>WUAM01000392.1:1189852-1210625 GCA_024336885.1 Actenoides hombroni | reverse complement strand
CATGAGGGTGGTGAGACACTGGAACAGGTTGCCCAGAGAGGTGATGGAAGCCCCATCCTTGGAAGTTTTTAAGACTACGCTGGATGGGGCTCTGAGCAACCTGCTTAGTGGGAGATGTCCCTGCTCATGGCAGGGGGGTTGGAACTAGATGGTCTTTAAGGTCCCTTCCAACCCTGACAATTCTATGATTCTATGATTTAGATGCCATAAGTGAACCATTTCTAATCAAACGGTCCCAGGCATAGACACTTAATTAGTTTAATTGAAGAAAGGTTTTGGAGTTTCAGGAGGTTCAGGGTCCATTTACTTTCTTTTTCTTTATGTTTCACTTGCACATGTCCATCTTCCAAAGCTCCAGCCAGGATCTTGAACAGAGTGCCAGATCAGCATGTGCTGAAGAAGAGATTGAGCTCAGAAATTTTTGATTAGCTAGGCAGCATTTCATTTACAGACAGCAGTCGAGCATCATCCAGGAAAATGAGTTAAATGAAACATAATTAACTGCATGTCAGCAGAGCAAGTTGAATTAGTCTGTTGATGAAATTAACAGGCACACAGATACAATAGGGCTTCCAAAGAGCCTATAGAAATAGAATAAAGGGACACAGCAACCCCCTCACATTTCTAATTAGAGAAGAAAGTATGAATGAAATACAAGTTTTCCCCACACCTTGCTCACCTTTCACATGCCCTTTCACAGAGGGATTTCTACATGTGGGAACATTTGAGGCACATCTAGAACTTGTTTAATCCAAAAGTTAAACCATGTTGGCAAGTTAGCTCAAGTCACTTTGGGCAGAGATAGGCCAGTTTCTGAGGCAGTCAGTCATGCACTGAAGTAATGCCCCGTGAGTTTGGAGATCAACCATGCAGAAAAGCCAGCAAGTTCTGTGCAGCAGCTCATCAAAGGGTATTCACTGGGAACACTCAGCAGTCAATCCTGATGCTGAAATCCAGGCTCAAGTTTCAGTTTCAAGTAAATTCAAAGTTCAAAAGTGAGGATATTTTCTCACAGGTAGTGGTAAGCCTCTTTAGCCTACTTTCACGCTCCCAGGTCAATTCTTTGCCTCAGATAATTAAACCCAGTGTGGTGCTGAGGGTCTGTACAATAGGGCACACCCTGGAAAATACTTCAGGACCTTGGCATGGCCACCAGAGCCCCTCTCTGCCCCCAGACTCCCACCTACATCCAATTCAAAACCCCAGAGCTGCAACCCTACTTTAGACACTTCTGCAGTTTGGGCTCTACTGATTCAGGACCCTTTTGCCTCCAGGGCTGCCAGACCTCCTTCGGCAGGGAGGGGACACAGGGGAGTCCCAACCTTACTGCCCTTTCACCCAGTGGAAAGCACTGTGTGAGTGTTTTCCTAGGGACTAAATCCTGTTCCAGCTTCAAAGGTAAATACAGCAATACTCTTTCCATCAGCTCTGGTGAACGCTGGAGCTGTCTTCTGGGACAGAGTCTTTCCTCAAACAAAAGCATGTCATTCCTAGTATCTCCCAAGTACTTCAAGCACAAGGACTTGGTCCTTTGCATGTCCCTGTCCTCACTTCCCTATGGCTTCTTCCACACAGATATAAGCATAGACCCAAAACTTACTACCTGCTCACCCAGAGTCCTCCCTGGCTGTAAAACTCTGACTTCTCAACAATGTGCAAATGGGCAGGTGCATTTAAGTTCCTCTCCTTGCTTTTATTCATGAAATCATATTTGCTGTTACTTCTGATAAGAAAAAAACCACCAGCTTTCCAAACAGAAATGTAAAGCAGCACTCTGTTTTTCTGACACGTTTTGCCACAGTCTCAGGTTTAAACCAGACCTAAATGGCCATGCTTATTATTCTCCTGTGGGCAATGAGGAAGCAGTTTCTCAAGCTAGAGATGTAAACTGGAGTGATTCATAGTGCTTTACGTGCCTTGTGTGCCTTTCCTAGCCAATTTAGGTAAATACAGTATTGGAAATTGGGTTCTGTATGAACAATTGCTAACAATTACTGCTAAGAGTCCCATCACTTTTTGCTTCATTTAATATTCTCTGTAATTATACTAGTCATAAAGTCATTCAGTATTCATGTGGATGTCACATGCCCTTCCACAGAAACCTCAGCAGTAATTAATGCTCCATTAATACCTTAAGTGTCTTGTTAGTATTTATTAATTTAGCATTAAAATTGATGAGTCTGTTTTAGGGAGGAAGGAGTCAAGATGCATTGTACAAAATTAATATTTTTTTTGCGTATAGCCACACTGTCCCCACAAGAGCCACAAGACATTGGTTTAGTGACGAATGACAGTGAATCTGTAGCCTTAGTTATATTCTCCTCCCTGCCTGCTGCTGTGCTATAAATAGCTCTAACTCAAACAGGGGGATACATTAAGACACTTCAAGAGAACAACAGAGGAGATTGTGTCTGGCAAGCCTTTTGACAGAGACCTAAGACCCAGGAAAATTTCATCCTGTTCCCGTCTCTATCGTACTTCCAGATGTCTGTGAAGAAGCCACGTGGAGTAAGTCCTCACCCTGTTAGAAGGTTAGGCTTTTGGCTCAAAAGAGTACATGGGGTGCCTTTTGATTTCTTGGGGTTTTATTGCCAGAAACCCAACATAAAATATTTTGTTCAAGCAAAATACAAATTACTTTTACTTTTTTTGTTTTCTATGATCTGTAAGATTTTCTCTGTGTTTTGATTTTCACTTTGGCTGCTAGAAAAAGTCAACTATTGTCTGGGCTCAAACTTCTGTACTGCCTTTTAATTACGTCAGGGTGTCCTCCAGACCCCAGGTGGGCAGGTGTAATCTGCCCAGGGTCACAGAAAAGGAAATCCATGACTGCTGGCGGACAAGCTCCCACTGGGAAACTGGTGCAGCTGGGACTAAGACTCATGTCTCCCACATCCCACCCTTGTGATTTGCCAGAGGGTTCATCCCCTCCTGCCCTGATGTCTTGAACCCAAGGACTGCTTTCAGCCCTTCATTTGAAGCAGTTTCTCCGTGTTTCCCTACTGCTATATTGGTAATAATTGATTTTCCAGCTATTACCGTCATCAACAACTCTACTAACTTGAGACATGAAGGAAAACTGCAATCCCCACTATGGGTGAGTTTAATAAGGGCTGGAGTTCCTCAGTCAAGTCTGGACTGAACGTAGCCTTCTCACACCACAATTTGGAAGAGGTTTTTCTTTCTTCCCAAACCAACAGGGAACTCTTCTTGCTGCATGACCCCCAGTCCTCAATTAAGTTATCCCACAGCTGTTACTGACTTCTAAAAGTGAATCAGTCAGAAGTGTGGCCTTTGTGTTGAGATTTACTACCGAAGGAAAGAAAAGAAAACCTGCCAGTGCCTGAGGAGACAGTTAGACTTTTGTTTGACACTCTTTCCCATCCCATACACATATATATGTACATACACACAGGGTATGTTGATAATAATGTCTTGTCACTCATTTCAAAGCCTTGGTTATATTAGTCAGAGCCATATGGTTTTTTTGCACACATTGAAATGTCATATATTACCGTGCTTTTATAGTTTTCCTTCTTTGCAGAAAGGCTTCATGTGGAAGAGGATGTGCTGCCTCCTTTTTTCCCTAAGTTTTTTTTTCCCTTTCCTGCCATGCCATCTGCTACAGCTTCTCTAACAGAAGCAGTTCACATAAAAGGGGTGCTCTTTACATTACCACTGAGATCAGCTGCTCAGCCTTCAGCTGCAAGGGTACTTCTAAAAGGGGCTGAGGTCTCACCTCACACAATACTCCATTAAAAGTGGACATTACTAACGCTCATCCTGTACCCAAGCTACCTGATCATGGCACACGACTTCTGTGACTTAGCAGGGTGTAGCTTGGCAGATACAACAGGCAGTTAATAATTCCCACCACAGGGACTCTTCCTCTACACGCTGCTTTTCTTCCCATCCTAGATATTGCACTGAGATTGCTACTATAAAAGAAAAAAAACAAACCCAGAAAAACAAAACAAGTGCAGCAAGGTGCATACAAATTGCAAATAAAAAGTTAATGGTCGCATCCTCCAGTGCTCCATGGAGAGTAAAAGGCCATTAGCTTCATTAAAGCAAGGAAAAGCATTCTTTTGTGCTCCCATTTTCCTGTATACTGCAGTGAGTTTTCATGAGCACATACACACACACATCTGTGCCTTGGAAACCTTGCTTTGAATTATAGCTTCTCATTACCATGAAGAGGCTTCAGCTTTGCTTGCAAAGCATTTTGCTGCCTTTTCTCCACAAAAAACCCCCAACAAACTACCTTTGCTAGTTCATGTTGAATACAAGCAGAGATGATAGTCTAAGGAATTTGGGTCCAAACCTCTCTCCTTTGGGTTTGCCCTCCATGGCCACTCCCCAGGGTTGAAAAGACCTCTATAATCCTCTACTCACAGTCAGTAACACCTTCCCCTCCATTTCTGCTTGTGGGCTATACCAACCCATGGCACAGTAAACCCACGGCACAGTAAACCCACCTGCTTGGGCTTCCCCACTGGTGCATGAATTTCTATGGAGGTGACCACTTTCATTTTGTGGCTTCCTTCTTTCCTTGCAGGCCTTTGTACCATCTTTACCACAGAGTAGTGGAGGGACAAGGTAGCCCAGACATGGGGAGTTTAACTAGAAGAACAACATCTTCTTGTGTATCACTTAACCCTCTGAAAATAGTGGGCTGGATTTTCTCCTCAATCACCTACTTGTAGTAAAAACAAAGATATTTCACTAAATAACATGGACCTGGTTTCACTGACTCCATGGGCTGGTTCCCAATCTATGTCAGTGTAATAGAGATTAAATGCAGGCCAGGATGGCCAGTGACTGTTGGCACTCATGCTCCTGCATTGGGTCATCGTAGGGTCAGGACAGTCATTATCTTTCTGCTTTGATGTCAAGCACTGAGGATACACATGAGTTATCCCAGTTTGGGCCTGGATTAGGATACGAATCTGAGTTTTCTGTAAGAAAGTTAGGATTCAGACCTAGGTGAGGCTCTACCATGACAGATCTGTTGCAAGGAGGAAAGTGTGAAATGTGGAGGAACTGGACAGAAATAAGTAGAAATGAAGGTGGCATTCAGCTGAAGCAATTTTACATTTAAACACATGGACTTTGTGATGTGGTAAGATTGCTGAACACCTGGCTGGTGAGTATTTCATTGACTGAAGACTCATAGTCACTTCCCACCAATTTTGTTTCATTTTTACAAAGCAGCAGCAAATACAGGTACTTGAAGGGTCTGATCTCTTTTCTTACAAGCCTCATAATGGATTTTGCAAACTGGTCCATTCCTGATTCAGCAAGCATTTAAGCACATACTGGATTGAATTTTCTCAGGTAGAACCAAATTTTGCTCACATTTTACCCCTCTCCCCCCACAAAAGAAAAAAAGAGCCTCTGAGAGACACCTAGCATACTCGAAAGCCAGGAATAAATACTATTGTACATCAATTTGATTTCCCCATCCTCTTCCTAAGGAATCTGTCCATCTGTAAAAGTCAGTGGATAATGGCTATGCATTTCTCTGTGAAGTTTCCTACCTGTGAAAAACAGCTGCCAACAACAGTTTGATTGTCAGGAAGCCAGCACACAGATGCTTTGGGTAAGGAGTCATGACATGAAAGACGAAAGGATCACTGCTGAGGGCATCTGCTACTGATCTTAAAAAAAAAGTGTAAAAGGAAACATTCCTGAACCATTTATACAGGAGCTCAGGATCTCAGGATACTGTACTCATGGGGATTTTAACTACCTAGACCTCTGCTGAGTATGATGTTCCTCAATCCTAAGGCAAAATCATTCTTCTATTCCAGATAGACCCACTCTATGACATGGGAAGGACAGATAATAAATCAAAAAAAAAAAGAAACTATTCTAGATTGACTGACCCAGAGGGGGGAAAGTTTGAAAACAATGGAAGAGTTTGTAATATTGACCACAGCTTTCTTGATTTTGGCTTATCTAAACTAATAAATGGTTCTGGAAGAGCACAACCCCACAAAGGGTTTGAAGAGTCAAAGTGCACATGGACAAGACCTAACAGGTCAAACAAGAAAATCACACCATTCATTTTTCATGTTTATGCTTCATTTCCCTCACATCATAAACAGTCTTCAAACATATTGCAAACTTTGTAAAAGCAAATTACTATCTGAGACCATTTGCTAAATAATTTTAGCAACTAAACCAAATCAATATCAAAAATAAGTCACTGAAATAAACTGATACTCAAAATAATGTCATTGGATACAAAACTCGGATTGTGTATTGCTGTTCCTTGATCCAGTAAGTGTAATGCCAAAAAAAGCAGTGTTTAAACCCATATAATCAATATTAGAAGAGATGTAATTTTTTTTTCTCCTGCAAATTCTCCATAAAAATTGCTTAAAATGACCTTTTTTGACCTTTTATTTTTCTGCTAGTAATTAGGTTCACTTTAGAAAATTTACACATGAGTGCCCTAAATGAGTTCTAAAGTTAGATCTACCTCTAAATATAGGCATAGCCTTAGTGCCACATGGGAAAGAAGAGAGGTGCAAGCCCTGTCTGGTACACAGCATCTTTCTAGGGAATTGCCAAGCACAGTGTAGTGTGTGTCAATATAATAAACAGTCAAGCTTGCTTAACGCTCACTCAAACATGTGTCTTCTCTAGCTCTGCTGCAGTGTAAACGGATGGAGTTGCCAAGTCCACAGAGGGGGTTCTTCCATGAGGACTTTAGACATAGAAGGCTAGATATCCTACTCAGGAAAGAGAGGTGAAGTCAACTTCAGAGTTAATCAGCAGATATCCAGATTAAGCTAAGAGATACTAGCCTCAAACTGCTGTTTAGTGGTGAAGAAACTGTGTACTATAAGTACTTCAGAGGAACAACTGAAGATATCAGGTACTCTGTAGAAGACAAAAGGATGGGTAGAGCAAAAAAAATATATTGGAAAGGGTTAAGAAAAATAAGACCAGATTTTACAGATACTGGGAAAACCAAAGTGCTAGAAGAAACAAGTGAAGGAGAAAATTTTATAAGAGTAAAACCTGACTGAAGCAGTGAGTTGCTTCTTTAAAGGGTCAGGAAATGCAGCCACAGAGACTTATGAAGCCTGTGTCTGAGGAATCTCTCTCAAAGATGCTGAACCCCCTTTTGAACCCATCCCAAAGGTTATATGTGTTTTATTTGTACTTCAGGTTCATTAGACTCCTACTGTGAAACCTTTACTCTTGGAGAACTCAGCTAATACTTAACCTTACTGAGGCAAGCAGAGCCAAACAAGTCATGGAAGAAGAATGAGGTATGTAACAATGCTTAACTTAACTACAAAGAGTATAGCTCAATTATTTTTGTTAATTAAATCCCCTTTCCATGCCTAATAAATCCTCATTTACATGGAAAGGTGATGAAGGCCATGAGCTGACAGATGCCATCAGGTGAGTGTGTCTGGTTAGTCACCTTGCAAGCCACGCGGCAAATCACTTGTGGAAATGTTACTGAACTCACACAGAAATGAAATGCACAAATGCATTGCCGAGTGTTGAGCTTCATAGGTACCACATACAGAACCTCAGAGGAGCGTTCAAGAGGCTAGTAAAAGTCTGCTCCTTAGCAAAGTGCTCTTCTAACAAAATGAGTTAGACTGTATTAGCAGCTCTAGGCATGTCTGGTATAGTCTTCTCAGAGAAAGACACTGCAATGGGTGGTCTTGGGCATAGCTTTCCTTGTGCCTGACTTGCACAAAGCTTTTATATTTACTTGTAATGTTCTTTACATATTTATTCAAAAGTCTAATGACATTTAAATGAAAAATCTCATGCTGATTAAAAGCAGGTAGGGGAATAGCTGGGAAAATGAAATGCACCGTGCATAATCAGATCCAGATGACACGCAGCCCAGGGTTTTGAGGGAACGAAGCTAATGAATATAGCGAACCTCTGGTAATTAGATTTGAACAGCCATGGCAAAAGGAGAGGAGGGGGGGAAATGCAAATATGGTATAGATCTTAAAAGGGAGAACAAACAAGAGGGAAAAAAGTTATTCTAACTTATAAAAAGCCCACATCACTGACTGTAACCCCCAGAGGGAAGGGCTGCAGAGTGTTTCTCCAGCTCTCCCTTTCAAACTTCCCACCATCTTTTCATTCCCCATTTCCACAGTTGTGCTCTAAAAAAGAGCACAGAGCGAGAGTTTTCTTTCCTCTTCCTCTTCTGCATCCTATCCTCTGCTTTTGCCCACATCCCCCATTTTACTCTCCTTGCAATCTAGAGTTTTTCTGGATGAAGAGCCCTTCCTGGACCGTTCTTGTTTCTCTTCCAGGGTACAACCTCTCCATCCTGCCTATGCAGTTACCAAAGCAGTGGAGCTTCATGTTACCCCTTTCCTTTTCAATGGCACTAAGCTAAACCTTTAATTTGGATTAAGCATTTAAAGATGTGCATTTCTTTAACATGTAAACAGTCCCACTAAAATTGGGGGAGTAACCGGAGTGTTAAAAATCATGGGTTTACAT
The DNA here is from genome assembly GCA_024336885.1 of Actenoides hombroni. Classification (NCBI taxonomy): domain Eukaryota; kingdom Metazoa; phylum Chordata; class Aves; order Coraciiformes; family Alcedinidae; genus Actenoides; species Actenoides hombroni. The sequence continues at coordinate 1,202,126 of WUAM01000392.1, read as the reverse complement.
GCCTTCCCAGAACAGTAGCCAAGCACTAATTCATTTTCATTCCCAAATGAACTTTATCCCAACCATTGCTGTTGTATTTGGACCCATCTCCTCATCTGCACACAAACCAAGGCTTCTCTCACACCTGTCCTGGCAGATACCCAGCTGCAGCCAGTCTGACCTGCCACCTCCATGAGTCTCCATGCTGGCGAGAAGCCTAGCTTTGCTTTGCACCCCTGTAGACACCTGATTCTGCATGACACCTGAGGTTGGCAGCACTGGCCACCACGGGGGTGGTAGGCAGAGGGCATTTGTGGCTCTCAGCTGGTCTCCATCCCGAGCAGAGCATGTAAAGGGCTTTTGTGCAGCCCTAGTTGCCTCCCCGTGCTAACAATAGCCCCCTTCAAGGTGCCGTGCACCCAGAGGTTAGGAGCCACAACAGGGCTGCGTGACTAAGTGAACCCTGCTCTGTTGCATCCTGGGCACCCACACAAAGCGGGAGGGGGAAACAAATGAGTTACAGTTTACCAAGAGATTTGGTGAGTTATGGGGATTGATACACTGCACATTGAGCCTCCACAGGCTTTAGTGAGCGGGTCTTTGGATGAATTCCTCACATTGCATTAGAATTAGAGCAGAAGCCCACAAGGACAAAATCTTGCCCCTTGCTACACCCGAGCAACCCCCTGCGCATTGCAGCATCCTGCATCAGAAGGAACAGACAAAAGAGGATTTCACTTTTCTTTTTTTTTTTTTTTTTTGGTGTGGATAATGAATTCTTTTAAATTAATCCAAGAATCAACATCACTTTTTGAACTGTACGTTTTTACATTGACTATAAAGTCTTTAATGTCTTTCCAATGGAAAGTTATATAGAGTGTTAACAGAGATGTCTGCTAGGCAACAATCCATGGGAGAAGCAGAAAGTGAGTTTAGATGGTGATAAAGCAGTACTTTTTTTTTTTTTTTTTTTTTTTCCCTCTTGATGTCTTCACCAAAGAGTGGAAGCTTCTCTTGGGATCTATTATTTGGATTATAATCTGAACTACTTTACGTCAGAATACTGACTCCCTGGACCAGAGAGATCAGACTAGCACTGAAAAAATAAATTCCCTTTGGGAGATTTAAACACAACCCCTTTTTCTACCCTAAGCCACAAAATGCTTTAAATTTTTTTTTTGCAACACTAGGAACATAAAGCAGAGACAAAGACTAGAAGCTGTTCACTTTGCATGGGTTTTGAAGATGAGAGCAACATCTCCTTGGAGTACAGTTCATTACTGATGGGTCAAATTGGTTTGCTGGATGACAAATATTTCCCTCCCCGGGAGATGCTGATTGCGGCAGTAGGCTTCCCATTTGCATATTGCACAGCACAGCTTAGTTAGTTGGGTTTGAGGCAATCAGATGTTAAAAGGCAATTTGGAGAAAATTATATATAACTTCAGATGTCATTCAGAAAGGATAGGGTAGTGACATCTGTTTCTCATAACCTTTGAAACTTTACACATGTTTCAGAACGATACTGTTTCTTCAGAAGTAAACCATATAATCTTTGGATTTTAAAAAATTAAACATGGTACATTTAATTTAGGATATCATTATTCTAAAAAAGACAATGCTAACCTTTTTCAACCTTCTCTACGGTGTAAGTTATTGTTGGCAAAGTCACTTTGGATCTCTTTGTCTGATCCAGGAGTGTATTTCATGAATTGCCTTATAATTTTAAGTGGTGACTAGACCTTTGTGTTCTAGATAAGGTCACAAAAACAATTTATCCAAGGCATTTGACAAAGAAAGGAAAATTGCCCGCTTTTCCCATCAAACATAATTACCATTCACCACATCTAAATGAAGCACTTGTTGCATCTTTACTGGAGAATCAAAAGCTGCTATGAATCGGTTTATTTGTCCATTAGCAGAAATCTGGTGCAGGGAAAGCAGAGGAAATGGGCTTTATAATTAACCCTCTTAGTGCTCTGACAGAAAATTGATAGATCTGAAACTTATGCCGCAGTAGACCTTTTTTTTTTTTTTTTTAATTAATGAATGATGGAAAACCATAAGGCAAGCCTCCTTCCCCTCTTGCTGGAACACACAAGCTCTGGTAGTGGGCTGGGGAGATGACACAGGATGGGGGGACAGGCAAACCTAGAGGCGGGCTCCGCAAGTTCATTCAATTAGGTATTAAATGTTTGGAACAAGGTTTCATTTGCCAACAGCTGTATACAATCATTTGTGGTTTTGAGGCCAGGGTAATTGGCATGTTATGAGCTTTTGCCTCAGCTTTTGGCATCTGCCCGAAAACCACACGGGAAGAGGGAAGGCCCTGTGAGGGGCTCAGCCAGCAGCCGTCCCTGGGGTGTGGGACCTCAGGAACCTTCAGTGAACAAACCTCTCCCAGGTCTAGCAGATAGCTGCCCACCAGCCCTCTTAGTCAGCCCTGGTGAGTGGGAAAAGGGGTCCTTGCTAGACTGCATCCTACCAGAGCCAAGATTGCTTCATGTGCATGGTTTTATGCTTTTAACTAAATGCAACTGTTGCCAGGAAATTGACTGAAGCTCCTTGCTAATTGGAAGCAGTGAGGAAATTTTATTTTCTATTGTGTGCTTCAGCCCTCAACAATCCAGCACACAACACTAAGTCACTACAGATCAGAAGCTGCCACCATCTTTTATCCAGAGGTGAACATGATCTCCCTGGCCTCCCTCTGAGCTGTATGGGATGCTCTCTCTTCATGCTATGCTTCCTTGCAGGGCATGCTAGGAGCTGTGCACATCCTACTCGTTGCACACTCTCCCTCCATTCTGCTTTTTTTTCCCCTTTCACCATCTCTTTGCTATTGGATGCTCATCGGGGAAGCAATAGCCATTTGCTACACATTTTTATAAAGCCCAGCACGGCAAGCCCAACCTAGGTCAAGACTCTTTGAAACCATTGCAACATAAATATTGCATGCTAATAACACTGTGGTGGAGCCATACTTCATCATACTATGAGTATCACTACATAGTATCACACTATCCCTTTTATTATCACGTACAACCATTTACTTACTGCTTCCTGTCAAAGGGGAGTCAGTCTTGAGCAGTTCCTCTGGCTCACACTGTCGTGACCAACATCATGTCCTGGTTTCTTAACTGTTTACACCTTAAAGAGTTGTCTTGCATCCTGCAGAGAAGCTCCCAACTGTCATCTAATCATTAACTAGAGAAGAATAGAACCAAAACATGCAGTGCTACTCCACCTTAGTGTTCTTTAGTTATAATCACAGATTGCTTTTTCCCTGTGGTGCTCAGAGGTCTTTACAAAGAAAGAAGAGTATTGTTATTGCCATTTAAGGGGTTAAAAAGCTTAAGTGCAATGAAGTAATGTGCCTTGCCTGCAGTTACACAGCAAATCAGTGGCAGTCACTGGAACTACATACAAACCCACCAAAAGCCGTGTCAAATCCACGCCTCTAAGTGAGAAGTCAGTGTAGTTACTTAATAATAACAGAAAGTATAATTTATCCCATATATGTCCTAGAATCAATGCCAGTTGTTTCGGCAGGCACTCACATGCTGTTTGGTTCTAGCAAGCCTATTCTTAAAGTGTGCTCAACTGCTTGTTAATGAGATGGAGAGATGCAAATGAAAGCCTCCAGGCTTCACAGTAAGTCAAATTCACCCCTTGATCACTGCACAGTGTGTCTCACTCCTGACAGTTGTGGCTTTATGGTGGGTCAGGTGGACAACAGATGTTCACCTGCTTAACTACAGTAGCAGTAAAACTCTTAAACAACTGATGAACAAAAAGGGGCCACCTACTCTAGCCACTTTGCATTCAACCAGGAGACCTTCAGATGTATTTGTCTATATGTCTCATCTAATTTCCTCTCAGAAAACTCAAGCAATGGAGCTTCTGCTCTTTTCTTAGACAATTTACTTCTTTCTACAGTAAGACCCTGCTCCTCTGATGTGGCTTTCCTCCCTGACTCCATGTGTCTAATTTAACTTTTCCCTTCCTACCCATGCTTATTGGCATGGATGCAATATGCACACTGAAATGTCATCATTCTCCCTCACAATTGCACTGTTATGCTTGCTCATCTGGGGTCCATATGGTGTTGGTAATGAACTCCTATTACACTGGAGAGTAGGGAAATTGAGGGCTGAGAAGAACGGGAATCCCAACAATTGCACAGGATGGGTGATCATATTCTGTTTATTGGATGCAGTACTGGGGTGGCTATGTGAAATTCCATACCCTGTGATACACAAGAGGTCTTGCAGGATGACCTCATACTCTCATCTAGTAGAAACTCTATGCATCTTTTGTCTACCTTTGGTGCTGTTTGTTTTAGTGACTCTGGGTAAAACCTTAGTGACTTCGGAGCTTAGCATTCAGAGTGTCTGTGCTGTGTTGAGAATAAACATGACCAAAGCAAACATCAGTATTGATCCATGTGGATCTTTTGTGCTCAGTGGTCTCTGAACAGCTCAAGTAAGGAAACTAAGCTAATAGGACCAATGATTTTCTCCAGAGCTTTCATACTGTGTGTGGAGCTGCTGCTGCCTACAACACCATGGAGCTGGTACCTGCAAAAGTATAATTTTTAGTGAATCTGTATGAGCAGAGGCTGGCTTTGATGCTCAGACCTAGTGTTAGGCAGTACATGGAAATACATGGGATGTGAGCTGGGATTTAGAGGTCACACATTCTGCTGAAGCATCTGAAGCCCAGTGAGGGGCTGATTACTGTGAGGGGAGATAATGCAGTCATGCTTGCAAAGGTTTCCACAGCAGAGCTCCTGACCATGGGTGAAAAAGAAGAGGCCACACCAGTCACTGTGTTCACATGGGGCAAAGATACTGCTGTCCACAGGGAGACGAAACCCTTGTCTAGAAAAAAAGAAAAATTATCAATGAGTTTTTCCTCTTTGTACCTCATATGTAGCCTGAGTTTTCTGCTGCTCCAGAGAGAATGCCAAGTACAGGTCTTATCCTCTCAAGGAGGAAATTTGGTTAAAAAATGAAAAGATATAGGCATGTATCTCCTCTGAAAATCAGTGGGCTTTATGCTTCCTGATCTCTTTCTCATTTTGAGACTCTTCTCCCACACGTAGTACTCAGATATGCTTTATATGACTGGCTTCCTTCTCCTTGTAAAATCACCTCCTGCTTTTGGTATTCATCAACAATGGGAATCAAAACTACCCTACAACCCACTGAAGGCAGGTTTCATGTTTGCCTTCTGCATCTTTGTTTAGCCCTCTGACAGAGCCCTGGAAAAAGTCCAGAATGTAGTCTTTGCTCAGGGCTGAATGAATAAGGTCACTGTGTGCGAGGATAGAGGTACATTGTTATACAGTGTCAGAAAGATGGCCAGTTGGATGTGGTTTGCAGAAAAGTTGTTGTACTCACCTGTGCTCACCTTCAAAGACCCTAATCTCACACCAAACTTGCTTTTGAAGGGAAAAAGCAGCGCTGTGGCTCATATCAAATATAATGGAAACAGGATCTTACCCATGATGTTTCTGCAGAAATACCTTTACTTACATGCATGCTGAGAAGGAGGAAGGAGAAAACAGAAGGTCACCTCAGTTGTTAGAGTTGAGGTCTTCAATAAGCCATCTGATGATTTCTTGAGGATAAGCCAGTTAAGGAGAAGAAAAAAAGAATGAAAATGAATGAAAAGCAGATGAAATAATCAGTGAGCAAGTGCCACTGGCTTGGCAAAACCATCCAAGAGTTTATAATTCAATAATCTCTTTGTGAATACCTTTGGTTTGGTTTCACTTGTGTGCAACTATTATTCCCCTCTCATTAAGCAACCTCTGGAAAAGCACAATTAAAATCAAACCAAACCCCAGACAAGCAGGGAGGCATTGTTCAAATAGGATCCTAGCAGCCATGGCTTTTATAATCTCATCTGCTTCCTTATAAACCCAGTGAGATCTGCTCCTTCTCCTTCTTGCATTGAAGAGCTCCTGGAGTTGAGGATGTTTTTTATACCTAACAGGATATGCTGGGTTTGGACAGTGTAGACCCTTTTCCTCATCTCTCCTAATCCTCCTGCCTTTTCTTCATCCCTCCTAATCCTCCTGCCTTTTCCTCATCCCTCCTAATCCTCCTTCCTTTTCCTTGCGTTAGTTTGCACTCCTCTAACTGCTTGTAAACCAGAAATCTGGCAGCAAGCATATGAAGTCTCAAATGGATTGACCTTCAAGAGTGAAAATACAGAGGTTTCCTTGCAGACCTCAGATCCACTGAGGTAGCAGGCCAAGTAATAGAAACATTAAATCTTTGGGCTGTAATTTATTTTTAAGTTGATAAATCTTTATGCTGAATTATATCCTAGCATCAGAACCATTATTAAAACCTAGCACACAGGAGTTCTCTGCTTATTCACCACTTCTCACAGTACAGGGATGAGAGTCTCCAATGAAAGGATCAGATACCAGGATTTGGACTAAAGGAGGTACTTCCTTTGTTCAACTCGTAGTTTAAACTGTGGAACTCACTGTCAGAGAAAGCTGAAGAGGCAAATGTTTAAACGGGTTCAGCAAAAGAGATCAGCTGAATTTGGGAAAGACTAGCCCATGAGCAGTGGTTAAAGAGGACTGTACAGATGGCCAAAAGGAAAACTCAACATACAGAGAGCCCTGGGCAGGCTGGAAGGTTGGGCCAACTAGGGTGATGTGAGGAATTAGACTCTCCTTTGCTGAAAATATTCATGACTGGATTTGACAGGGCCCTGGATAGCACAATCTAGGCCCTGCTCTCCATAGACCAGATAGTCCCCACGAGCAGGGACCCAATCCAGAATTTCTCAGATTCTGTGAATTCAAGCCTGAAGCCAGAAAGTCAGGCTGAGGGGAGGATACTTCTTCCTTTGTCTTTCTTCTTTTGTATTTCTAAGTACCTGCCGCTGCCCATTTGCAGAAATGGCATGCTGAGCTGGGTGTATCCAACCTCCAACTGTGCATCAGTTTTTGTATTCTTAAGACCCTTTTGCTGTAAACCCCCATTTTCCTTTCTAAGGAGGATGACTGTAAATTCAAACTTCACACCAGAGATCGGGCAGCCTATTGACATGGCTATGCAGTCACTTGGATTAGCTATATTCTTCAGATGAATTGCTAGCTGCTGCCCAGGAAAAAAAGGAATCAACACAAAGCAGCTGGGAATATGAAGGAAGCAAGTGATGCATGTCCTGAACATCACTGCTTCCATCAATAAAACTGTGTCTCGTATGTGTGCATGCCTGTACACCACATATTGCTGAGCTAGAGCTGAGTGCTTAGCAGATAGCGTTACTTGCAAAACTGCTGCCCCCAAGGGATCATCTCCAATCAATCTAAAATTATCATAGGCTCACTCCAGTGTCTCATGACTTAACATCCACCTGAGACGGATGGCAGATCTCTCTTCCATGGCAATAACAGCGTGCAAACAGGGAAAGGAGGCAGCCAAGTGGAAGGATGCTGGTGTAAGTGGATCAATGATGCACACATGTCATGGAAGGACTCTTTACAGAGTGACCCTCAGGCCATGGCAAGGCAGGTGCTTGCCTTCAGCAGGCAGCACCATGTTTGCTCCCTTGATGTCAAAGGAGCCACACTGAGGTATGTGAGCTGAAGGTGCAGCCTTTCTGTTACATTGCCTTTGGTAGCAATATAGCTACTACAGTAGGTAGCATTCCAGGCTCTCAGTCTTCTTCCCTACAAGCTCTTTGCCCTCACTGGGGCAGTGATCTGGAACAGTGACTGGATGGGTTTTGTTTCTGGGCCAAATAAAAGCTTGCTCTGCAGTGTGCTCCAGGGAGTGCCACTGTGGCTCACAGGCTTTCATCTCTTGACTTACATGTTCTGTTAGGTCTGACTGCAAGCCTCCAGCTCTTTTGTGTTTGTTCTCAAGACAAATATGCAAATATGCTCTTTTGTTGTTTTTTTTTTCCACAAGCAAACTGAAGCAGAAGTCAGGGCACCCTTAGTTACGGGAAGCCAACAATAACAGGGGCAACACTTTCAGACTTTCTCACAGCTCTGCAGCAGACAGCCGTGAGCAAAACAGCAAACCCAACATGGAAAGAGCCACTGGTGGGGGTTGCTTTACTAAAGGATGAGGAAAAGGCTGAGATACTTAAAGTTGCCTTTGCCTCCATATTTATTAGTCACACCACCTATCCCTAGAGTATTCAGCCTCCTGAGCTGGAAGACAGGGATGGAGAGCAGAACACCCACACTCCCCCCATAATCCAGGAGGAAGCAGTTAATGACCTGCTATGGCACCTGGACATTCACAAGTCCATGGGGCTGGATGGAATCCACTCCAGAGTATGGAGGGACATGGCAGAGGTGCTCACCAAGCCTCCCCCCATCATTTATAAGCAGTCCTAGTTAACAGGGGAGGTTCAGGATGACTGGAGGCTTGCCAATGTGGTGTCCATCTACAAGGAGGACTAGAAGGAGGATCCAGGGAACTACAGGCCTGTCAGCCTGACTTCAGTACCCAGAAAAATTACGGAGAGGTTCATCTTGGCAGCTCTCACATGGCAAGTGCAGGACAGATAGGGGATCAGGCCCAGCCAGTATGGGTTCAGGAAAGGCAAGTCCTGCTTGACCAACCTGATCTAGTTCTATGATCAGGTTACCCACCCAGTGAATGAGAGAAAGGCTGTGTACCTTGTGTACCTGGACTTTAGTACAACCTTTGACACTGTCTCCCACAGCATTCTGCTGAAGAAGCTGGTGGCTCATGGCATAGAGAGGTGTGCTCTTTGCTGGGTTAAACACTGGCTGGACAGCCAGGCCCAGAGAGTTGGAGTGAATGGAGTTAAATCCAGCTGGTGACCGGTCACCAGTGTTGTCCCTCAGGGCTCAGTTTTGGGGCCACTCTTGTTCAATCTTTATCAATGATTTGGATGAGGGATTGAGTGCTTCCTCAGCAAGTTTGCAGATGACACCAAATTGGGTGGGAGTGTTGATCTGCTTGAGGGTAGGAAGGCTCTGCAGAGGGATCTGGACAGGTTGGAATAAATGGGCCGATGCCTACAATATGAGGTTTAACAAGGCCAAGAGCCAGGTCCTGCATTTTAGTCACAACCCCAGGCAATGCTGCAGTCTTGGGAAAGAGTGGCTGGAAACTTCCTGGCAGAAGATGACCTGGGAGTGCTGGGTGACACCCAGATGAACATGAGCCAGCAGTGTGCCCAGAAGGCCAAGTGTGGCTCAAGTGTGGCCAAGAAGGCCAACCGCATCTTGGCCTGTATCAGAAATAGTGTGGTCAGCAGGAGAAGGGAAGTGATCACGCCCCTGTACTCGGCACTGATGAGGTCACACCTCAAGTACTGTGTTCAATTCTGGGTCCCTCACCACAAGAGAGACATTGAGTTGCTGGAGCGAGTTCAGAGAAGGGCAACCAAGCTGGTGAAGGGTCTGGAGAATAAGCCTTCCGAGGAGAGGCTGAGAGAATGGGGATTGCTTAGTTTGGAGGAGAGGAGGCTGAGGGGACACCTTATTGCTTGCTACAATTACCTGAAAGGAGGTTGTAGTGAGGTGGATGCAGCCTCTTCTCTCAAGGAAATAACAACAGGATAAGAGGAAATGGCCTGAAGTTGCACCAGGAGAGGTTTAGACTGGATATGAGGAAGAATTTCTTTACTGAAAGTGTAGTCAGGTGCTGGAACAGGCTACTGAGGGAGGTGGTGAAGTCACCATCCCTGGAGGTATTCAAAAAGCATGTAAATTAAGCACTTCAGGACATAATTGAGTGTGATGGTAACATGGTTGGTTTGTTGGGTTTGTTTGTTTGGGGTGGGGTTTTTTGTGTGTTTTTGGTTTTTTGTTGTTGATGGTTGGACGTGGTGATTTTAGAGGTCTTTTCCAACCATGACAATTCTGTGATTTTGTAAAAAATGCTGCCCTTGGGTCCTGCAGACACTGATCATAGTGAAACCAGGGGCCCAGCTGTGACCTTTCCCCAGCTCTATCATGGCCTCACTTAACTAAACATAACACAATTCCTCTACAAAGTGCTGAAGTCAGTGTCAGGTGCAGGTGGCTCCTGTATGAAGCTAGAGATGGAAGGACACCTGGGATTCTGACCACCTTCCTTGCCTCTCTTGGGTTGCGTGGAGGCTGCCAGGGCAAAGAGACAGCCCTACCCATCTCAAACATGTGGAGAGAAACCTCCTGCCCTGGGAGTGTGTGCAGTCTAGCAGGGGCCCTGTGACAGCTCTGTGAGTTGCAGCTCTGGGAGAGACAGCCTGAACTCAGTAGAACCAGGCCTTAGTCTTGGGTGCACTAGTGGATATAGCCTGTGAGCTGCCTCATATATCCCATGCTTTCTGTTTTCTGTCTGTGTTCTCCATTTGCCCTCTAACCTTTCTGAATTGTTGTTTTTAATGTCTAAACAGTGCTCATAGTGGGACTTTCACAGGATTACTATCCAAATTATAATTATACCCAGACATTATATTAAGGCTGAAAGGTCAAGTACTTGAAAGTTAGGAAACATTAGATTTAATATTGCCTCTGTACTTTAATACATGACGAAGGCAGCCTTCGCTCAGCAGCTGTTGCAGTTTCTGGGCAGCCTGTTTACTATGAGTGGGAGAACCCAGGGGTTTGGGTTTGGGGAGTCCTCAGTAACCCCCTGCTGCTCCCACAGGGATTCAAACACAGGCGGCATCCACAATCCCACAGCAAAGCAGTCACACAGGACTGGCTGAATACGTTGGAGGTAACAGCCCTTATCCCTCCCACCTGCCCTGCAGCTGTGAAAGCACAACACTGGATGGCCAGTAGGTTAATAAGGTAGAGGAACTGATGGATAAAAAATATCTCAGCAGGAGCTAATGATTATTTCTAGCCTAGATCACTGCTGTTCTAAGACTGGAGGGATGACACAAGGGTGAGGATGAGAGTAAAGACTAAGGAAGAAGGGCTTATGTTGGCTTTGCTCCAAACAAAACACTCCTTGAAATTACACAAGCAGTAATGCTTGCATGACACTCTCTTGGACACTCTTTTAGCCTTTGCAACTCCTTTGCCAGTATTTTATTCCCCATTTTACTTAATGTGTTAATCAAGAACAGAGGGAGGACATGATCTAGTGAAGAGAGGTTGTGGTGCTGAGTAGCTGAGTGCTGTTCTGGGTAACGGTCTCTTTCCTGCTCAGTACCTTGGAGGTGTTAAACACATAGCTCTGGCAAAACATTTTGCAGTTTTGCTTCCTCATTTTTTGAGTGTTTTCAAGTCCTTGCTCCAAACCACAAGAGCACTTGGACTTCTAGAAGAATCTGCCATCAGATTTTGTCAACACAGTCATTAGTCTCTCGTCTTCTCAGATATAGCTAACCTGTTTTACCAAAAAAAAAAAATAAAAAAAATCACTCTGGGGCAACCCCCAGGAATGTAAATTTTCAGCCCACAAGGTGAAGTGTTTGCAACATTAATAAATACCTCAAATCAGGCTCCTGGAATGGGAAGCATTTGGCAAGCTTGTAAGAGGCAAAACCAAACCACAATACTCAAGAATAGAGCTTTTCCCTATAAATAATAAAAAAGAGCAGCTGCTATCTAAAAAAAGTCAGAGCACGATGCAAAAAATGTCCTCCAGGGTATTTGTACACACTTTCAGGAATTGGTGTTCAGCTGGAATAGGTGTACAAAACACCCGTCTAAGGCTAATTAGACCTTACCTGTGCTTTAACATGAGGGTAGCTGGGCTTCCACAGGCACTGTGGAGGGCTGTGTCCCTCCAGCACTCCTCCTTCCAGGGAAAGGGGTGTAGAAGTGTATTACCTAAGGTACATTATCCCATTTTCAAAAGTGATTCAGTCATCTATGTCCCCATGGCTTAGATTCAAAATCTAGGTGACTAGGCTTCTACATCACTGCAGTGAGTCTGGTTCTTCTGCTTCATCTCTCAGCAGAAGCTGTAAAAGTGATGTCAATAAAAGTGCCAAATCCAACTTTATTTCAAAATTTGGGGAAAATTTGGGTCTGGGGACCAACATGTATTAAAGGGAATGTGCTTAGTACCCAGCACCTGCGAAAAATTGTCAGTTTGTGTGCTACACTCTTGGTTCCTGAAGCTGAGAACATTTGCCCTGCACATCCCTTTCTGTGGCTGGTGGCAACACTGAAAAGGAATTACTCCTACCTTTAAGTATTTGGGAGAGGATTGAGGGAAAAACAGATCTTCTTTCTCTCTTTCTCTCTCTCTTTCTTTTCTTTCTTCTTTCTTTCTTTCTTTCTTTCTTTCTTTCTTTCTTTCTTTCTTTCTTTCTTTCTTTCTTTCTTTCT
>WUAM01000392.1:1159914-1184392 GCA_024336885.1 Actenoides hombroni | reverse complement strand
ACAAAAGCACAAAAAAAAAAAAAAAAAAAAAAGAAAAAAAAAAAAGAAAAAAAAAAAAGCTTTTTATTACAAAGTAAAGAAATCAAAAATTGCAAACATACAGGCTTTTCCCATACCCCACCTTTCTGCCCAGAAAGTGTTTAAATGACTGAATACAGAGTGTTTTCCACAAAAGAAAAGAGGGATTTTAGTAGGACCACTAATAGACATTTAACTTTAACAAGTGCCAGTATAAACATTTCTACAAAATTCACCAGGGAACCAGGATTTTATCACTTTGGGATCACTGTATGGCTCTGTGATACGCTATGGTGCTGGATAATGATCTAAGAGGCCTCACTGACAACAAGCTGGCACCTTGCCACAGCTGCACAAAACCACTGTACAGCTGGGAGCATGACAAAACCTGTGAATAATACCTCCTGATTTCTCAGCTAATAGAACAGCATGGACTCAGGACGTTGCAGCAGCCTCTTACAAATAAGGCATGAGGTAAAATGCCTGAGCCTGGGCATTACTACTGCCGGTTAATTTTTCCCTTTCAATCACCCAGAAATGTAATTGGGAAGTTACTTCATTGTTCTGCCTTCAGAATGAAGGTTCACGTAATAAGAAAACAAAATCATGCATTTTGAAGTGGATTGGTTTAATGCCATTTTTTGGTTGTCCTTTGCTTATTAATATTTCCTATTTATAAAAACACAAGTAAATATCCGAAGGAATGTTATAGGTAGTGATGGGGTTTTTCTTTAATTTTTTTAAGATAATGATTTCTGTGAAATTCTTCATGAAAAGGGGCTATTTTAATTCACTTTTATTTGGAGACATTTCATCCAGTTCATGAAGATCTTCTCTGTCACAGTAAATTAGTAGAGGAAGAACACTATTAACTGAATTTGTCATCATTTTATCCTTGCTCTGTAGTCTGTAAGGCTCTGCAAGACTTGCTGATTTTTATTTCCATGTCTTCTCATGGAAATCTCTCTTAGTTTGAAAGTGGGTCATATTGGTAGCAATGTTCTTACTTGTCACTTGGAGTTTCAGATTCAAACCAAAACAACAAAGAGGAATTTTTGCTTGAAAGTTCTCAAGAAAAACACAACCTAGCCTTACTATGTTACAAAACCAGGCTACTAATTTTACAGTTTTTGGATGCAAAACCACAGCTTTGCTGATTTTTTCTTGGAAAATGAGTCTGCCGTCACTCAAATCGATGAATGTGGGCATGCAATAGGAGACCAGTGAAGTGCTGTGTGGGTTTTGTTTTCAGGGCCAATCTTTCCCAGGGTCTGGCATCAGGTTGCTAGCATTTTTAGATTATTTACCCACAGCTCCTTGTACATCTACCGTAAAAGAACAGCAGTTTATGGAGTTCTCGTTTGGACTAACCTCTCGATTTGTGGTAGATTAAGCAGGCATAAATTGAAGAAATCCTTCTGTGGTATTTCTCACTTATGCTGTCCACAACTAAAGAGAATATCCCTTTCCATCCACCACTTTAAACAGTGTTGACTTTGAAGACAGTTGTGAAAAGCTGAAGCCCCCTACCGAGGTACCTGCTTAGGCACCAGGTGGGCAGCTGCAATGGTCTCTCCCTTCCACCCTCACACAACCCCCTGGTGCTTCACAAACTCACCCCAGAGGCAGAAATTTCCAATTTGCCCAGTGTGCATTAACACTCAAATCTCTTCAGGAGGACCCATCCATGTTCTCCTGCTCTCCCAGGGCAGCCCAATAACACCAAACTCTTTTTTTCTAGTCAACAGGAATAGAGGGAGCCTGACTTCAGTCTTGACAGTTGTGCTAGTAAAACCAAGCAAAACCATAGCCTGGCCTGTGAATTTAGACAGCCAGCTCTACAAACACAAAAGAAGACAATTTCAGTTGAAGAAGGATCGTTCTGATTGCTTGCAGCACACATTTTTCATAGGGTTTGGAGTTTTTTCCTAGTGTTACCAAAAATAGCATCACATAAGGCTCATTTCTAATAAGTTTATTTGTAAATCAAATGGGGAAACCCTCCTATTTGTAAATCAAATAAACTCAAAAACAAGAAAAAAAAAGCAAAGCAATAACAAATTAAGGCAGCAGCCAATTAGAGACGTAGAAAGAAGAAATACAAATAGAAGTATTTATCTGGGAGCTAAAAAATGGGAAGATAATTGACAGTCTTCGTTTATTAATAAAATAAGATTGCTGATTATGAAACAAACCTCTGGTTATTTTAGTACAGATGTCATTTTCAATGCTAAAAGCATCCTTTTGCCTTTCAGCTCACATTGAGGTTAAAATTTAACAAAATCAGTTGAAATACTTCTCTAGCCTGTGGGCAGACATTCATCAGATGAGTTTTGCTAGTGCCTGTGCCAGATGAGTTGACTAACTCTAGTTGACTAGGGGACAGACTAGCCCTAATCAGTCACTCAAATTCTATGAGCTTGCCTTTTTCCACCTGAAAGAACACCATAGCCTTTCCACTTTCCTCTTACATCACCCCACAGTGACTCTTCAGTCTCTTACCCACCTGAATTATTTTTTATTTTAGTATATAATAAGGATCAGAATAAGCAGGTGTATAAGGTTTCCACAAAATGTTTAAAAGGCCTGTGTTGTGGCTGCTGTGCACTATACTCACCAATCATAGTCCTCTAATGACAGCATTCATTCACAGAAATACCAGAATATATACACCATTGCCCTGACTGCTTATCAAACCCTGTATACATAGCATGAGATTTTTATCATACAAGCATAAGAGACTGATAGGAAGGTTCCTACAGCAACATCTACCCACCCGTCCACCCAGCACTTAAATTATAATAGATCCTTTTGTGACAAGTAGTAATTTTCCTCTCCCTATGGCATCTCTGCCAGACCTCATCACTGAAGCACACAGGCATTGATTTTATATGAAAAAAAAAAAAAAAAAAAAAAAAAGAAAAAAATAGATAATTTGTGCCTCCCCATGGCATCCCTGCCAACCCTACTAACTTAAGCAAAAAGGAATTGATTTTATAGGGAAAAAAAAAAAAAAAAAAAAGAAAGAAAAAAAAAGAAAAAAAAAGGGGCAATGAATTTTATTAACCTTTTTTTTTCTGGACTTCAACCAAGTACATGAGATATGTACCTCAAAAGGCAAGATTAAGAGAAAAATCTGACTGGTAAGAGGAAATTTCCCTTCCCTGTGACCCTTGCAGCACTGGTGCGACCCTTCAGCACAGAGAGGTGTGTGTGCAACGTGTGAGTTGTGTCAGCCCCTGGACTAAGAGCCTTATGCGCACCCTGTTCCTGGCACAGCTGCCATCACCTATGTGGGTATTTTGCCCAGCAATGAAGGAATTCAGCCCAGTACAGAGCTGGTTTTTTTGTGCCTTAGCTCATAATGTCAGACAAAAAGTCCTGCTGGGAAAGAGCAACCTAAGAGCAGCTCTCCTGAGGGAGGCATCAGGCCTGGGGGTCATTATGAAGACATCAGATGGCAGTGTTTTAGAAACGTGAGTGTACCATTGCTGTGGGTAAGCAGCAGGAGCACTGTGATTCCCCTAATGATGGCATCATGGGTGTTTCACTGTCTTCTGTCATCTCATATGCAGTGTGCAAGTTCTGTGGGATGGGGAACATTTTCAGCTTACAGTCATGGGCAGCAGCTGCAGTGATACAGACAGCAAACAAACAAAAAGAAGAGTGAATGACAGTGACCTTCACTGAGGTTTTTTTGTGTTTATATTTTTTGTGGTCTAACAAAATCTATAACCAAGGCGAATGAAGAATCAGATGAGTCAGGTCGTCCCAGGGCATCTGATGCTACCAGAAACCATCTGAGCTTTGCTTATATAATTTTATTGTCAAGCACAGCATGATGTTAGGCATGCACATATGTAATACCAAGGCTCCCTGTTTCCAGGTTCCTTGCTCCATTAACCAGTGACATCAATTCATACATTAAGGGAGAAAAAGAAGATATTAAGGATTACTAAGGATTAGAGGTGGATGAAAGCAAAATTTCCACTCAAAACCCATTTCAAGCCTGTAGTTCAAATCTCTCTCTCTCTGGTCAAATCTGAGTGTCTCAGGTTTTGACAACTGTCATACCTTGCTGCAGGCTGTAACTACTAAGTTTGGAAGGACCTCTGGGTCCTTATATGGGTTGCTTGCTCCTGTCTGAAATGAAATATCCATCCAGGGTTATAGTGGAGCCTCATTCTCTAATATAAAATCTATTTCATAATCTAAGACACTCAAGCACACTTGTGTTTTTGAAAAGCATGGTTCAGCTGTCCCACAAGCAGAGAGGCAGGCTGTAATTTTAAGCAGCAGCTCATCAGATTTCAAGACATCACCTACTAATTAATCCACCACAGAGCTCTCACTTGGAGTCTCACTTTCAGAAAAGGGCTGCCAGTTTTTCTGCCTTTGCGTTATACCTCCCCGAGGAGCAGTCTAACCTGACAGAGCATTTTTCAGAACCACCAACATAAACGTCTTCAGTGGGAATATGTGAACCAGTAACCTCAGCCATATTCCCAAAATGATCTTCAGAGTTAAAGGTTTGGGTAGTTTGATTGCATTAGATACCTATCCTCGACTGCTTTTCTGTCCAGAAGGCAAGAAGAAGACCAAGAAGCCCTGACTCTGTTCAGCCCTGGAGCCAAAACCAGGGACAACAATGCTCCTCTCAAGAGGTTCACAGCACAGTTGTCTGTAGGAAAGTAGAGTGCTGGTGCAAAGCAAAACTGTAGCACATTGCACTGGAGAAGATGGAAACATTGCCAGAAGCACAGCAGGAGAGCTTGAGAGAAAATATGGTGCCATAGTGAGGAGTGGGAGACATCTAGAGGGTCAGGAGAAGGAACCCACCTTGCCCTGCTGCAGGGGATGGTGGTGGAAAGAGTAGCAAGAATGACTGTGGTGACCTCCTGGGGCCAGTCACCTGGGGAAAACCAGAAGCACTATGGCTCTGCCGTGTCAGCCGTGATGCTGGGAAAACCCTCCAGCCCTGCCAGTGCAGGTTCTGTGCCTGAGCAGCGAACACCTTTGCAGCAGCTGCGCTGCTGGAGAGTGACATCTTGATCCCCTGCCTGGTCCATCTGAGCCAGCGCTTGCCTTTGGGCTCTCAGCCCTTTTCCAGACAGGTCCCCTCTGCGCTCTGAGGGCAAGCCCGCTGCCCTGAAGAGCTGCTGCCAGGTAGGCCATCCCACCTGGAGGGCTGTCTGCCATCACTGAGATCTGGGGGAAGTAGGCTAGCAGGCATCCTGCCTACAGAGGAATAACCCCATTATGAGTGATTTGGGACTGGGATGCCCTCCTGGATCAAAATATCCCCTCCACAGTTCCCCCCTTTGCATAAGTGCCCTGAAATCCTGCTGCAAACACAGTCTGCTGCCAGGGGGAGAGCTAGTTACTCTTACTGCTCATTTATAATCAGAAGGACATATGGTCGCCTGTGCCATGCTGAATGAAGTATGATGACCCATCAAGGTCCACATAAGCATCCCCTGCTTACTTTGCCTGCTGGGGTGGTACCAGACACTGTGCACTGCTGGGGATGGATGTGGAATAAAGATCTGGGGGGAAGTGGAATAAGGAGACACTGAGTGGTGATCTCATTTCTGATCACTGGGGAATTTCATGCTCCACTGGTACCACAACTTCACACAGAGATGAAATATTATGCGGAGCAAGAACCCCTTCATCATATAAATCAAACTGAGGAAGCAGGAACAAAGCCCTTTCTGTGCTCCTTCCCAACAGCCCTGCTGCTTCGCAAAGTGAATGCCACAAACCAAACATCATGACTGAAGCCTTTTGCTAAGAAAAGATGAATTTCATGCTTTTTCCAGGCTGGCTGTGGACTTATTCGTGGGGCTGTCAGAGAGCTACCCTTTCCCTGTTAATTTGCTCTCCATCTTACTAAGGACACAACAAAGCAAAAGTCCTCTTAGACTTAAAAACAAGAACACATTAAATGGCAGAGTATAAGCCACCTTTCTGCAGAGGGGGTGAGCAACCAGCACTCATAACGATATTGAAAGTGGGGATTAGGCAACAGAGTGCTGAGGGACCCAGCATATGGCAGCCTATTGACCTGTCCCATATGTAGCAGCTATTGTTTCCACCACACTGTACCGCAGCAGCCCACTCCCTTCCCCCTGCCCCTCGCCCTCCTGCTTGCTTGCTTTTATGTTTTTTTGCTGCATGAGTGTCAGGGCTGGGATCTGCTAAAACTTGACATTTACACTTGAATTGTGCAATGGTGTGGTGCAGAGAGCCGGGGTGACCTGGGCCATTAAGCAGCATCTTGGAAATTAGGCTCAGCAGAAAAAAAGACCAGCAGCAGCCATTGGAGATGTTGCTTTGGGTGTGATGGTGGAGAGGGCTTTACAGCAGCAGATCCTGACTTCTCACTTTCTTTGGCAGGGTGGGGTGGGTTAGGATCTGTTCTAACTGATGTAATGATACTTTTTGGCATTGGTGACAGAGCTTGTAGGGTATGAATTTCCAGACCTTTTTCACTTATCAGTAGCAGGACAATGCAGAAATCTTCACCCTCAAAAATAAGCAGACCATTTTCTGATATAGGCTTGTCCACAGATGGGGAGATCCTACCTGGGAACAGTCCTGGTTATTGCTTCAGCTTCTGGTTTAATTGCAAGAGGATTAGTCCAAACTGTGGATCAAGGTCACACAGGAGTCGATGTTCTTTGCAAAGCATAAGCCAGATCTTGGCCAGGGACCCACTGGCCTGTAGTGACTGATGTGGACCTCTCAGGTCTCTTGGATTGTGAGGAGTCACTTGGCTGACTTCTACTTCACCTGCCCTTGTTATGGCATTGCCACAGTGCCACGTGGTCTGGGGTCCTGTGCTGGGCCAACTCACGGTGTTCAGTCCAGTTCCTCCTCTGCCTTTCCAAAACATGTCACCAATAACACTGCGCAGAGAGACCTGCAGTGTGGAGAGTTGCACTACTCACCTGACAGTGTTGTGGGCTGCTCTAGGCATGGGTTAGACCTACAGCTGCCTTGGCTGCCCCCACAAATGCATCACCAGGGCTTCCCAGTGGCCACCAAACAGCAGGACTTGAGGTGACAGTGTTAGAGCAACAAAATCCAAACCCATATGAAACCCAAAGGCAGGCACCCGCTTTTCCTTAGAGACTTGTTTGCTCTTACTCAACTGACTAATATGAAGAGACCTCATGGGCAGAGCTGGATCCCACATAATCCTCTGTGAAAAAGATATTCATATGTCTTGCTGCTTTTAGCAGTTTCTGGCAGTTTTCACAACGTAGGACCACTAAAGGACTTCCAAACTAATTAAAATGATACAGCTATTTTTAAATCCTAGAAACCATTAATTGCAAACATGTTTCTTAGCCAGAACTGCATGCATTTATTTTATCTCTATCTAAACCCATACACTAAGCCTCATTCATTGATGAGATTTCAAAATTCTTGAGCCAACCTTGAGCTACATGGCCTTTTAAGAGAACATGGTTTTGATTCCCCACAGAGGCACCTCTGCCTGCATTTTTCCGGCAGCCCTGCACCATATGCTGAAAGTTCCACTTTCCCTTCAGTGCACACACAGCAGGTTAAATCAATATTGCCCCAAGTACAGGGGCACACACATCAAGGAAAGAAAAAATGTCTTTCCTGTCATAAGATGTTAGTCAGCTTCACCTGAATTACTATATGATTCAATGGATATTAGGAAAAACTTGTTCACCTGCTGGGCAATCTTCATCCTCAGAGATATTTAAAACCCAAATGGACATTGCCCTAGGCAACCTGGTCTTGTTGGACCTGCTTTGAGGAGTTTCATCAGCTGCAAGTTGGCTCCCATGATGGCAAAGTTTTCTTTTCCACAGAGAGCACAGGGATGGTACTTGCTTGCACGGAGTGGAGACAGCATCACATGTGCTGCACAAGCCCTGCTGAAGAGCAGTGTGTGATGGCTTGGATGAGCACTGTGCTCACAGTGTCACACAGCTTAAGATGGAGCTTGTGCCTGTCCCTCCTGCTCTGAGCGTGCTAGAGGTTTGCCTGCAGTGTATGGCATGAATAAGGCTTTTCTTGTAACATGGGAACAGGAACAAGATGGGATTTGCTTAGTGCATTCCTGATCAAACTGGCTTAGAAAACTTTAGAGGTAGCAGGAAGTATTTAGCCATCACCCCCCTATTTCCTATGCCATCTTGGTCCAAACTATTCTTTCTCTGAGTCATACATTATGCCCTCTCAAATCATATTCCCCCAGTCTCACTGTCTGACCTGTTTTCCATCCCTTATCTTCCAAACAGAACTCACACCTGATTAAAACCAAATCAAGCCCCCACCCTCCAGCCCACACTGTGGGGTGAAGAGGCAGAGCAGGCCGCTGCTGCCCACCCTGCCATACAGTGATGGTGGTGATGGTTGGGTACCACTGAGGATCAACAGCACCAGTACCACAAGAAGGAAGGGGCTTGCACTGCTCAGGAGCAGGAGCTGTGGGAGGCGGGAGCCACTCAGCAGTGAGTGGAGGAGGAAACAGAGCAAGGAAACCTGGTAAAATCAGTAGGAAAGACTCAAGACTTCAAGGAAAAGCAGCTACAAACCATGGCTGGTGAAATAGCTTCCTTTAAAGCCTAGGCGTGAAAACATGGCAAAGGCTGCTCAGGCTCCCCTAGTGCTGCACTTCCTGGTGGGGTGAGTGCAGGGAGCAAAGCCTCTGTGTGATTTATCCATTACACACTGAATTAAGCTGAAGGCCAGCACGCCCTGTGAGCGCAGAGGACCTGTCAGTGGCTGAATGGGAGCATTGTGTGTCAGCTGCTCCTGTCAGAAACCAGGTCCGCAGTCAGCAACTGTCTGCAGAAGCTCTTTTCTGGCGAGGAGCACTTTAATTGTGCTCTCACTTGGTGGCATCAATGCAGACGCATTGTACCTTTGTACCTTTGTACTTCCCTCGCAGGGAGGGCTTTTCACTTCGGTCTGTGCCGCAGGAGGCAGGGGAGGAGAGAGCACTTCTTAATGGGAAAGAGGAAAGATCCCATCAGCAGAACAAGAACGAGCAGGGCAGGGCAGCATTGCCTACACTATGTGGCCTTAGAGAATGAGCGTGAAAGCGAGAAACCCAAATCCATGTTACTAATCCCTGATTTAGATCAGCCCATCCCTTTGGAGGAGTCACACAAAGGTGTGGAAAACATCTAATCCCTTGAAAACTTTTTCTTTAGAAACAGATGGGATGGAGTTGTCATGTTTCTTCCGTTTTTGAATACCGGGACATGCTTGAGGCTCCAAATCAACATACAGGAGGTGGGCTTGATGAGTAGAAACTCTGTGATTTTGCCCTTCTTTCACTGTTTTACATACTGTTAATTTGTGTCAAGCCTGATGTGCACCATGAGGAGGATGAGAAGAATCAGGTCCTTGGGGACTCTTTGCCAATGTCCCCTCTGTAGCTAACTGACTTAATGCAACAGGCTACACTCAAAGGGAAGAGTCCTTTCTGGAAGAAGAGATTAGTGGGGTGTCTTTATTCTGGCTGTAACTCCTCTGAAGTAACAGGAGTCACTCGACAGATTAATTTGGACCAGGGTTTTTCCTTGACCATCATTAGAAAGGAAGATTGCTCAGGTCTGAGACACTGCGCTGAGACATAAAGACACTGCATCCTTTGTATTGCAAATGTGTTTTCTGCTTCAATAGGCTTCAGAGAATGATGGACAAAAAAACATTGTACAGAGATGTCTGTGACTTCGTTCTTATTATTCTCCAACGTGTAACTTCAAAAGAAGGCATTTTAATTTGACAGATGGACATTTAATCATAAATAATAATGTATACTGGTTCTTAAGCCACAAGCCCACGGCGCCTCTGCACCTGTAGCCACTCTCCCTTACAAAGGAAACCTCCCCTTTTCCAGATCATCCATCCCATTGCTTTTTCCATCTCTCCACCTGCCTTACCTTCCAGGCAGATCCATCCACCAGAGCCTGTCACTGCTTGCATGATGGGCTGCAGGGTGGTGAGAGATGGTCTTATCGGTGGGGTCCACTTCAGCAGCTTTGAAACTGCCCTGGAAACTGTGAGCATATCTTGCCTCCTAATTGCTACAGATGGAGGAAGAGAAGTTACTTTGAGTGTTGGGTGTATGAATTGGTCACTGTTTGGACCACAAACGCTTGTCCTGTGGAAATACTGTGACCTCCAGTCTACAGCTGGTTTTAGGATGTTTCCTTAAGAAAACAAGGTTTATGGGATCAAGCTTTGTGCATTCATCTGCCACTATCTGCTGCCAATAACTTTTTAACTTATTGGCCAATTTCAACCATTTTGACAGGATGGTGGAGGTTTAAAGCTGCTATTTTTCTTCCAGGTTGTGAAAATAAACTATGAAGCAATGGAAAAAAAATCCTGCCAATGTTCCCCAAGGTAAAAGGTTGTTAAACACAGATCTAATAGCCATCAGATAACCATGCTAGGAAGGATTGAAAGGAGAGGACGAAAGTGGCTATGAAGCAGATAACTGCACTGTGATTACTCCCTGAACTGCTTCAAACACCTGTCCCTGGCCAGAGTGCCCTCCCCTGCCTCCTCACACATGTCCCCCCACTATGCTCATAACAGCCTTGTTGTGATCTAGGGTCTGTCAGAGAAGAAATCAATATGGGGATGCTTTAAACGAACTGCATGATTTGGCTTATTCTGAAGTCTTGGAAAGATTTCTTATTCTTTTGGGGCACTTGCCGACTAGTGGCAGCTGTCCCATGAGGAAAGTGGTAAAAGCCCCAGTCCTCCACTCACCCCACCACTTCAGGTGGCCAGAAATTCATTCACCATACAGAGGGAAGGCAAACACAGAGTAATGTCAAATACGGCAAGCTGCAGACTGATTGTTTCCCACACAGCTCTGCTCAGCAGTGCCCTGGCAAAGGAGATAACTCAGTTTCCCTCCTCATCAAAGCCTTTATTCCTTCTCATGTCTCGTCACCTTTGAAGGACTTGTGGGACATAAGGTGCACGGGCATCCTCTCCTGAGGCACCTCTAGGACACTGGTGAGGGTGAGGGCACCTCAGCACTGACTGCACACACTTGATGGAAAGAGGACAAAACTCCTCTGTGCTTTGTCCCTCTTTTCCGGAACACTACCCACTGATTTTCTGTTGGTAAAAGCTAGAAGGCAGTGTATTTTCAGCCACTGATGTTAAAAGTTTGAAAAGAGCATCACTACCAGACCATGGGCTGGAAAATTGCATGTCTGCTGTGCAGAGATCACAAGCCGGTGTTAGCTCTTGTCCACCTGCCTATGACCGTCTGCTGCCTCTTGTCTTGCATTTGAATAACAAGGCTCCCCGGGGCTGCGCTCAGCACAATGGAGCTGTGGTTGGGATTAGGTGTTATGACATTAATAAAGAACACAGTGATGATAAATTCAGTTGACGCAGACATGACAAACAGAAGAAGAATGGGACTAAGACACAGGCTAGGGTCTGTGTGGCAGCATTAGGAAAAAAGGGGGTTATTTTATATCAAGATCCGCCAGGACCTGTATACATGCACTTTAGCCTGTTCCTATCCTTCCCTTCAGAAGTCATTTAACTTCACAAGAATTTCCACGGATGGACAACACGCACTTTAGAAGGCTGAATTTACAACCAAGTGGTGAGGCAGTGACATCCAGAGAAATTTAGGCTGCAGACTGGGAATGCTGTGTTAAAGCCAGCTCCAGCCTAGAGCCGAGATTCATTTTGGAAGGCACTAAACCCCACATGATTTGTGCTTGCAAGAAAACGTTGTTTCTGGTTTTAAAGGATTTAATTCAAGTCTGGGTCATGTTTTCTAGTCAGTCTGGAGATATTCCAAGGGATTCAATTCGTGATATTAGTGCTAGCTTAATACTGGGTGTATGTGTCCAACAGACAGGAAGCACTCTGTAATACGTTGGGTCTGTGTTTGGAAATAGGCTGAGGAGATTTAGAAATTTTGTGGATTTGCCTGCCTTTGAAGTCAAATCAGCTTGAGCCAAAAATCTTTGAATGCAAGCTGGAAAACCATTTTGGGGCTTTGTATTACTGTCATGGGTTTAAGGGAAGCCCAGGAACAGCTTCTCCTCAATGTGACAGGCTGCTTCAGGCAGGCTTTAGCTCCAAAAAGGTCCTAACCAGGCACCTATAATTCTGTAATTGTAGGAGAAATTTGGATTTGGAGAGCCACTTGAATAAGGTCTGACAATCCATGTAAACTCTGCTCCTGGACTGAGGCCTGCAGGACTGCCTCTGCTACCTCCCCTGCTGCAGCCCCAGGGGTGAAAGCACCTTTTTACCTGTTCCCCTTGAAGATGTGAACAGCACATTCATAGCAAAAGTGACAGCCTGGGACAATGCTGGTGTATTGGAGCACCACACCTACATCCGTGTTGCTTCAGCCATTGTATGGACATTTGTTCTGGTTACTGCTGACGTGAGCCTGCAAGCCCAGGCATGGGGCTGCTGGAGTCACGTGCCCTGGGGCTCTGCAGCAGGAGGAGCAGTAGGGGCTGAGCAGAAAGTCAGCCCATGAGAATGGGGCTGCCGCTGTGCTTTTACTTAACACATCTCTGTGCTTCAGAATTGAGATCCTCCACGGGGAGAAAGGTCACCCTACCACAGCTGAGCTAGTCCTGACCAGAGTGAAGGACCATAAGGAGCTTCCCTGCCTATATGTGCTGTAGCCTACATATCTCCCACTGCACAGTGACACCAACATCCTCCAGGACAACAGCAAGGACAAGGTCCCACAGCAGTGCTCTTTGAAAAATGCTAGGCCATGCTCCCAAGGGCCACTGACACCCCTCCAATACCTCTGGGTTGGGCAAAAAGAGGATGTTCTTCATTGTCTCCCTCTTTACAGAAGCAATGCCTTTTGTTGAACACACCGCATGTTATATTGCTCCAAATTCAGACTCTGGCCTTACAGACAGTGGAGCAGAACAGCAGAAAGAACACAAGAGAAGGAGAGGAAGAGGCACCCGCCAACAGTGCAACACACAATGTGGTCCTCGTCATCTGTCTCCCTCTCATCTCCCTTTCTCCTTCTCTCTCTCACGCATGCACAAAGAGGTTAATATTTGGTTTAAAATAAAGCAGAGTAATTTAAAACACACATTTTGCAGGCAAACCAGTGTTCAGTGTAAACAAAGCATTAAACTGAAAAGATCCATATGCACTCGTTATCAGTTATTGCATTTTTTTTTAAAGGAAATCTAATACATTTAAAATAAACCCATAGCATGAAACAAAATAAACTATGGTCTTGGTTAGTTTGGTTTGATTTTTTTATTTAATGAGGAAAAGAGCTCTGTGATAAAGTAATCCTTTCAGAGGGAAAGGCCTGGGCAACAGTGAACACATCAACCACATGTCGGGGGAAGATTAAAGTCTAACAAGAGTCTCTTTCCCACAGTTTTTGCAGCATTGCAATATTTCTATGCTTAGGATAGTTCAGAATATACTTCTGGACAGAGGCCCCGGAGCCCCTGCAGCTGTTCTCAGAGAAGCAGAGAAGCCCTGTAAAGACCCACTGACAAGTCCATCATCCTCCAGCACTTCGGAGTCAAGGGAATCTGGTACAAACTGCCCACGCTAAGTCTCTAGAAGGAGACGCAGACTTTTGGGGGTTTGCTACAACAAAATTTTGCATGGGGCTTTATGTAGGAGTCAAGAACAGCTAACAGCATAACTCTTATGGGGAGTGGAAGAAAGGCATTTACTTTCCAAAGCCTGACTGTTTCTCATCTAAAAACTTCCTTAATGATATGGTTGCTACCAGCAAGTTATCCATATCCCTTTTTTCCAGTGCCACAACCTGCTTAGGAGAGGAGAGAGTTAGTTATACATCTAGCTTAATTATCAGTCCTAGATAAATTAGAAAATGTTTGGGGTTTTTTGTTTTGTTTTTTCGTACAACCTTGTCTTCTGTTCAGTGTTAGCTCAGGTGTTTTATGTCCTGATGTGAAGCCTCCCAGTTCAGCCTGAGGAAGAGTGGCTGCTTGGCCTCCACTGCTGGAAATGCAGCAGGACACCTGGCAGTGCTAACTGACCCATGCTGTTGGCAGGTTGCATTGCTGCTCAATTTGTCAGAGCTTCCCACATTGGGTATATGTTGGCTTTACAGCAGAAACCAACAGGGATACAAGTGGAAAAAGTTGTCCCTGCAGAGAGGGGTGGAGCAAAGGACAGGGCACACTTGTCCGAGAGGTAGTCTACTGATGATTAAAGAAACCACTTCTAACCCACCACTTGTATATATGTTAGGCAGCAGGCTGAGAAGAGCCTTTTTAAACCCAATAGCAATGGCCTGGCATTCAAAACCAGTTCCTGATATTTGATTTATGATACTGAATTTAGTGTACACAATTACGTAAAGTCCAGGCCGAGAAATTTCCAGAGATATTAACTTACTCTAATTAGCACTAATTACTGCGTTCTGATGAGAGAACAGAGCTGACTGGCAAGACATAAAATTCAGCCCCAATTCTTGCCAGCCTTGAAGCTCAGCTATATTTCTTCTTGGCTCAGACCATCACCATAGGTTACACACAGGTCCAGATCTTAGCTGAGTTATACAGGGTGGAGGAGGAGATGTCCTTTCTGCTTTAATCATGGAAGGCTGAGGGCACAGTCAAGTGCTGCTCTGCCAGAATGGACCACTTCTGTCTGAATATTTTTGTCTAGATGAAGTTCAGGAAGCAATAAGCATATAGAGGATATAGATCTAGATAAAGAGGAAGAGGCAGTTATAATGCAATAACAACCAACAAAGTAGGAAGGCTCTGAGACTCAGAAGAAGTTGTGATGGGACAGATTTTTAACCCAGATCAGCTATCCAGACCATCACATCACCTGAGCCTTTAAATCTTCCTCTTTATTTTATGAGTACGCAGTCAGAGCTTGTCGTGACAACTGTGGCTGAGCTGCTGGGAACAAGGTTCCCTTTTGAACAAAAACCACTCTGTTTTATGGAAAATGAGAGCAATGAAGAAGATTGAAAGCAGGGAACAGGAAGGTTTCAATATTGTCACAGTTAAATGTTTTGATTTCTCAGGAACAACCTTTTAATGTGACTGATTTTTAAGTGTTATTACCTCTACTGCAGCGTGTTATTAACTAAAAAAGCCCAAATTGACACAAAATGCTTCAATCAAACTAAAATCTTCTTTTGGTTTCTTTCATGGAGAACTGTGGGGACTTTTTTTGTTGGATTTTTTTTTTTTTTTGCCTCTCACTCCTATTTAGAACAAAAGGAAATGCTGACGTCCTGAACCCAAGGTGAAGTGAAACATCTCTCCCTTTTGCAATGCTCTGTAAATGATGCCACACTCTGAAATGTCTGCTTTGCTGCCATTTTTATTTTATAAGGTGGTTTACATCACCTCCAGCCCTGGAGTTCTGCAAGCCTCTGGAGCAAAGAAAGCAATAACTGGGAAGGTAACAGAGGATGTCCCAGTCTGATAGTTTGGCAGGAGTGGGAAGAGAAAAGGAGTCTGCACCAGACACAGGGTCAGGGCAAGGGAGTCCTGTTCCTGACTTCACTGTGGGCAGCTTCCTGCCTCTCTGTGTCTGCTTTCCCCTGCCCGCAGAGGCAAGGTAAGAGGTAAGAGTCTCTTTCCATGATTAAGTGCTTCAGGAGGCACAGGTGGAGGGCTACAGAATAACCCAGCTGGGCAAATTTTGTCACCACCTCCAGATATGAATGCTGTTAACAGTGCTGCAAAAAGCATCAGTAAAAGTAGGAACTTCTGGTTTAATATCTGGTGGTGGAGGTTTGCACCGGCCTTCAGCTTGAAAAATGACCAGTTTTGTAGATCAGAAGCCTGCTGCAAGTGGGCAAAGCTCCTGCTTCTGCTGCCTGTGAGTCCTGTGTGAATATGAATGCGAGGAGGGAGTAAAAACACAGGCTGCCACTCCCTGTAATAAATAAGTGAGAGAAGAGGGTAATTTCCTCTTGCCCTAGAGAGCAACAGGGCTGTCTGGCCCTGTGACATCAGCATGTTCTTATGGCTCAAGGAAGTGTATAATCCCATCCTGAAAGAGAGTGGGTTCTTATGGAAAACCTAAAGAAACCCACCCTGAATTTTGCAGACAGCTGAAATGTTCATCCCAACAGATGCTAGAAATTAGCCATGGAGAGGAGGCCTACCATGAGGCCAAGGGCTGTGGGGGCTGCCCTGACATTTTGGGGTATACATACCATGTGGAGTGGCTACACCGCAGTTCCTCTTAGATCCAGAGCTGCCTGAGCACAGGGCTGGGAGAGGCAGAAGGAAACCGCTTCTCT
Organism: Actenoides hombroni; assembly: GCA_024336885.1. NCBI lineage: Eukaryota > Metazoa > Chordata > Aves > Coraciiformes > Alcedinidae > Actenoides > Actenoides hombroni. The sequence continues at coordinate 1,168,089 of WUAM01000392.1, read as the reverse complement.
GTCACCCCAGAGAGAAATGTGGAAAAGAAGTGCCCAACCAAGGCCCCCAGTTCTCCCCTTCCTCCCCTTCTGACCTGCATGTTGCCCTTGGAGAAGGGGTAGTGAGAGAGTCACAAGGGACGCAATGCATGGCTAGAAACTCTGCATGGCCAAGGCATAAGCTGGTGAGAGCATCCTCTGTCTACACCGGTAATGGCTGGGACTTGAGAGCCCTGTAAAATCCAAATATGGGTGTCTTCGCCAGCTCCTGCCTTGTGTCTCTTTTTAGAGAGTGAAGGGAGAAAGAGAAGAGGCTGAGTCCCATGAATTCATGGTCTCAGGCTTTTCTGACACAACTGGGTGTTCCTCATGTCCTTTGATGACCCCAGAAATAGTAGCCTTTTGAAAATAATAAAAGTAAAGAAAGATATCTTTTGGTGGGCAGAGGGAGTATTTTCTGACTCGCATCCCCTGTGCCATATGCCCAGCTCCTCCACGTGCACCAGGAACATCCACAGGCAGGGGATGGCAGAGCTGGCCCCAGGGGGATCAGCCAGCAGCCACAAGCCAAACTCGTAGCAGTGTCAGTCCTCCCTGCCTTCCCTCTGCCTCATCTCTCTTCTGCTCAGCTGGCAATTAAAAAAAGTTATTCAAGGAACATAGATTAACTCCTCCCCTGGTCAACGGTTTCAAGAATACTAAAAGGATACTGAAAGACCCAGGGTCAGTCTGTGGAGGGTAACATCACCAGGTCTCACCATCCCTATGGAAATTGCTGCTCTTCTCATCCTAGGCAGAATTTCACTTGGAAAAGGCAGAAATTACAGTCAGGCCTTGAAGTTCACAAGGGACCTCATTATTGTTAATTACTTTAAAGGGAAGGTGTTGGATACTCTGGTGGTGGGGAAAAGGCACTGAGAGTGAGAGAAAGGGAAAGAAAACACAATAAATCTACTGAGAGAGACCTAGATTTCCCAGCAGGGTTGTTTGGAGGGATTGAATCTGGAAATCCCTTCTCAGCCCCTCAGCTGGGGAAGGAGAGAGAAAGGCTGAGGGAGTGGTGAGCCCACTGCTTCCCAAACCCACTCAGCTTCTGCCAAATCTGCCGCGCTGGTGAACCTGCTGCCTCCTTGCTTTCCTTGCACACTCTGTGTGAGACAGAGATCAAAACCCAGGTTATCTTTGATGCTTGTCACTGCATCATGTGGAAACTTCTCCTGACTTGGTTGCAAATTCTGAACAAAGGAGTGCACTTTCAGAGGGAAATGCTCCAATACTCCCTCACAGAAGGTTATTCTCCATCTCCTCTGCCATTTGCAGTTAGTTACACCAAAGCCCTGGAGAGGAATATGCCTGAAGGTGTGCTGTGGGGGAGGATGCAGGCACAGTGACCCTAGAGCATCCTTCTTCTACTTCAGTGAATGGGAACCTGCCCCTTTTTATGGAGCCATTTGCAGATGCTAAGTGTATTAGCATAGTCCTGACAGGACATTTGTCATCTGCAGGAATACTAAATGTCTTAGAGAGTGCAGAAAATTAACAGGCATGAATAAGGTATTTGATACGTACTTTGCATGGATTCCACAATAATTAATTAAGCTTTAGCTAAAGGGTAAGTTAAAAACTCTAAAATTAAAGGGAGTTATCTGCACACTTTATTCCCACCTAGAGTGTGAGAATCCTGAAAACCAGTTTGGAAAATGAAGGAGGAATATTCCTCCCACACGGGTACTTAAATTTGATGGGGGGGGCCTCCCAAATGAAAGAAGGGTGATATTGCAACAGGATTTGGGACTGGAAAATGCAAGCTGCAAAACAAAACTCAGATGATGATGGTTCCCAAGGATCCAAGCCAAAGGGATGGTCCTGATAGGAAGAGGTGATATGAGTTTAATTGAGGATTCTCCATGAAACCAAGGTGCAGATCTGCATTACAAACCTTGCCCCTAACAGCGTGGGAGAGAGGAGCCAATTTCAGGTTATTAACATTTATTTAATGAAAGATACTAAACAGATAGGCCCACTTTAAAAAGTAGTTCAGGGCACCTTCTGGTTCACATGTATTCCTCTACAAATCAGCTGCCAGAGCTGTGCTTTGCGGATCATAACTGGAGGCATCACCTGGATTTCTAAAAGACTGCTCCCTGTAAACAGACGAAAGTGAGATGCATACAAAAAGTCAGGCTGTAGAGCTGTAAGAAAGATCCCATAGAAGAACTTTTTTTTTTTTTAAATAATAAATCTACAGGATGATATAGCTTTGAATCACCTATTGAAAATATTTTTAGGGTTAAAAAGAGTTACAGGCAGTGTCAGGCAAAAGCTGTCAGGAAGTATCTTGTGATCTCTAATGGAAACAGAGAGAAAAACTGAGGTTAGTTTCAGATCCCAGTCAAAATAGAGAACTTAATGTAAGAAATGGAGGCTCGTCCTAGCACCTTAATTCAATAGGCCCAATTTTTACGTTTTGGGGTTTTTTGTTTAAATCAGATTTACATTCTTTGCTTTCAGACATTTTCGGTAAGTACGTTCTAACACTAATAAAATGCAAAGCATTAAGACAGTGCAGAACTGCTATGCAGACTATGAGAATTTTTGTTATTATATAAAAAGAGACCTGGATGTAGAAGAACATCATTATCATAACCTTACAAGAGCTATGTACAACTTTATCTTTGACCTTTATGGAAGATTGTATCTAGAAAGAAGACAGTTGTTTCTGAAAGAAGTTTACTTCTGAAGGGTGATGGAGAGTCATAACTGAACTTGCTTGGCTGCTTGTGGGAGCTCCTAGCACATGGGAATATGAAGCGGCTCCTAAAAATCGTGACTCTGACAGTTGTAAAATAATTGCTTTTGGGAATAACCAGATAAAGCCAAGGAGCCATTTACCTGTGTCATCTCATTTCTGTACTACCCACCTGCTTTCTTCCCTCTCTTTATATCTTCCTGAAAAAGCAAGGCCAAGAAATTCTCCTGGAAAGAGTGCATTGTAATAATATGTAGCTTTTGTCCTTTCTAGCACTTGGAAATTGTGTTTTGATTTATTATGTGTGGTTTGGCAAATCTACTTTAGCAAGCTGCAGGCAATTGTCTGTAGAAACCATGCTTGCTCTGAATGCAATGAGCACAGAGGCCTCTGATGGGCTCCTTAGAGACCACCATGAGTGGAGCCAATAAAACTGAAAGCCAAAGGAAACATTTGTGTTACAGTCCAGGAAGAATGAGACCTTGGTTTTATCAGTCTCCTCAGTCTTCCGTGATGGAAACTTTCTCTAAATGTGCTCGTCATTAAGTCAAGGTAAACACATTCTGCATCCTCAGTCCAGAAAATACAAACTGTATGCTGGCACATCTACATCCCTGGACTGATACAAGACTCAGCCTCTTCTCCAGGGAAGAGGAAAGCTGATGTCAAGTGCACAGTGGCTTAAGCTGCACATGCTGTAGCAGTGCCCAGGCGAGCAGCAACTAGGTGCCTCTAAAATGAACGTCATAGAGTTCAGTACAGCTGGGATCCAGGGGTCCTGAAAATCCTTATGTAGTGAACTCTGTAACATCAGTTCATGGTCTCAGCCTGGTCATGTACAGCAGGTATTCACAGGCCCTACAACCATCCTCACTCCTGACACCATTTCTGCCTGCCTGTTGAAGCTGGACCAGTAGAGGTAACAGCCCTGAGTAGGAGCTCAGGAAATACATGTGATGTTTTTTGATCTGCTGCCTCTCTAGAAATTATTGGAGGGCTTATGTGCAAAGTGGCCCACATGCAAGCCAAGCGTGAGCAAACCCACATTAGAAATGCTGTGGCTGGATAGTTTTTTCCCAAGCTCCAGCCAGCCCCAGAGAGCAGGACCTGCCAGGGCACAGCATATTTATGAAAGGGTAGAATTCCTTTCTCTGCAGGTCAAGGCCTGTGCAACATTCAAATCCCACTGAAGTGTATCCTGATCAAAGACCCTGGGACAGCATTTCAGCTCAGTGTGGATAGATACACTGAGAAAAGTCATGCAACAAGTCTCACGCTGAGATGCCTGTTGCTGCTGATGCTAATGCAGGGATCTGTCCTTGTTCCTAGTGAGCTTCGGGGCAATTATTCCTGTGAGTGCAGTTGCTCATGTGCATAAGTATGTGTGGGAATGGAGCCTTTGGCTGGTGCCACTTGGCAGTTTTTCTCACAGCCTCGACTAGGGTTTTACTCCTAAATCTCCTTAATGATCCCAAGGCACTCCCACATTCATGCCCTGTTTAACAGGGCTAAGCAGAGCAATAAAGAAGGGGTGAGGAAGCCATAAATGCAGGAGGCTCAGCAAGTCACTCCAATCACTAGCATACAGTCCTAAGTAGCAGCAATGACTTTTCTGCTGGTGTATTTGCTGTCTTCACAGTTAAGAGTTATGGTTGTACTTTTTGGCTAAGAAATGCCTGGCTTTGCTTTCTCACTCTGCTCTGTTACATATTGCACATTTCCAGCACAGTATTCAGCTGTTGGTCACCAGCCCCTTCAGAGTGCAGCCACAGGGAAGGCTGTCAGTTCAAAAATGGGGTTCCTTGTTTGCACCATCTTGATTTTTAAGGAAGACTATCACTGCAGAGTCCTTCCAGAAGAGCCTCCTCTTCCCTGTTGCTGGGAGTAGGAAAGGGCTCCCCTGTACACTTCAAGGGAAGGACTTTGCCTTTGGATGGTTTTGTTGGTGTTGGTGTCTTTGACTTGTGCCTGGATGAAAAATTCTGCAAGAGTCCTCAATATCTAACCATCCCGATAACACCTGGATCCTGTATGAAAGTTTTAGGGATTTACCCTCATGGCCATTTCCCTGTAGGGTTGTGACCTTACAGAGGAGCTGGACAGCTGGTTGCTTTTCCAGAGCAGTCAGCATCACTGTACCTAAAAGCCTCTGTCCCAGGAAGGACTGTGCTGTGACGGTGCTCAATAAGCAGACACCTACCTCCCTTCCTTGGTCAAGCCCATGCAGACAGCAACCCTTCATGCAGTATGCAAGCAGAAAAAGCTGATCTTTCTTATGTGGTACTGCAGTGTTTACTCCCTACATAAGCATTCCTCCAGTAACCCAGCCACCTCTGTAGCAAAGTACCTCACCAAAGTTTTTCTGCCAGAGCCAAAAGGCCCTGGGAGGTAAGGAAGCATCACGAGTATTTCACAAACTCTGTGCTCCCCCATCGATCACTGATGTCAGTCACTCAGCAGGACCCACACTTCAGCAACTTGCACAAGATCTGGCACACAAAGTCTGCACACAGAATGGCACACGTGCTGGGACAGAGCCAGCAGCTTAATGTGTCAGCAGTCCTTGTGAAGTGCTTTAAATGCTAGCTCATCCTTAGCATTGTCATTCCTTGATACTGTCTGGGTACTTGATGTTACCAGTGGCACTCAACACAGATCTGTGCCCTGCTAGAATCATAGTGAACTTCATCCACAAGTGAACATCCACATCACTACCACTGCAGACCACCAAAACCATTGCAAGCAAATGGTCTTCATGACATATCCAAAAAAACCCCAAAAGTCACTAGTAAAGCAGGCCAATCAGTCTTCTGAAAAGTCAGAAAAAGGCCACAAAAATGTTACCTGAAGCACACAGGCACATCTGAACTCTCTTTTCCAGAAAGCCCATGTGCATGTGAATAACTGTACCTGTAGAAGGGGAATTCTTGCCGAGTGTGTGTATTCTCAGGATGCTGCCCCCGGTGCAGCTCTGTGTGTGAGAGTGAAGGAGGAAGCTGCTCACACGTCCCCGGCAATCTGTCATCCTTGGGTTCAGACTGCAGTGAGCAAGCGCCAGCACCACGCACCATTTAATTAACCTTTCTACGAGTTGTAAGATGAGCCATCTCCATTCGTCATGGGATTTATTTTCAGCAATACATGATGCCAATAGAAAATAGAGACTGCAATTTAATGGGAAAGGGAGTGTAATAGGGGCAATCTGCTTCCATTTGGGAAATTGGTTTAGCACAGTAGCCTTCTGATTTTTTTACAGTCTCCTCTAGCAAATTCATTCTGTTTCTCATACATCAAGGTTCCTGAAAAATACTCGTGTCATATTCATTTCTCCTTAGCATGTGTGTGAAATGCACCCTGGGCCCGTGGAGCAGAACTGCAGCGTCAGAGATTCACAGATGTTTCGCCTGCACCATATGGTGCGTTAGGCACCATTCCCTGCAGAGCAGCTTCTTGCACTGCAAGTCAGTGTTTTTCCCACACATGGGAAAACCAAACGGAGTGGCTATAAAAGGGAATAAGAAAGAACAAAACAACAACCAACGAATCAAAGAAAACTGTTCTGAAAAACCAACCCAGAAACAGAGTAAGTAGGCTTAGCTAACATTGTACATGCTGATGTAAAATAAAACTGGTTGCACACTCTTTAGTGTGTTCTGGGAATTGAAAGCATGAGTGAAAGGTACATTAGACAACATGTTAAACTGTATCCCAGCCATATATACTATTGACAGCTTGTACTCCAGCATTCAGGCACTTAACTACAGAGGGCTCTGGAGAAATTACTTTTTATAACTCTCTGTGTTTTGTCAGAGAGATGGAATATTGTCAGCACAGCTTGCAAATATCATTACAGGAAAATGTAGAGTATTTCTACAGCATCTTTCATTTAAATGCACCCAGTGCAGGAAGGATTAATTTATTTAAAATCAACAAAAAAAATAAACAGAAAACAAATGAATTAAAGTAATATGAGGCTTCCCAAATCCTCAGTCTATGCGAACTAACTCTGTCTGTCAATCATATAGACATGTTCAAAAATATTTTCTAAGACACTAATGTCAATAAGATATCTATGGTAACTCCTATTTGACCTTTCTGGGGGAAATGCACCTAGCTCCCAGCTGTGCAAGTCTTCCCCAGGAGACATATCCAGCCTCGCTTTGCCCATCGCTTTGGGCCACGCTCTAACAGCTTTTCATAAATGTATTCCTGCTGTAGAAATAGCCCTTTAGTACAAGATGTAAAGACCATCAAATCCGGTCAGAGCTATACAAGCTGAGGATAAAAACCAGCCTACACCACCAGTTCCTCCAACCCCTCAGTTTTCCTTCAAGAACCTACCATCCAAAAACTGATCCAATCATGAATTAGCCCAGACTTGCTCAAGTGTAGGAGCCTGGCCAGAAGCAGGAGACACAGCCCCATACAAAAGCCTGTGGAGCTGCAACTGTGACATATGACATGGGATTGAGGTGAGATTTTTTGAGGGGGTGGTAAAGCCATTCAGACTGTAAGAAGCTTTGGACCTGACAAGATCACAGGTGCTTTATGCATCTGCAAATGTGGCAAAGGAAACACTCCCAGTCGAAAGCTGTACCTGTATATAGTAAAAAATACATATATATGGTTCTCCAATGCATGAAAATAGGAAACCTACTCATGTGGGTACATTTTTTTAGCACAGGACATCCCACTGGCTTCAGAGGGACAAGTCATTCAGGTTTGAAATGGTGTCCCATTGCTGCTGGTGTGAACAAGTCAAAGGCAGCAAAAACAATTTCAAGCCCTCTTTCGGACATCCTAGGCTGAAGAGAATTCCTGAATCATCTCATCTCACATTTTCGCCATTGTCAGCCTCCAGCCCTCACAGCAGACCCAACGGAGTGACTCTGGTGCAAAAGTGGAATGATAGCCAAGCCCCCAGGCCTCCCACACACATGCTATCGGAGGGAACTGGTACCAAGCTCCACTGTGTAAACAACCAGGGCAAAGGAGAAGGAGGTGGTGGTGGGGTTAAATATCTGGTCTCTTTTACAAGACCACCTACAAAATGTTGCAAAGACCCCGCAACAAAAATAATCTGCCACGATTCCAGTGTTAGGCAAAATATAAACAAGTTAAGTGCTCTGTTAAAGAGAACATCTGGGAAGTTGCGGGCCGCGCAGATGTTTTCACAAGTTGTTTTTTACAGAAAAGTAACTCTGCTAAGCTTCCTGCCTCTTCCATCTTGTCTCTCTTGACTGTGTTTATCAACCCAAGATATAAACACATTAAAAAACCTTTAGGGGCCCATCTTGCTCTGTATTATTAATTTGGGATTGACTGAAGGTTGGCAGCTGGTTTCGGTTTGACCCCTGTCTCTTTTAAAGTCACTCCACATGAAAAATGAACCAGTTTTATGTGGCTTTGTTTTTACATGCATACATTTATCTATTATCTCTTTATCT
>WUAM01000392.1:1140354-1152788 GCA_024336885.1 Actenoides hombroni | reverse complement strand
CTCTTACTATGGAAAAGATAATAAATTTTTGACTGCTGTTTCTCACACTAGTGTCAATTTTGGCCATGAATCATATTGCACTTTGAAGACTGACAGTGTCACAGGCACAGGCAGCTCTGCAGTCCTGGGGGCAGCCTGAGCTTGGCTGCTGACAGTGTCAGTGTGCCTGGCATGAGCTCCGTGATGCTTTTTTTAGCTTGAAGCACCAGAGGGAAGTGGGGACCCTGGAGGGTGCTGCATTGCAGATTCGCCCCTTGCAAACACCAGCAAGTCACAGGCAAGCTTACCATGCTCTGGCAAACAAATTATGTGCATAAGGGAATTAATTTACCCCCTTCCTCAGGTTAGAGGACCCTTCTGCACCACCATACCCACACTTCCTACACCTTTCCCTGACTCAAGTTCCAGGTGATCAGGACACTCTGCCAGAAAGCCAGGGACAGAGCCAGGACTTCATCAGAGTGGCCCAGCCTGCCCACGGCTGTCACCTGTCCTTGGCCATCACCTGGGCCAGGCAGATGCTGTGCTGAAAGGACAGGCTGTGTTAACCAAGTACTTTAGCAACTTCTGAGGCCAACATAGCTCCTGAAGGAAGAAAACTGACCAGTGAATCCACAAAGCCTGCTTTTTTTCCGTGATAAGCTTCACAGGCCATTTCTTGCTTTTCTTTCAGGGGCTCAGAGAGTTTGGTCATTGCCTGTTACTACTGAATCTGTGATCAGCTGGTGCATCTCCAGTCTCAGGGGAAAGGATTTCTAATAAGGATGGAGGCCCTGGGGCTACAATGTGAAACAGAGACTGCTGCAGCACAGCAGAATAGCCAAGATCAATAGGAAATGCAGATTTGCAACACGTTAGAAATATGACAGCTTCCACACAGACCCTGTGGAAAGGATTTTTAAATCTTTTAAAGGAGTGGCAGGAAGACACTCATATAAATATACGTATGTTTATATATGTAGGTATGTGCATAGCAGTAAGAAGCAATCTGCCACCTCACCTCTAAAATATTTGCTGAGGACCGTGGAAATCTTTATCGGGTCGGTCAGGTTACAAAAACATCTTTGTTTTCCTGCAGGAGACCTAAGCTTCACACCAAAAGTGGGAAGCAGCTCTCCCAGCCTGGGTAGTCCTGCAGAACCCACCATGGCCAGTATGGCAGGTCTCTGTGGGGCTGTGTCCCAGCTAGCTCCCTTGGGGCAGCAACCACTACTGTGGCTCCCAATGGCTCCTAGAGTGGGCAGAGGCAAGAGCTTGGGTCTTCCCCATCACTTTTAATTCCCCAGCAGGTTACAGAGCACTTGACAAGCCGAAAGTTTGTAAGTTGAAATGGCAAAGTACAAACAAGAAGCGAAGGGCAAGTTTTTAACAGCCAAGATAAATGATTGGTGAAAACATTTACTGAAGGATGATGTGAAGTTGCCACCGCTTGAAGCCTGTATAATTCAAGAGTAGATCTTCTAAATTATCACTAAAATTCAGCCACACATTACTCAAGTTGTTGGAGTAAAAACTGAAGTGACATTCCTGGTCTGTGTTATGCAGATGGACTGACTAGGTCATCGTGATAGCCTCTCCTGGGCTTTAAGATCTTGAGTCTATTGCTATAATATATCAGAAACACTGTGAGGAGTAATTCAGGTGTTAGCATCTTAGCACATGGTCTATCAGCACCTGCTTTCTGGCTGCCTGCTGTGTTAAAGTACAAGAAATACCACAACCTACCTGAAATGTATTTAAAGTCTTGTTCATGCACTCTGTCACCTCCTGCAATGAGTTTATTCCTGCTGGGAGGAAAGCTGCAATCTGCCTGAAGGCTGAGTACAAGAAATAACCACCACCCAGAAACACCTGCTTAAAACAAGTGCCCTATTCTCACCACAGTCCCATAGGAGGAGGGCCTGAGATCCTGCAAACTCCCACCTGACCGAAACTCCAGCCCACTGCCCCACGCACAAGAAGTGATTATCCATTTGGAGATACTCCTCCAGAAAAACAGGTTCAGGGAAACTTGCTGTCATTCACACTGAAAAAAATCCTCATGCTCTGAGAACAGAGCATGCCCCTGCAGAAGTCCAGGTTTTAGTTCTGTGTGGGGCAAGAGGGACAGAGCAAGTAATTTTGCATCTTTCCCTGATGTGAGCTACAGATAAGCTGGTAACTCCCAAGTCCTGTGGCCACCTTCCCACTCCCTTGGTCACCACATTGCTGAGTGAGTAGTCTGTGCTTACCTCACTGTAGCTGAAGTCATGATGTTAGCCTGGACACCCTGTGGAAGGGAAATGAGCTGTACCCTATTGTGGTCACCAGTACCCACAAGGAAAATCTAGAGCAGCTCAGCTCTGCCAGGAGCCCGACCCACCTCTGTGTTTGGTTTGGGGTTGGAAAGGTTTATTCTGTAATTAACAGTAGCTGATTTTCATTATTATATTACCTGTCCTGTAACACACACATACCCAGCTCCCATGTGGGGACTGGTTCTGCAGCCCACTTGGCATGGGTATCCACTTCTGGAACCGAGAGCAGTGCTCCCAGTGATGCTGGACTCCTCGTCAGCTCTCAGCCAGCTGCCTGAATGGGGAGCTCACACTTGACAAGCACCCTACACATGTCTGTCACTTTTCCCAGCAGGACCTACAGTGATGTGTCCTGCGGCCCCACAAGATGAACACTAAATACATCAGACAGTGTATTTGCAGCTAAAAATATCACCAAGCAATTTGCCTGAGAAGGAAGCCTGTGCACCCTGGTTGGTAGCCAGATGACTTTGCCTGGATCGCCCCAACCAGAGCTGCTTTGTGAGTTCCTCGTGTAAAACTACTTCCAATGTTATGGCTCGATAACACTGGCAGCAAAGTTTAATCTTCTTGAGAATTGAAGCTCTGAGTGCTAAATACTGGCACAAGGCAATGAGGCCAAAGCGCATTCCTTCAGCAAGATGACGAAAATGTGACCGCCAGCCCAGCTTTACACATTTATATTCATTGAGAATGTTCATGATTGAGGGAGCAGCAAGTGAAATTCCCATACATTCACCAGATTACCGTATGGTCATAATTTTTCTCCTAAATATATAATAATTACTATACATAGCTCTTTGGCAGTATTTCTCATCCCAGAATTTCAAAGCACTTCAATTAAGCCTCCTAATGCAGTTGAGAAGCAAGGCCATGAAAACATCCTCTCAGTTAATCATTAATGAGTTTGGAGTACATGGTATATAGAGGTTAAAAATAACATTTTGTGAATATAATGCATCATATTGATAATACTGATAGTATTGATTAAAATATAATCTTATTCACTGCTGGACAAAGACCCCATGTTAGAACAAGTATAAGGCTGCCTCCTGCTACCTCACTGTTTCCTACCTCTCAAATGCAACAGGATCGAAGCTGTTTAAGCATCTCAGAATAATTAGGGAAAACTTGCTACTTTCTACTTTTATAACCTTTCAGACACCAGTTGAATTTTGAGAGCCAGCAGAGCTGTTTATCCACAGGCCACCTCCAGTGTGTCCCACTGACTTGTGCTATTGCTCACCTGCCTCTTCTACGGCTGCTTGGCCAGGCAGAGGTGGGCAGCACTGGGGTGAGATGGGACAGCCTGGAGAGGCTGGATAGCCCAAGCTCCTTTGAGACTTTCTGACTCCCAGAAGATTTTGGTTAATGTGTGGAGACAAAGAGGACAGGCCAGATTGCATTGCCAGCACAGCGCTGCCAGCTCTCATCATGAGTTGTAGCCTATTTTCCTCCAAGCTTGGCTCTCCCCGGAGAGCGGGTTATCCAAGACTCTCCCCACTGCTAGGAACAGCAGCACAGATCTAACTCACTCTGAAAAGTAAGAAGCATGGAAATGACAAACCCCTAGTACCTCCAGGACCAGAAAACCAATTAGAAGGCCACCTTGCCATATGATTTTCAAGGTAGTCTTATGATTGTTTAGGAGCATGACTTATGTTTTTTTAAATACATGGCATTGGCAAGCCAGCTTTCATTACCAAGATGAAAGCAGATTTAATGTACAAATTAACTCACAGATGCACTGAAACTAATTTTCTTTACCCTGACCCTCAGTCCTCTGCCAGATATAAATTCTCAGCCATGAATCATGAATGATACTTAATATTCTCCCATAACTGGGATGGAGCTTATCTCCTTCTGCATGAGCAGCAGCATCCAGGGTGCAATGATTTACATTTGTCTCAAGGAAAAAAATTGCCAGTACAGAAAGCAGTGAGCCAAGGAACTGGGTAAGTGTGCTCTTGGTGGAGTGAGTTAATGTTTGATGGACAGGTGATGGAGTAGGCTAATATTTGAACCTCTGGAGATTTAACTTCAAACACCCGCCGGGATTTGAGTAAGCTCTGATCTGTTGTGGCCACTTGCCATGTCAAAGGACTTCTACACAACCGAACAGATTTCAGTCAGGTTGGCAATCTCACTATCTGTCCCCACCTGGCTTGTAGAGGGCACCATGTCCCTGCTGACCTCACAGCCCTTTCCAAAAAAATGGCAGACTGCCCCAGGGCTGCTGTTACAGAAAAGTGCAAGTGAATTGACTCCAACATATGGGAAAGGGACATATCCAGCAATGCTGGGAATGATCCGAGGGAGTGTCCCAGAGGTCCTGCTTCAGTGTCCTATTTCTAAACTATTGATTTTCTCTGGTCAGAGGAGGTGGTTTGAAATAACAGTTCAGATGCATCTACCAAGGTAGAAATTAGAAGAGCTGCATACGGAAGTTTGCAAAGTGCTAGGCGGTGTTGATCAGAGCAGAAAGGACTTTCGGATGGCAAGTAGCATATTGTTTTTTCTCATGGTTTTTTTTGAGGAAAACAGATGGTTTTAAACAAAGATTTCTAGAGTACGAGGTTTCTTCTTGAATTTGAATTTGTTTGATCTGTATTTCACTTCTTTGGCACAAAACCAATCTAGTTTATTCCATGCTCTGCACCCCTATGTCTCTAGCTTTGATGAATTTCAGTCAGAATTAGCAACCAAAGCTCCAGCTCACAGAGATCTGTTTACTCAGCCTAAATGATCATAAAACAGGGACATGCCTTCTGGGTTCCTCTTCTGGCCATTCTGTACTAGGAGACTGTGCCAGCTCACTGACTCCTTACTCTGGTCTTGATACTCTCCTTGAATGGAGAGAAACCCAGGATGCACAGAGGATCGGCGGGGGGACCTCTTGCACAGCTCCCAGTGGGGAACACTGCTGGAAAAGAGTCTAGAATCAAAGCTGGGATGCGGGGCAGTTGGCACTGGGGTGACAAGAATGGGTTTGGGGTTTTACTGTTCTTATTGTAAAGCTGCACTTAAATGTGGCTTACTTAGAGAGCAGCATATGACCCTTGTGTACCTTGTCACATCCAATAGACCTCACGTGAAAAGCTGAAAGCTTTCAGCAGCAGCTGAGCCCCAGGGACCGTCACAAGGCTAAGCTGCATGAATTAAATAACCAAGGGCAAAACCCACAAGTCCTCTGACAGAGCCAGAACCCTGCCAAGAGTATGGTGCTGCTCCAATCCTGCCCTTCTCCTTTGGCACCCACGGGGCCAGACCTTCCTGATATGACTCTCATCACTCCAGTGACTCCAGAGAAACCACAATAGTTTAAATCAACACCATGTCTGGCCCTTTGTCTTAAATCTCCCACCCAGACTTGATTTTACAGACGTTTGTGGTCATAACGGAGTCCTCATCTATCACAGTCAGGTTGCTCCCCTCCTACCCTAAATCAAACAAACCCAGCCAAGGGCAGCTCTTATGTGGAAGGGTTTCTGGGCTGGTTCACCCCTCTTCCCTCTCTAATTGTTCATTAATGTACATAAATGATTTAACCAAATAGAGGCTGGAGTTTCCCACTCCCATAGGAAGGGAATGTTGTTGGAGGAGGGGACGATCGCACAGATGAATTGATCTGTATCTGATTCTGGGTAAATATTTATTCTCCTTTCCCTTTTCCACACCCTTCTTACCCAAGGGAACAATGCCAGATCCTCCCCAGCCACGGAGCAGCACAGAAATATTATTCCCATTTTACAGATACACAACTGGGGCAAAGGTGACTTAATCTCAAGCTGGGGAAAGTCAGCGGTGCTTTTACCACCAAATCCAAAGGACTTTGGACACGAGCAGCCGGAGTAAACAGTCAGTGCCAGCCTGTCTGCGGGCAGGAGCCAACCTCCCTGGCTGCATCACCAGACATCCCAGGGAGTGCCACCATCCTCCCTCAGAGGCTCGACTAGTCACGGTTCCTTTTTGTGACACGGGTCCTGCAGGGGCTGACTTCAGCCCCTCTGACTTACCTTGGGGAGGTGTTGGGAAGTTTCATTCATTAGTTTACCTTTGCAAAGCAGATTTAGAGCGCTGCTTACAATGAATTCTTTGTAGCAAGAGCTACAGCATTCAGCAAGATGCAATGCAGGGTACAAAACACTCCCGTGTTTTTTCTTTATTCCTTGCCTTTTTTTTTTTTTCCAAAAGGGAAAAATCAATGTTAGGTTTTTATTAAAAGACAACAGAGTACAGCCACCTTTTTTTCCCAGAATAATAATAATAATGCATTACATCAGGTTAGTCAGTAGTTTTCACTAATCCGCAAGACATGCACTGCTGACCTCTGAGGTAATTTTGGATCATGCTCAAGCCAAATAAAGGCAGATTTGTGGCTGCAGGTGAGAGATCCTCTGAAAAACCATAAATGTAACCACAATGTCCTCTGGTTTGATCTGAACTCTGCCTGGCCTTCATCAGTTTTTCTGGCACTAGTCCAGAAATAAGACAGATTAATGATTTAAAGGCATTACACTATGATATGATGTAACTCAGCACAGGGTATTTTTTTGTGAACACAGCTAACAGTAACTACCCAGGGCAGCAAACCATGGGCCACCACTCATGGATTGTACCTTGCTCCTCGGACCAATTCATGTCCATTCATGGCATGAATGTGTCCAATGTTCACAGGGTCATATGAATGTGTTCTTCTACAGGGCACAAAATGCCCCTGTGAAATGGTTCATCCCATTTTCTGCTCTCTGAAGGGACAGAAAAATGGTTTGTAGCTTTGGTGGATGATGAATGAAGTCAAAGGAGGGAGAGGTGAGCCTGTGAGGGTGGTGGCAGTGCTCATGCCCATGACATGACATAACATGCTGCGCACCTGGAGAGTGTCTTGCAGATCAGGCAGGGGTGACCCTATGGCCTGTGCTTTTCGTGGTGTCTTCTGTCATCTCCCCAGCCACTGTGTTTTGGGGTCATTAGATAGATCTACCAGGGGTCCACTTACCCACACTGTAATCCCTTCTCTTGGTGAGGTCTGAACCTGTGTGTTAATCCTGAGACTGTACAGAAAATATTCCCCAGCATGTTATGGCTACAGGTCTGCCTGTGCACTAATAAATCAGCATGGCTCCAGTGAAGTAACATAGAACTTGAGGGAGTGCTGGGTGGGGAAATGTGTATAAAAGGCAGTCCCAATCTTCCTTTAGCAGCCATTAATTACAGTCAGTGATGGGAATAGGAAACAGTAGTCATGCTGGGACACTGCTGCTTGCAGCTCCATCAGGGGAAGGCTGAAATCTGAAGATAGAGAGGGTAGGCACTGTGTAGTGACTGGGGAGATATGTGAAGTTCAAAAACAACCTCATCTTGAAATTAAGTATTAATGCTTGTTTAAGCATTTGGTCTATGAGATGACATCAGTAGGGTGAAGCACAAGCCCCATCATTGTATGACAGAGGCCACAAGGAGAGAAAAGTGGCACATGTGGGAGCACCACAGTAAATGATGTCAGCCTCAAGAGGCAACACGTTGGCATCAGCCAGGCAACAGCCCATCTTCTCCGCTTGTGTTAAACAGCAGTCAGTAGCATCTTTGTTAAGGAAGCCAGGTTTCCTAGCCCTGCAGCTGGGGCAATGCACTCGAAGAGGAACAGGGTGCTAAGCCAAGGAAGGTGTTGGTTCAGGAAGCAGGGAGGTGGCAGGGATTTGGGCTGCTCTGCAGCTGGCTATTTGAAACACATGGGAAAGATCTTCTTCTACTTATCACACAGTTCATGAAGAAGCTTAGCCAGTGCCTCTATGGTGATTTTTACACCAGCAGCACTGTAACTGTAATTTTTAACAGGGAAGGAGAAGAGAGCAGCATGGCAGGTTTGAGCAGTGCTCTTACAAAAGTGTTTTCAAATTGGCAGTCAAATTATATCCCCTGCTTCATTTAAGCAACAGCTACTGGTGCGTTTCCTCCCTCAACAAATAACTTTCTTCTCTCCGAGGTCTAAGACAAGTTACCTTCACCACCCAGCTGGAGCAAGCCAGGAGTACAGGTACACCCTGTTCTGACAGCTCAGCAGTAGCTCCTCACTGTGCCATGATGCCTTCTTTTCATGATTCCTTCCTCTCATCAGGGTCACTCTGTTCCCACTGGTACTGAAACAAAGTTGTGCGACAGCAGAGGCAGACACCCAGTTTCAAAAACTGGCTTTATCCCACGACTGCTTTTCCTAACATTTGTTCTGGCCAGCCACAGAGGCTCATCTGGCCACTTTCGTACTGGCAAATGTGTTATCAGTTCAAGGCAACTTGTTGTGGAGGATTTGGGCCTACCCTTCTGCTCAGTAAATTTCCATTTGGCTTCATCTGGTGTGACTGGAGTGGGCCTGCTGCCTCTGGACCTTCTTTCTGACCACTTTTGCATTTACACAGCATGGGATACCAGAGCTGAGTCTGCTGCCTTGGGAGAGTTTGAAGCCTGGAACCTCATGTGGTATCTTAGCAGATTTATGCTTAAAATATCTCTGGGCTAGGAAGGTGTTAGGCCCTCTCAAAAGTGCTCTCTCTCCCACCTGCTTTTTCATGTAAATACTGGAGGTGCCAAAATCTGTTGAGAGAACTGTAGAGGAACGGCCAGGAAAGATGCCTGCAGTTGTCCCTTGGGCTCCTGCACAGACAGTGTTTCGCAGATGTGAAGTCGAGTATGGCCATAAACGTTTTAAGACACACCTGCCAAATAGTTCTGGAGATTTCTAGTGAGAACAGACCATGTGTAAATGTCAAGGGAAAAAAAATCAGGAAGATCTTCATTTTGTGGCTGTATCCAGCAAATTTGCTTTTTTCTGTCTGTCAGTGATGAGCACAGATTGTCCTCTTCACCCTCTCCTGTAAGCTCACTAACATTTATTAGCATGAATTACAGGAATATAAAAAAATATATTTCTGTTACACACACACTCTACCATTCTTTTTTTCAATATCTCTCCCTATCACACAAAAGGGAGTCAACACAGATTCATGTACAGTCTTCCATGCTCTTATTTCCCCACTTTTAGGTCCCATTATGGCACTCGCACCCCCCCACCCGCTCACCAAATGCAACCTGGCTCTGTGAATTATGCTGCATTTGCCTTTCCTCTGAATTAAGACTGTCAGCACAGGTGGCTTACACACACATACACTCACTTCTCATCCATTCCTATAATGAGAAAGAGCAGCAAGGGAGCTGCCAGGACGCTATGGGATGGCTCCCATCTCCTTGCAGTGCAGGTAGCCCCATCCCTACAAGGTTCTCGCACACCCACAACTCAGATCTCCACCCTGGTGCATGTCCCCTCTCTAATGATCTTATCCTAGTGCCTCCTTCCCCTGGAGCTGTACCCTTAATGATGGGAGTATTTGGGTCCTGAGACCTAGGGCCGTTAACAGGCAGGTGTCCACCTCTAACAACCCAGCCCCTAACATAGCTCCCCTTCCCTTAATGTAATGGAGAGAGGGTTCCTTTCCCCTGCACAATCCCTGATAACTCAGTCCACCTGTGGTTTTAATCACAACCATGTAACCACCACGCTGATGGTGGCTGGAAGGAATAGGACTGCTTAATCTTCCTGGGCTTCAGTTTACTCATCCGTGAAAAAGGGATGGTCCCTCCTGAGAGCATCCTTCTGGCGTCCTTCCCATGGGTGAGCTCGTGCTGTGCTGAGGGCCAGCGCAGAGTTCAGGATCAGGGGGGAGCCCATCTGCGGGGACTTAATTGGTACTGAGACCTTCTGACAACTAAGTGCCTTTTGTTATAGCCTTGGCAAAAAAGCCCTGAGATGCTTTAACCACATCTGAAGTGGTTCACAACCTGCTGGGCAGAGAAATGAGAAAATATGAGGTATGCTGCATCAGGGACAGTGCTAGTACCGTAATTAAAAGGTAGGTCAGTGTAGCTACATCAGTTATGAGAACAAGAGAAAAACATATTACCTCCCTAATCTACAATCTTCCCAGTGTTGGTGTAGTTATACAGGCAACTACGTCTTGCTGCTGATACAGCTTATCCCCACCAAGGAATGGATTTAGACTATACCAGTAGGACAATCTGGATTTTATTTTCCAGGATGGGGCTGTCTTTTCTTTGGGATAGCCCAACAAGCCCTCTGCACATAAACCCTTGAGCTACTGGCTCTCACCTTGTGATGGTGAATGACCTTAATACATATACTCTACCTTCCTTGCCTGAAAGGCCATGCTGTGGGGAAGGGATGGGAAAGAAGAGGCATGTGAACCATTTCCAGCACAGAGCGTCCAGTATGGAGTGAAAGACTTTCTCTTCTACCGCTGAAGATAAGGTTTCTTCACCCTCTTACAGACCTGTGGCCTGGCCAGCTTTCACTGCTCCTTTTGCCAAGGGGTGCCTTTTGGGGAGGCTTGAAGATCATCCAGCCTTGGTGAGAAACCTGATCTGCCACAAACCGCCACCACCTGCGCCTGTCCACACTGCAGTCTCCTTCCTAGGGGGGCTTGGAGACCCAAGCAGTGAGTGCCCAGTTGTCCCTGCATTTTCCTAGGGTAGAGGAACCCAACCCAGGCACTGCTGTCCATGTCTCCCAGGCCAAGACAGACAGTGTGGTCTGGGGAAACTTGGACAACTTGCTGCAGGTGAAGAGAAGCAGGTCTGTGCTCCTCTAGCCAGCATCCCACTGCTCCACCTCTCACCCATCCATCTGGTCTCAACTGGGAGCAGGTCTCGTGCATAGGTTGAACTAGTTTTAGGCGTTGCCTCCTTTCCTCACCTGTTGGGTGAACCTCATTGTGAGCCTGGTGCTGCAGAGGTATGTACCTCCTGCTTCTCACCCTCACTCAAAGGCAGGCAGCCCCCACAGTGGTCCTGCTCTGACAAGGAAGCAGCGTCTAGACACAGATTAGGCAACAAGCTAAAGCACAAGACCAGAAACAGAAAAGCTGTAAAAAAGAAGAGCTCTGTTTTAACCCCAGCTCTGTCTGCCACCAATTCCTATGAGATTTTGGGCAAGGAAGGGAACTTCTTTACGTCTTTGTCTTCCTTACCTGTGCAGTGTGGGATAATATTTCCCTTTCTGGCAAGGCTATGGTCAGAGTTAATTAGCATTTGAAAAGTGCTTTGAAATGGAAGATGCATTTGGAAAACTGAAGTATTATTAGTGGAATTGAGTGAGTGGCTCACAGGGTAGGGAATCATTTCACTTCTTTTTCCCTGTGGGTGGAATAGCCTGGAGAATACTGGGATTTCTTCAGATTTATTCATTATTCAAGCATCTAGTACATATCGGGTATCTAAAACAGAACTCAGTTTGGATATTTATTCCATGAAATATTGGATTTCAGATACATGAAATCCAAGCTACATTGTCCAGACAAATAAATCATGTGACACTGGGGATCTTCCCCTACTGGCACCAACTCTCCTGGCACAACTGTCTGAGGATGGGCATTTAAAATCTGTTTTCCATGACTCCTCACTCAGGATTTTGAAATGTACTCTAGGTTTGCCAGTAAAACAAGCTCTTGCAAGAGTATCCAGCAAGCAAAGCAAGATCCTTAAAACAAGTACGTGTGAAAAAAATCAAATGTGCTTTGTTTTCTCAGGTTATGATTCTGCAGGATGTTTTAAAGTATTCATTTGGAGTCTCATGATTAATCCTATTGAAGTGAGTGGAACTGTTTCTGGGCAGAATCAGGCAGACACTTAAATATCCTGCTGAATACAGCTTCCAATTATTATTTCATCGACTCAAGTGCTCTTGTACTGTATTTTAAACACTTCCTGTGTATTGTTTCACTGTCTTCCCCTGTATGCTCTAATGACAATTGCTGCTGAGCCTACTTTGGAAACACATCACCTCTGTTACCCATGAAACACGCATTAGTCTATAAAAAATGTGTTTTCCATTCCAAGAAACCTCAAGAAAAAAAAAGAGAAAAGACAAGAAAAGAGAAAAGAAAAGAAAAAAGAGAAGAGAAGAGAAGAGAAGAGAAGAGAAAAGAAAAGAAAAGAAAAGAAAAGAAAAGGAGAGGAAAGAAAAGAAAAGAAAAGAAAAGAAAAGAAAAGAAAAGAAAAGAGGAGAGAAAAGAAAAGAAAAACCTCAAAAAGTTATGGGGCACATTTTCAAAGCCATGCTGGGTTGCA
>WUAM01000392.1:1126393-1140254 GCA_024336885.1 Actenoides hombroni | reverse complement strand
AAAAGAAAAGAAAAGAAAAGAAAAGAAAAGAAAAGAAAAGAAAAGAAAAGAAAAGAAAAGAGAAAAGAAAAGAAAAACCTCAAAAAGTTATGGGGCACATTTTCAAAGCCATGCTGGGTTGCAGGCGTGGTTCTTCTTAGCTCCATGTCTCTCATGAATTTCAGTTGACATTGCTTATTTACCTGTGCCACCACACTCTGAAAATCCACTCTGAAAGAGGTGTCTTTTGGAAACAGAGTTGTCATGTTCCTGTGTAGATGCAGAGTCTGGGATTGATGAAGAGCTCATGCATCCTGAACCTAGCTCATTTTGATTCCATGGAGTTGAATGGTGCTACCCCAAGTAACTCCCACATGTACACCCACACAAATCAAGCATATTTTGAATGAATAAGGATGTGCCACAAGTATCTAGTGGATCCTGCTTGGAGAGGAGAATTTAGGTTAAATCAATCTACTAATCCAAACCCAGAGATTCTTTTCCTTTGGCTGAACCATAGAAAATCAGTCACTGGCCAGTCTTCACTGCATCAACATGATCCTCCTCAGATAAGAGAGGTGCTGAACATGTAATAATCAGAAGACATTCAGCCTAACTGCAGCTCCCTTCCCTGGCTGGGTGCATGACTTTTTTGAGGTTTGGGGCAAGGTGCTCACCAAAACCAGACATGGGTGAAGGTCCACAGGTTGCAGCCACCAGCCACCTGTACCCTGCACTTGTGCAGTGTTGCACAGGAAAGAGGACAGAAGCAAGATGGTGGTCCAGGCTCTGGACTGGTTAATGTGATGGTCTGCATGGTCACTACCCCAGATTTTGATCCCTGATGTTTTGATTGCAAAGGGATCTTCAAAGGCAAGACCAGAGGTATGGCTGGTATGACCAGAGGTATACTCAAGGGAAGGTGAAAGCTATGGGCACTGTGCCATAGCTACCTGCAGTAGCTGCCTACGTTCACAGGTCATATCATAGCACAGGGAGATAGGAGGCTCCTTAGCTGGATGAGCTACTTACCCCATCAGTAAGTGGGTGCCCATGGGCGTTCACCACAGAATAATGCACATTCAGGACACACCAATTCAGGACACTCATGTCCCTAAACTTCAATGTCTTCATCTCCTTTCCCCACTAATTCTCTTTTGAAGGATTTCCTTGGAGTTAACACAGCTGTCTGGAGAACAGCATCTAGGTCTGGTGGCAGGAGAGCCACTGCTGGTCCTGTGTCGGTAGGGGTAAATGACATCACCTGTCTGCGCCACAGCAAAAAGGTCTACATAGCAAAGCAATGTTAGCTGTTGTGAATGGTAGCCTGGGAGGTGCCCAGGCTGGTGGTGGCCAGCTCTTGTGCTGGCTCTACCACAAGACAGTGCCTGCACCAGCCCGAACATGCTTGGAGCAGCTAGGAGAACACAGGGATGCCACATGGCTCCCATCACAAATGCCATCAATGAATACCCTCTTCGTTATTTTCCTTTCTGCTGCCTGATGTTGAACCTGAGCTGCTGTGAAATTTCCTCTCTGTCAAAGTCTCTGCTTCCCCTAATGACACTGCAGTGCTGAGCTAGATGGAAAGCAATATGAGCACTAAAATAAAGCAGTATAAATGGCCTCATCTGAGGCAGCTCCATCCCTGTTTAACCCAGCCTTTTGTCTCTGGGACACATGCCTCCCACTTCAGCTCAGAGGCAAAGATAGGCAGTCCCAGTTTAAACCCATCGCTTCTCTATTGCTCTGACTCACGGTTTGAGTTGTACATACCAGGGTGTGTTTTCCTCCCTGGCCTTATGAAGCTTGCTCCCACTAGCTGTGACAGGAGTGCAAGCCTGTATTACCCACGGGAGACCCAGCTGCTCGCTGTTAATATTTAATGACAGCTCTGCAATCTGGAGAGATTCTCAGACTCTCTTCGGCTGGTCAGGTTTCATACAAGCTGTTTTCAGCAAACATTGTAAATCTATAGAGTATTAAGTTATTTAGTAACACTGGGCCAGATTCAGAGGAGACTGAAGAAAACTTGTGACTTAGCACTTCCAAAGGCTTTCCTGCATCCAGACTTTATATTTTTCACATGTGCCAAACTCACCATCTCTTGCTGTGGCACTTGCGTAGTAAGAAACTTGTAGGCAACAACCTGCACCAAATGGTCAGTGCTGAATGGGACATGGACACCCTCCCTGACTCTGACAGACAGGTTACTATTCTGTCAGCATAGTCCCACACAAGGAGTGGTGTCAGATGGTTTCCTAGAGCAAAAAAATGCAGCTCCATTATGTTAGGCCAACTGATATCAGTAGAGAATTCAGACAGCTAATTTTTAACCTTCTCCAATTTCCCTTTGGCTCATGAAACCATTTCCTGCCCTGGTCTCTCTGACAGTCCTCTGGTCCTTCTCCAAGCATCTATCCAATGGAAAGACAAAGCTAGACGTGAAGTGTAGGAAAGCTCAGAGCTTAAGATCATGCAAATAGGATCTAAGGGACTCTAATGATCCTAAACTGGTATTACTCATATTCCCAGCCTTCCAGAAGAAACAGTAGGTCAAATCAGCTCAGCTAGGAATTTGAACACTTAGACCAAACTCTGTCTTCATTTAAATCTCATTGTGGCTATAGAGGTACTACAGCTCAGGAAAAATGTGATGCCTTCATTTTCCATACCCACCTTGACAAAGAGCTGATCTGAGGTACATGTATTTTCTGTGGATATTATTGGCACCTCACATACAAGAAAGACAATTGCAGCTGAAAGCAACTGAATGGAAATTTCAAAGTCAGGATTTGGCCTGGTTGCCTTGATGTTGTGTGAAGACCTTGAAAAGGTCATTGGTTTGACTTCATGAAGAAGGTGAGCTTGTACAAAGATTTAGGAAGCTTTTGCATGCACACAGTGGTGGGTTCACTGCAAGGGAAAGCTGGGGTTTGCCAACTGTGAACACAGGCACTGTGAGGGGACCAGGTTAATGCCTTTTGGGTGCAAGGACAAAATGGAGTCAAGGCTGTGTGAACCATGAAGACAGGTTTAAACCCTCTCCTCTTCTCTACCTTCCCTCCTCAAAACCCTGAAGGCTATTAAATGTCTGCCAAGGTGTATTCCACCCCCAGTGGGGGAGGAGGCTGAATGGTGACAATCTGAATATCCCAGGAGGAAGGACAGTGACAAACCCCATCCTGGCATGCTGTCTGCAACTGGAAGTACAAGGTGATCCTCCCCACATCCCCCAAAGAGCTGCTTCCAGTGATGGAGAGAGGTCCTCTGAGCATGTAGAGTCTCAGGTGTTCAGCTGCCAAGATGCTCACATGTGCAAAACCACGCAGCACTATTACAGGAGCAAGCTGTGCCTAGAGATTACAGGTCTGGCTTGCTCTGGGGCATGCTGGAAGCACACAAGATGGCCTCATCCCTGCTCTTTATAGAGAGCAGGCAGCAAGCCACAAAGGCAGATTTCTGTCTACCTGGAGCTGAATGCTTCAAAAGCCTGGGGTTGTTTAGACACAGAGTTCATAGGTTCAAACCTGTGCCCAGTGCTGATTTCAGGTCACAGCAAGGGAGAGGCAAGCAAGCACGGTGGAGAAGGCAGGAGCAGGCTGGGTTATGCAGTGGGAGGCTATCACTGTGGGGCAGCTTCTGCGGGCAGTGGCTTTAAAGACTTACTTTTGGCCCCAAGTGAAGGCACTGGTCTCTGCTGACAATGCAGAGGGGGCACCCAAAGTGTGCTGCCAGTCTTTTTCCTTCCCTCAGTCCCATCTAAAAACATCCCTTTCACAGGAACAAGACGCTCTCTGTTAAACTAGGGGTGTCGTCAGTGGCTACTGTAAGTAACCATAATAATCTGTAAGGCAATGTGCAGCTCTGATGTGCAAATGGGATTTAGGGAAGCCTCGATAACAGGATAATGCAGACAGCGTTTAAGCTGAGTTTCAAACTGATCGTAATGCTACACTTGACAAATGTCTGGTTTTAAACATTTTCAAGCCTTCAGGGCTTTAAGTTGAGAATGTCAGTCTCCTGCAGAATAAATCCTTAATATTTTGGGCTTTCACTTCAGGACAGGAAAAAAATCTAAGCAGAGAAGAAGCCAAAAAGAGTATTTGATTTCATTGCTTTCATCATACACCACTACATACCATTTATTTTCTCTCAGAAGCTGGGGGCATATCTTCTCTAAATATTTATCTACTTTCTTTCTGAGGGTATGTCTGCAGTGCAGTCATCGCACTGATTTGTGTTGTAGACATACCTGCCTTACTTTTGATCTAGTACATCTAATACATCTAGGCCCTAACAGGAGGCTAATAAAACCAAGGTCTAATAGTTGTGGTGTGAGATCAGGGTAGCCTGCAACATCTGTTGGGAATATCTTCCAGCCATTGCTCTGTGCTGAGCCAACCACACTGCATCACATGTCTTTCAGTGAAACTGGGGGCAAGTGGGCTTTATTGGGCGTGGAGGTCTGGCTACAGGAAATCTTTCAGCCTCACGGCTCATTAATGCCATTCTCAAATGGAGCCAGTTCTGTCTCTGCCTCTACATTCACCCACCAATCAACCCAGACAGCACAGATGCTGTGCTGTCTCCATCCCTGAAGGCTTTCAAGCCCCAGCTGGATCAAGCCCTGAGCAACGTGGCCTGACCTCAAAGATGGCCTGGCTTTGAGCAGGGATTTGTCTAAAGAATCCCAAGGTGTCCCTCCCTACCAGAATTATTCTGTCATCCCATGATCCTAATCCCAGAGATGCCTTTCATGACTTCTTGAAGTGCTCTGTCCATCTCTGTCCCATCAACAACTGCAAGGCTTTGTAGCATTTTCTAAGCATTTTCTACCTCAGTATCAGAAACTAAAGGTGTGACTATATCAAAGACATTGTTTTTTTCTCCCCTCACTTTCCCACAGGCAGGAAGTATTGATCTTTCCATCCTAGAAAGGAAACTAAGACACACTTAGGTGACATAAGACGGCTCTCACAGAAAGTCAAAGTTAATGGATCATTGCAAGGCTCGCAATTACTCTGTCTAGTTTGATCAGTATTGTGGGCAGCCTTTCTCATATCTTAATAGAAATTGAACAGAGATTCTTGTTAAAAAAGACACATTCACATTGTGATTACAAATACTGGTGCACACCCCACTTGTCCTCAAAATTGTTGATCACCTCACCAATCTCCCTTGCTGCCATGGACAAGCAACGTTTTATAAAGTTTCTTTCAATTTGTTTGTCCTCATGTCTTCCTTAGGTTGTATCTGTCTTGCTGTGCATGATGCTATGTAGGTAGTCTGAAAGCCTCAGCCTTCCAGCGTACGTGGCACAACCTGCAAACCAAGTAGCGGACAAGGGCTTGGAAGCTATAGTTCTGTCCCCAGTGCTGCCGTTGCCTTGTTTTGTGTGAGCTTGCTTACAACAGGCCCCCTGTGCTTCCCTCAGGAGAAGGTGGAAATAAGTAGCAAGCCACGGTGACATGAGGATGTGAACTAGCTGAAAGGTGCAAGAGAAGAGGAAAGCAGCCTGTGCATCATAACATCCCCATCTCCATACCTTCTCTTCCCCTGAGAGGACAGATCCAGCATGACTAAACTTCATGCCTAGTTATGTTTCCTCCATCCCCTGCACCACTCTGGCTGTGTTCTGCTGTGTTTTTTCCACTTCAGTTGCCTACTTTCTGTAGCAGCCAGAGCTGCACACCTACACCAAAGGCAGCCCCAGCCACCCATTATGCTGGGCCATCTTCTTCCCCTGACCTACATGCAGAACTCCTCCTAGCCTGATATTTGTTCCATTCCAATAGGCACTCTTTCAGAATCTTTGAGGAATACTTAGCACTTAGCTACCTAAATGTCCTGGCCTTTCTGTTTCTGAGAGCTCCATGGCTGATGCCCAGCAGACAGGCTGGGGTTGTGCTACAGCCTCCACTCTTGAAAGTGCTCGTGCTGCTAACAGTGCTGCCCTTTGAGCTCAACTACCAGTGCTTCACTTCCCAAATGGAAGAAGGAGATAAGACTTCCATGACCCCATAGTTAACATAAGAGAAGTATTTCAGGAGCCTTAGGAGCCTCGTTTTCAGTTGTTTCCATGAAATTTAAGAAGTTTTTTGCTTAGCTTTCTGTAAAATGGGGCCTGGGTACTCTTGGGAAATTTGCCTGCAATCTCTTCCCAGACTTTGCAGTAGATTTGTCTGAAAAGTCTTTACATGTGAGTGACACCTGCACATGAGCCAGACACCCTGGGCTCAGTTAACAGAGATAAACAGGCATTTACAGGAAACAATTCATCTTCTCCTATGGTAGATACCTGAAATAGCCCACAGAAATCACAAAACGATTGCTTTCCTCTATAAACTGTAAATTTAATCTGGAAAAGCAGCTCAGCCCTCAACATGTGTTGGAGGATTCAGTTGCTTGGTGCTTTCTGAGCTGCCCTACCTTATCCTAGATGTTCATACAGGCAGGCAGGTACGTATGTATATGTACAGGAGCCTGCAGGAGAAAAGAAAATCTTTACTGTGAGAATGGTGAGACACAGAAACAGATTGCCCAGAGAAACTGTGGATGTCCCCTCCCTGGAAGTGTTCAGGGCTAGGTTGGATGGGGCTTTGAGCAACCTGGTCTAGTGGAAAGTGTCCCTGCCCATTGCAAGGGGATTGAAACTAGATGATCTTTAAGGCCCCTTCCAACCCAAACCATTCTTTGATTCTATGAAATGCCCTTCCAGCATGTCACCTGGGTGCCAGGCAAAGGATCCTGGATTCGCTGTCCTGTTACCAACAAGATAAGGGTTGCTACTTTTGGGATAGCTGGAATAATTTCCTTCCATTGTACCCCCTCATTTATATCCTATATGTTAACATAAACAGTCCATGCTGGATTAGCTGAAAACCAATAATTTGGCTCACAGCACTATGCAACAAAGCAATTATTAGTTAAATAATAATTGATTTCATTACAAAGGAAATAAATCAGCTGAGTTTCATGGCATCACAGAAACTGCCAGAGCAAAGCACCGGGGTATCATTCCAGTTCTGTAGATAACTAGCCCAACCAGGAAATGTATGCAAGATGTCATGTTACAAGTGTTACATCATCAGGAAAAAATCTCAATGGCTGATAATCGCCTGAGGGGGATGTCAGTGTTCCCAGCTTCTGTGCAGAGAGAAGTCTTACAGGAATTAACTCTTTCCTAGGTGAGACACCCCATTAGATTTTACCAGTATTTCTTCCACACTGTCTGCCTAAAATGAGTCATCATTCCTTATTTTCCATTCTGTCTTTTACTTATGTCAGTAAAGGTGTGGTTTTGCATTGACAGCTGTATATCACATCTGCTGTGTGACTGAGGACTTTTTCTCCTCTACCTCACCAGTGGATTTCTGCTGGATGGTGGATATTCAACACACATGCCATTTCCATAGAAGGCAATAAATGTTATCTGCTAAACGCACCCCAGGCAGCCTCCCTGTTGTCTGGAGAGCAGCCCTTTGTCTTACATGAAGAAATACTCCCTGTGCAACACCAGAATGACCTATCCTGTGGTAATGCTGAAGGCAGTCTGTTTTCCCTGAAATACCTTCTGGGGGATGCAGTGGTAAAATGGGTTTTGACAACTCAGAGATCACACACTATGGCTGGTTACTGTTGATGTTTAGCGACCAGTGTTGCAGGGATCAATGCTCTCTGCAGCCCCATGCCCAGGCAGGGCAGACCCTTCCCAGCGATGAAATCCTGCCTCATCCGGAGGAAATGGAAGTGATAGTGCCTTTCCCCAAGTTTCCACAGACTGCAAGCAATCTGCAGCCCCATAAAAATGTCATTTCTACATCAGGGGAACAATGGATATAATATATTTCCTTCTCCTCCTTGACATTTTGTACATAATGATGTTGTTCTCAGTCCTCAGCAGGTGCCAAGACATCTGAACTGTTCTTCATGCTGGATTTCAGTTATGTATGCCTGGAAACTGGAGTCCAAACAGTTCCTGCTCTTAGTGCAGGCTCCATCCTGTTGAAAGTTCACCTTTGTGCCCTGGTCCAGGCTCACACAGGGCAGAAGGAGGTGTCCTGAGAGACAGAAGTGTCTGTAACCTCTTCTCTCTTATCTGCATTTGTTCTCAGTTGCTTTGCATCTCTCTTGCTCTCCCAGTCAGGTAGGAAACAAATTCCTAAGTACTTTGTTTCATTTTCCTCCTTTTTTTCCTGATGCAGAACTATGCTGCTGCATCTCTCATCCTCCCCAGGCTCTCCAAGTTGTCTATTCCATGGGCAACATAGTCCACCTTCCCACTTACATACCATACTGAGTCTATTTTTAAGTTATCTTAAACCTGTGGCCTATGTCTAGAAACCCACTGCTTCCCAGTTACCCAGTTCAGCACTGGCATTCACACAAAGAGTCTCAGTAAACTTGTGCTTACTTCTTCTAGAGGTTTTCCTCACTTTTGTCCTCTTCATCACATCCCTTCTTGCACACCAGCTCCTGAAGACACTCTCTCCCTATTGCCCCCTTCTTCTTTCTTGTGCATTCAAATACTATTTCTCTCTTCAGCCCTCATGTGCCTCCTCCCTTTCAGCTCCTCAGCTGTTACCTCCTTCCAAGCTATGCCACGCTCCAGTCACTAAGCAGAGTCTGGGGGGGTTGATTTTCCTTCCCTGCTCACAGCCACGTAGGCCAGAGCTCACAGACACCTCCTGGACACTGAAGGCCATCAGTCCTGACCTGGGGGACAGGTTTCATCAGAATCTTAGCACATAAGACACCCTGAAACACCTTGGGATTTTTTTTTTGTTTTTTTCCTTCCTTTCTTTCCTTCTTGCTTGCTTGCTTTCCTTCCTTCTTTCCTTCCTTCTTTCTTTCCTTCTTTCTCTCTCTCAAATTCAATTCTTTTATTCTCTTTAATGCTGTGCAAATTCTAAGTCTCCAAACAAGTGACTTACTTTCCTCCAGAGGAACTGAAGACTCCCAGCACAAAGTACATAATGTACTGCCCCCGAATGTCTCGCTTCAGGAAGCTTTGAGCTCCCATTGTTTGCAGTTCACAGAGTTCACCTGCATTTTAGTCTCCTCATCTATTAAAGAAAACAAAGTGGAGAGGAGAGAGAAGGAGAAATACGGCTGTAAAAGCAGCAGTCGATCAGAGAGCCCTCATGTTCTTGGTACCACTTGTGGTCCAATCAATCAGTCTCAAACAGCCCACTGGAGAATAACTGCCCAACTTACCCAAATTTATTTTCTTTAATAACAGAATCCTCCTGTGACCCTGCAGTTATTGCTGACACAAAGCAAGGCCTGCTTGAGCCCGATATCTGTCCTCTTGCTCCCTGCTGTGTGCAGAGCAATGGAGCCATCCTTCCCTTGTTTTCTGCAGACAGCAGCTTTAAATCACTGCCGGCCACTTCTGCCTACAAGGGCTGACAGAGACTTTCCCGCACAGGTCTCTCACTTGTGACTTTTGTGCATTCATCCACGTGTGCTCAGGAAGACTATTTTTTTCTGGTTTCTCCTTGCTCTGTAAAATGAAAGCTAAAATACCTGGGGGTGTCTGCTTATTGTTTGAGTGCTTGGCTCTGCACGGTTGTGAACACTATACGAGTGATGCAGGGACTAGACGACCACAGATATTCAGCTACAAAGGAAGAAGCATTGTAAAATCTCCATACTCACGCTCTGGCCAAACATCATTCCTAGCCAGGAGTCTGGGGTGCGCCAAGAAGCCAAAGGTCAAGATTAAACAAAGGAAAATGGAGACTTCAGGATTATAGGGCAGGTCTGCACTGTGGGCAGTCTCAGGGCATGACATCCTGTGTAATGTGTTTATTGCAAACTGTGATCCTTCTTTGGGGGGTGCCCAAAATCCTTCTGAGAAATGTGGAAGCATGGGATTTTTTGGGAATCCTAGAAGAGGAATCCTGCTCAGATCTCCAGGTTCAACTATAACACAGGTCTTAAGAAGGTAAATGAAAGTTCCTTAAAGGGTAAATTAAGGTTTCTTAGAGCTGACATAAACCCCACATTGCTCTTTATGTTAAAAAAAAAAAGAAAAAAGAAAAAAAGAAAAAAAATGTCTGTAGGAGAGGAGGAATAAAAAACTTACAGAATGAAACCTGATTTTTTTCAAAGAAAGGCAAGATTTTATCTGTGTTTTTAGATGATCCTACAGACTTAATTCCAGGTTTGCACCCTGCAGTGCAACTTCAGTACAAGAGTCCAAGTGCTGCACTACCTTCTTGCAAAGATTTGGTCAATTTAAGGGAGTCTTCTACTGCTAGCTGGAAGGCTCAAGGCACTTTTAACAAAGCAGCACCCATCAGCTTTCTCTCAGGGAATCCCAGATGCTGGGTATGGGGTGTGCACACTGCCTCAGACACTGCTGTGGCAGGACACGGCTCCTGCAAAATGCATTTCCTGAGTGCCTTGCGGTGTGTAGGCATGCCATGCAATTGCTTTCCTACAAAGGTATGAGAGAGAAGTTCAGCTGCTTCATACCAAGGGCTGTCCCCAGATGCACAGTATTTCTTCCCCAGCAGGCTGTGCTTGGGAATATTGTCTCCAGCTGCACAGCTCAGAGCTGGCCAGGGAGCCCAGGTGTCCCAGAGCCCTCCCTGCCTGCAGGACAGCCTCTGCTCTGAGTCACCCTGTGATGGACACACCATGGGAAGTCCTTGTCCCTGGGGCAGGTCTGTGGCAAGCTCCTGCCTGCCTGGGCACCCAGGGAAAGGGCAGGGCTCCCTCTGAAATGCTGCTTTCCCTGGTTCCTGCCTCCCTGACAAATGCCTCTGACCATGAAGACTGAAGATCAAGTTATCACCAGCTGTATGCATGGTCTCAGCAGGATGAGTTAGGGCAGCGTTTGTCATGGCCATGGTGCTGCCTGTTGTTGAAAGGGAAAATTCACATGTTGCTCATACAGCATGGTGGTCTTTCTGCTGGACAGCACTTCTCATTTAAACCCCAGATCTTTGACAAAGTCCCATCTCTGAGAACAGGTCTGCTGTCCAAGGATGGAGAGAGAGCATTACACCCACTGAATGAAAGAGAAGTTTTTGACACTTATCTTGTTTGGTGAAGGGAAGGCCTGGGTTACATTTTCTAGTCATGTATAAACCAAATCCCATGTTACAGTCCATTGGAAGCAGGACTTGAACCTGATGAGACAGTAAAACCAAAATGCAGGTCAGCTTGGATGCTTTGCTTCAGTGAGGGTTTTAAAATCCTTCCCCTTTAAAAAAACTGCATTTTTTCTAAAGCTCAAGGACTTATTACAAGAGGAAATATCTGTGCTACGCCTGTACTGGAGAGCAGATTCCAGGAAAGGAAAATCCACTCCAAAACTGTAGGAATGGCCCCACAAGGCAAAGTTTCAGTCCAAATCCAGCCCCTTGCATGGTCCAGCAGAAGACGTGCTATCCCTGGGAGGGGAGAACAAGGCTGAGCCCCTGTCCTGCCAAGGTTATGCAAGACCAGAAGTGAGGATGCAGAGATGAAAAGCTGGAGCACAGGGAGGGAATATCTTTGGGGGTGCTCAGTAGTGAGGGAGCACGTGTGGCCTACAAGTATTTCAGGTATTTCCAGGTGAGGCAATTCAGTGTTCTCCTGGGCTGTGTGGGCAGGGTGTGTGCTACAGCACGCCCCAGGGGAGTCCTGGATCCCATAGTGCTGCAGGGACTGGGTGTAGCTGGGGCATAACCAGGAGCAGGTTGCATGGGAACTCATCCATGTCCCCCCGTTATCCACATAACACAGGGATTTGGGCAATTTAGCCTTGGCGCACCCCACTGACAGCTAAGCATCCAAAACTCCTCCTGAACTGAGCAGGATGGGGGGCTTTTTGCAGGACACATGAGTGAGCAGGGCTGCAGGCATCTTATTCACCTGGCAGGGCTGCTGCTGCTCAGACAGCGCTCTGTGAGCAGAGATCTGCAGGTCTGTCCATGGGGACATCCTATCATCCTGTGACACATGAAATAATTAATGGACTTCAAGCAAAAAAGTTGGCACAGGCTGTGGACAAATGTGTTTTTTTCCAGTCATTATCATGTTTGCACTTGGATGCAAGCCAAAGTGGATAAACCTTCCTGGGGATATTAATTGACATGTTATTGCCTGTTCCTCAGTATGGCGGGGGGCATGGGGCTGATGCTGTTTGGCTTTTTGTAGGTCTGCTTAGTCCCCTAATCTTATGTGAAAATTATCTGGCATGAGTTCTGCAAGTCAGAATAGCAAAAGTATAAGTAATTCCCTGTGTGAAGTGAAAACAGCCAATTTTCCACAGTGTCAGCTTGAACATCAACAAGTCATGGGAGTTATATGCAAAAAGCAGACAAAATCTGTACACGGACAGCAGTATACTGAATTTTTATGGGGCAGCTGTGCTTTATATGCTGCTGGATAAAAATGTCAATACAGATCTGAAGTGCTCTTCATTCCCTGTATATATTCAGCTGAAAGTCTGGAGCTGCCTATAAAGACAGCCTCATTTTCTGACCAGTGAGTATCTCAATAAAAGGAATTTGCTGAGAATGTATGTTCATGTGATTTTTTTTCTTGACACTACCATTTTGCAGGCAGATATCTCAGAACAGAATGGAAATGATTTCTCTCTAACCAGGGGTAGGGATTTAAAAGCAAAACAGTTCTGAAGCCCAAGCTCACCCTTTCCACTACCTAAGGCTTTTTCTCCCTACAGTAGACTCTGTGTGCTTATGTCTTGTCCTCCTTCCCACTTCATGTTCATTCCTGCCTTGCTGGTCAAGGGCTGGGCCCCTGGACCATTAGAAATTCATTTGTACAATCTGCACCTGATTTAAACTCTGACAGCTCAAACAGAGGTCTTCATTCCTCTTTGATCTCTCAAAACACACAGTGGTAACCATAATCTGGCTGGCCTGGAGACCTGCTGGCATGCCTGAAAGCCAGCTAAAGTGGTCCCTGTGGGCTAATCCTGACCCTCCAACCACTGGTTGCTCTGCATGGCTAATAACTTTGAGAAGATGGGTCTCTGAAGGAAAATCTGAGCTGCTGACACACCAGGGAAGCCACGCTGCATTGCATCTCATAATGAGTGGTGTTGAAAAGCACCTTTCAAGTCCCCATCCCGTTGTTTTGCTACAGGTGATTTTCAAAGCAAAGAAGAAAAGCAAGTTATGCTCAGATAGCGTCAAATACAACTTACTCCAGCGAGTATCCGGAACAGATGTTACAGATATACGTCTCACCTCTCAAAAACCTTCTTGACACTTCCTGTTACATTCTGGGACAGTGGTGAAATTAAATATTAGCACCGCTGTCACAAAAGCCAGCATGTGCAAACAGTGAACTGAGATGTCTTATCTTAGTTTAGTAGACCGTTAGACTTGATCATCTTTAGGGTCATTTCCAACCTTAAGGAAGAGAGATTTATCGATTAGTCAAGGAAACTAGAACAGCTTTAATGAAAATAATAATTAAAAAAATGGAATATATCCAAATATATATAAAACCAGTATTGAACCAAACCTCCCTGGTGGCAATTATGTCACCATCAATACTGATGCTGTGGAGCAGGCACTGGGAGAGTCCCAGACTGGGCCCAGCAGCAGATGGGAACTGTGTTCGGGAGCTGGATTCTGGTACTGGATTCAGGAATACACAAATCAGAATTGAAGGAAGGACAGAGGCCTCCTCGGATACTCCTTGGAACAAACTGAAAGAGGACCCAAGCCAAGCTGAGCAAAGCTGGAAAAGCAGGCCAAGAGGGTAAAGAAAGGGATGAGACCCTTGTGATCCCTCAGCTTTATACCGAACATGATGTCTATGGGCTGGAATCCCTCGTTGGTCAGTTTAGGGTCACCTGTCCTGTCTGCTCCTCCCTGCAGGTGCAGCCTTTCACTTTCTGCACCCCCCA
>WUAM01000392.1:1078498-1109304 GCA_024336885.1 Actenoides hombroni | reverse complement strand
GCCCGCTGCTGCTGCCGCTGCTGTCTCTGCTGCCGGTGGCCGCCTCCCGCCTCCCGCCTCCCGCCCTCGCCGCCGTGCGGGAGCGGGACCTATGCGGTTAGTCCATCCGCCTCAGCGGGGCGCCGCGGACCGGGGCGGGGGTTTCGCCCGCGCGGGGTTCCCCGGTGCAGGTTTGGGCAGCGGCGGCGTCGCTCCAGCGCGAACTGCCCCCAGCTTCCAAGGGGACCCGGGGGGGCTGCGCCCCTCGACGTCT
Organism: Actenoides hombroni; assembly: GCA_024336885.1. Classification (NCBI taxonomy): domain Eukaryota; kingdom Metazoa; phylum Chordata; class Aves; order Coraciiformes; family Alcedinidae; genus Actenoides; species Actenoides hombroni. Next base: position 1,109,051 of record WUAM01000392.1, on the reverse strand, counting down.
TCGGTATCCTGAAGTCAATGGGGCTTACCAAGGGCGGGAGAGCACTTGAGTTTCGACGGGTACGGTGGGCGTGGTGGCCGTGGTGGCAGCGGGCTACCACCTGCAGGCCTGGGGGGGTGTGGTGTGTGTAAACTAGGACATGTGCCGTGGGAAGGGGCGGGGGGGGGTCACTACACTACATTTTTAGCACCGTTGAACTAAGTTGGCCATGGAAAGTTTTGCAGCTGAGCGCAGAAAATGAAAGGCTGCTGAAAAGTTTGGCCCTGCCCTAAATTGGGAACGTTATTAATGCTTTTCTTCTGGGGACCTTAACTAGCCCTGTACAAACGTGAGCAGTGCCACCTGGAGAATCTGGGATATAGATGTTGGTATCCTCGTTTTGCAAACAGCAAGTACAGGTGTGTTAAACAGCTTGCCCAAATCAGTGCTGACAAGTCTGTGGCAGAGTTGGGATTGCAGTTTACCATTTTCAGCATTCTTGAGTTCCTAGGGCGACCCGGAGTGCTGTTTCCCCATTTCCCTCCCTGAAATGGAAACCCATATGGTGCAGCTGGTTTTGTACTGCAGCATGTGCTACAACTGTCCGTCGTGATCCAACTGCCTGTCCTGTGCTCACTGGAAAAGCTGGAAATGTTTGGCCTACAGAGCTGTTGTCTTCTGGCTTCTATTGACTGTGGATCTGTTTCCCCTGATCACTGGCGGTCCTACCAAGTTCATGCCTCGTGGTAAAAAATGCTTGGTACAGCTGATCTTGCTTTCCTATGTGCCCTGGTCCCTTTCTTGGAAACAGCTGCTGTGGCTCTCCATGGCGTTGTGGCACCCAATCACTTAGACAACATTTTGGGCATACCAAAGCAGAGCCAGAACCAAGGTCCTCCCTGGCTGTAGGCAGCTGGGAAGACCCCAGGTTGGATGCCTTGTGCATGCAGTTGGAGGGGTGGGGAAGAAACAGCTCCCTGGAGACCTGTGCCATGGCAGCAGCACCCACCCATGCCCTGCAGGGAGCACAGCCAGGCAGGGATGAAGCACAGCAACCAGTGGAGCACAGGGGCTCACTGTGACCCTCACTCTCAAGATCCGTAGGCACCACTGACCCTCTCATGGGACTCTTCAGTCTTTCAGAATTACCTTCCTCTCAATAAACAAAGATGGTGCTGTCATGCATGGGATTTAGCACCAGAGAGAAACATCAAAGGGCACCCCGCTACAACCAACTAGCATTTCCCCATCCAGTGTTTTCCTATATTGATCCCCCAGTGATGAAGCCTGAGAAGAGGAGATCACCCAGGTAGCTGAGCTTTCCCAGGATCGACAGCCAGAAGGATTGGAGTGGGAGCCTGCCTGTGCTCAGGCGTGTACTAAAATAACAGAAATGGCTTAAATTGTACCTCTGGTTATTTTGGTGCAAGTCCTCGTGGGGATGCCTGGGTTAGAACAAAAGCATTCTATTTTAATTGAGTGTAATTATAGCCTGTCTACCTAGAAAAGCTGAATTGCTCTAACAATGCTGTTGCAGCTAACTCCCCAGAGCATGGATGCAGTTGTGCTGGGATAATGCTAATATGGCTGATTCTTGTCAGGAAAGGGAAAAACATTACGTGTGTAGGTGCAGGCTTGCTTTGCAAACAGCTGCAGCTGTTTGAAAGGTTACCACCACAGCAGCCTGTGGCCACACTTGATCCTGGGGTTGCTTCCTCCACAGCAGAGCCCTAAAGCCTACGTGCTCCACAGCCACCTGGCTGCAAAGTCACAGCATTTAGTTCAGTGTTAGGCAGCTTCAGCCCAGCAGATGTTTCACTGAAAGGGCTGAGAAGCCTTTGCATGGCTGCTCTGCTGTAATGGTTGAAGTGGCACAGAGCTACCTATAGTGTGGTAACATCTTAAGCACTGATGCTGTTTCAACAGTGAACTGCATAGCTTGGTGTAGAAGTGATACAGATGACAAATCGCATCCCTGATCCAAATTAAGTATTGTGCCAAAAAATTGTTACAGGTCCTTCTATTTCCTTCAACTGAGGCAAGAGGAAAATGGGTGAATTGCACAGTGACTTGTGTCCCTTCTGAAATGAAAACAAATCACTTCAGTGAAACTTTGAAGGTAGTCTGGATCTACGCAAGACAAGGATTAATATCTTCAGTTATTTCTGAAGAACTGCATGGAGCACGAAGACTAGGTGCTGTGATATCTGATGCATTTTCTCCCTAATGCTCTGTGAAGAGGGCAGAGACGTTTGCAGTCCAATGTCTCATTTTGATTCTGCGTGGTGCTGAGCGTATACATAGTTGCATCTCTGCACAAGACAAGGCAGTGCTTATGAAAGGCACATACAACGTGAAAAGGTATGGCTTTTAAGACTCTACTCCCTCTGACAGTTTATCCTTCAGGCTCCAAGCAGCGCCCAAGAAAGTTGTCTCCCACACACATGAGCTTTGTTAGAAAGGTCTGTTGTGCCTGAGGAGCAGAGCTGTCAAGAGGAATCTCCATGCCCAGATGCTTGTTACCCTTCTCCTGCCAGAGCCCAGCAGTCAGTAGTTTTCCATCGCTAGAAATCCAGAGCAACTTTCCACCTCGGGGAGAAAGAAATTGGAGAAAAGTCAATAGACCAAACTAGGTTCATACCACATTTATTCAAGGAAAGAAACAAAGAGCGTACTGTAATTAAATTTTAACTATATTTTACTCTCAGCAGCATCCCATAAATCATGTACCTCTTTAGTACTGTTTAATGGCATGTGATGCTGAAAGTCAGCACGCGGTAAATACGCTGACGGTAAATACAGTAAATATCATACGGTGGTTGGCTTTGCCCATCTTGGGCATGTTGTGTGTCATGGCATGCTGAAGTCATGACAGCAGATTTTGGACAGTTTGCCAAGTGAAGGTGAGCAGATGTACTGTGATCTCTGATGCCAGTATGGAATATGACCCAACTGAGGGCACAAGAATGCCTGAGCAATGTCACTTCTTATCTGCAGCGACAAATGGCAAATGCATGCTGTGATGAGAACTCATTAAGGGAAAAGATGCACAGCCACAAGGAAAACTCCTGTAGGTGGGAGATGAGAGGGCGGGTAATACGGTCTGGGTGACAATCCATTTGAACAGCATTGAAAGATGACGTGAGAAAGCTCTTCATGCAAATGCTCCAAGCAGAAAATGCCATGTGCACATTTTTAAACACCTTCAGTAAACAAATACAGTCAATGCATTGAGCTAAGTAGGCTCCAGTGAGATAGCTATTGACGGTCTGCATTGTTTCTGTGCTCGGGGAGGGGGGCGTGAGTGGATTCAGAACTGCATGGTTGCCCTATACTGTAATGTACCCCACCAAGTACAGTAGCCTTTTGTGTAAGAAGATGAGCTAATCGGTTGTTTTGCAGTGGGGGCGGGGTGGGCACCCTTTGCACCAGAGCAGCTCCCGGGCAGCCGTGATGGTGGTGGGCTGAGGGTGCATTGATAGAGGGATGCTGTAACAGATAGCTGCTGTCTGCGAAGCTTTTGGCCTCAACCCTATCACATGCACACATCTTACAGGTTTGAACCCGATTGTTTTCAGAGCTCTGAGCTGAGGGATAAACAGGCTTAACTCCACGTAGGTCAACAGGGTGGCCGTTGTCTGTCTCAGGGCTGAATCTGGCGCATTATCAGCCAGTTCACAGAAAACCTCTTGCTCTATCTTACATGCTCCCATTAGTAAAATATTTTTCTTTGAGAAAAATGACAGAAAGAGGAAATTATTTTATCAAGACGTGAAGTAGGTCATTGTTATATCCTGGCTTATCATTTTTGCTGTGATATAAAAAATATGAACTGGATGCTGGCCTTGTAGAATGAAAGCTTGCTTTTTTTTTTTTTTTTTTTTTTTCCCTCTTGTAGAAACTTGAAAAGCCTGACACGGAGAGAGGCAAGGGAGTGAGGCGGCGAGCTCTGAGCATGACGTGATGCACTGCTGCTTGTTCAAGGGAAGGGTACAGACTGCTCTGCAGGGCTGTCACCAAGATCCTGTTCTTTGTTGAGAAGAGCAACCCCAAGGTCTGGAAAAAAGCCATCTGTGATGCATCTCTTCATTTTCCAAAGAGCAGGATCACAGTGACGTGGCTGAGCTGGCCGGTGGTGAGGGAGGTGGGGAGAAAAGAAGGGGGAAGTATGAGGGAGCAAAGGGCGGGCAACAACCTGGAAAAGAAAAGGTAGCTTGTATCAAGGAGTGCTGTGACCTGCTTTGCCTCCAGATAAGTGCTTTTAAGGCTGTTCTTTGAAAACTAGGAAGGAAAAGAGCTAGAGAAGTATAAGATATTGCTGCTTTTGTTATATATTTGGTTTGTAATTAAAAAAAAAAAATAAAAAAAATATATATTTGCCAGAGCTTTTTTTAAGGATTCATCACCCAAGATACCAATCTCAGGGAAGTTTTCACTACCTGGGGAAGGGGATCAATAAGCAGCACACATTATTAACACAATAAACTCTCCCCACCCCTCCAGCTAAGTTCTGACCAGAAAACTCACAGGCAAAAAAGATTGTTGAGACAAACTTGGAAAACAAAACAAAACAAAGCACAATTGCTTCAAGCCTCCCAAATGCTTAGTTAATTCAGAAAACAAATAAACCCTAACCTTCTATCTGCAGTGCCTCTGCAGGGGAATCACGATGGGAGGTGATCCCTTTATCTGGCTTTCAAAATCCTTTTCAGCTGATCTGGAGTTACAGCTGCTGAAAAGTGCTGCATGTCCTGTATTTTGTGTGATGGTCACCAATTTATCTGCTTGTCCTGAAGCTACTCACTGCCCTAGAGCTGCCCCACACCCATCCAGGTGCACTAGAGGTGGGAGCTCTTGATCTAGACCAGCCACCCACTCTCCCAGGGCTCTGCCTGCTGGATCTGAGCAGGGACAGAGCAGTGGCCCCAGCAGGTTGCCCGGGCACTTGCTGAGGACACACTGGGCAAGACTTTGGTGGCAGCAGATAAATGTCTTGGTGAGACAAATAATTAAGATACCAGTTTTACCAAACACCTGAATGAAAGAACTGCCCCTGCCTTGTGGCATACTTCATTTCATTGCCCTCCTGCCCTCTGGGATTCATAACCTGCCATCCTATTTCTGCCCTAGGAACCTTAGTTTACAGAGCCAAACTGGAGAGAGGCAGGTAAATCCGAGGACTAAGCTAGAGGAGAAGAAAACGTGCTTGGGCAGTGTGCTGCACATTGGTGGGGCTGATGACAATGGCAGAGAAGAGAGAGCTGAGCAGTGAGATGACAGCTGTTTGGACACATGTCTCTGAAGAGCCAGGGGCAGAGCAGCTAGCACTCAAAACAGACATGGTACCTGCAGTACAGATGCTCTTTGCCACACTGCCCATCAACCCATATGTGAATCCCCTTGTTAATTTTTCTTAGCTGCCACAACCATACCAGTTCCCCAGTTGGACTCTCAACATAGCTGTCAAAATCCTAGTCTGCCACACTCCTGATCTCTAGGGACTCTTTCCAGGAGAGAAAGACTTTCCTTCCTACTGCACAACCCCCTCCCTGTCAGAACAGACTAGTGGGTAACTTTTCTGCCACAACCTTCCCAACATTTATAGCACTCCTGGGAAGAAAACGTTCTGGCTGCCTCTGCCAGTTCCCACTCCAGCCCTGCTCTCTTCTCTGCTGTCAGCACTCTTTTCACCTTTTACCCATGCTTGAGCTGAGGTGACCTGCATTTATAGGCATTTCACATGATCCCACAGGTAGGCTTTCATGCCCAAGCCCAGACTGCAATCCACCATCTCCTGTGTACAATCTACCCCAGTCTTTAGTGTTGTAATTTGTGTCCCTGAAGTTGTCTGTATCTCAGACTATTTTCTGTAGACCAGACGTTTTCTTTTCTAGACAAGATAAATGACCTGTATCAGTTTTCCTCTCAGGAAACCCAAGCATCTGGGTTTTTGTTGCTTGGGGTTTTTGTTTGTTTGGTTGGGTTTTTTTCATGCTGGTTAGACACCTGGAATCTCTTTGAATAGGGATGAACCCCAGCAGTCCATGTGCATCAAAATGCATTCCCCCCCTCTGTGCACCCCACCAGCACACTGTACCTAAACCCCTCACTTTGCCAGAGTTTCAGGCCTCAGGGCTGCTTCAAAGGGGAGCCAAATTCCAGAGCAGGCTGGCAGACCCAAGGTTTCCTTTCCAAAAGTCCACCCTGGTGTAAGCACAGCTGTAAGGAGCCTGATATCCCAGACCTGCAGAGGGATTGCTAGGAGGTGCTGCAGGGACTCCAGCTGTGCAATGGGAGATGTAGAGCTTTTGTCATTTTGTCCTAAAAATGCTGACACTTTTACATATTGGTAAGGTAAATGCAGGGATATCTCATTGCATTTTGGATGTGGGCCTGTATTTAAGGTCTCATTTGCAAATGAGTTGTGACAGAGGACAATGATCAGACCTGGCTGGAGGACTGGGAAGAGGCAGCCAGAGCCCAGGCTGATGGTGCAGAGCAATGAGCACAGGAGATAGTTGGCAATGAGGCAGGTGGAAGGAGGCAAGTTTTCCAGGTCTTAAACCCAAATGCAAACATTGCGAGAGGAAAGGGAATGCAAGGGATCAGACAGTCTGTATCTCCCCTGGGCATAGAGAACCAGGACACTGAACAGTCTCATAATGCTGAGCAATATCTTATGGTGTTTGTAAAACATGCCTAGATCAGACTGAAATGATCAGTAGCCAGGGTGAACAGACATCAGTACTCCACCACAACCCCACTGCTGTGGGATGTCCCCAGGAGCACCTCTGTCTCAGCCATACTTATCCTTGCATGAGCCCATGTTTCATGGAGGTTGAGAGCAGCTTCCTAATGGGGGATTTAACTTCTATCAATGGAGCTAAGGGTTGAGGGACACAGAGAGACCTGTCTGCTCTGTGGGGATGCTGCTGCACTCATTTCTGCACCCACTCTCTCCAGTGAAGCTTACCCCAGCCAATGGATCTGTACTGACGTTCCCTCATGGACAGTTTAGCCCTTGCATTTTTAGCTGGTTACTTTTAAAGTCTGAAAAACAATGATTGGTCCTAGTGTTATCTCTTTTGGAGCAGGCCACTTCCTCTTGGTATCAAATGTGGAAGAACCCCATGTGGACACTGCTGAAAAGCGTTTTCCCTTCCCACATTAAAGGATCTTTTCCTAAAGGCATTGCTAGGATTTTCTTGGTGGGGATTAAAAGGCTTGGAACAAGCCAGCTCAAAGTGTCAGTTTTATTGAAAGTGAGCAGGCTGTTCTTCCCTTAGAGCTGCCCAACTTCAAGGGTGGGCATCACAGGACAGCATCCACAGCTGGCTTCAGGGCAGCTTAGCAGAGGGGGGAAAGCCACGGCTTTTTCTGTGCTGGATGGTAACACAAAGGCAGGAAAGTGAAGAATGTGATTTGCTTGGTGCAGAGCAAACCCTGCCATCCAAATTTGCAGTATCCTGGCTCAGGTGTTTGTATATGTATCATGTCCCTCCCTGATTCTCAGCTTAGCTGAGCCAGCTCAGCACTGAGTCCAGCCCACCTGCCCAGCACTAGCAGCTGCAGCTGGGGTGGAGCAGGTCCTTTTGAGCATGTTGTGCTTCACCCCACCAGAAATCTGCTTGGGGAGAGGAACTGTAAGCAGGTTTGGCATGCTGGAGAGCAGTTGGCCAGGCATTATGTTTCTCTTCTTTTTCAGGGAAGGGATAAAACCCCTCAATTCCCAGATTTCCAGGCTAGAACTGTTCAGCCATAATAGGCATGTGTAACCAGGCTTAGAAGCTAGCCATAATATAAGTTATTTTTCCCTTTTCAAGTGTCATGTCTCTACCTGTGAGTACCTCACTAACAATTTTGATAGTAGACAGAGTGTCATCTGGCCAGCGTACAAGGCGAGGCTCAGAAAGTTGCCATTCTAGTCACAGCATTCCTGCTCACTATCCTCCCTGCCTGAGGATCTAGCTGGATTTAGAAAGAGCTGCCAGAACAGTACTACCAACACAGCTCTACAAGGCAAACCCTTCCAGGATGGTTTATTTTCACCAGCCAGACTAGTTTAAAACAGTTTTGTGAACAGAATGAGATTCAAAGGATTCTTTTGCTGGATAACTTTGTCAGACTACTGTCTTCTTTTGGCTGGGGAGGGAGGGGTGGGCAGAGGTACGGAGTGAGAGCGGAAGCAAGGGAGAAGGCAGAATTCATGGGCCTAAAAACAGCTCTACAGGAAAGTTTCTGTAGAGTGAAAACTGAGTCTCAGTTAATCAATGTATGAGAAGATACTTCTTAAAAGTCTTGAAGTCCTCAAATTAAAGTCATGAACAAGGGCAAAGCATTACTGGTAGATAATGTGATCCTGGCTTCAGACTTATTTCTGCTGCTTTACAGTCCTCCATACCTTTGAAAGAGAATGCCAGAGCAAGAGGAAGGAAAATGCTGGACCTCCCCCAGTTCCAACAGTTAATGAGAGAGGTTTTCAGGGAGGTAACCTAGGGGCTTTGAGCTCCAGTCTCTTTTAGCTACAAATACAAACCACTAAAATGCACCAGAGCTTTCGCACTGAACTAAAGGCATTGGGAACATGAGATTAATAGGTTGCCAACTGTGTCGGCATGATAAGCCAAGCAAGGACCTGGATACTTTCAGTTGAAAGTGGATTGAGACCTCAGCAGGGACACATGGCAAATCAGCCAAAAGCCACACGTGGAAAACTGAGTGAGGCGGCACAGGCAAACATTTCTTATCTTTGCTTTACGTCAATCGAAATGGCATTGTAAAAGAGGCAGCAAAGTATTTGCTAGAGAGGAGGAGGGAAAAGTCCACAAGCTTTTTTTGGCTGTACGTATGGGTTTTAAAATGCTGTGTTCCTCAGAAACTTGTCACTGAAAACAAACAGGCAAAAATCACCCAGCAAGTTCTACCAGAATGCTGGTTGGTTGCTTGTTTCAGTGGATTTAGCCGGGCTGTGCTGGCAGGAATGCTGCTTGCCACCACTGTTGCGCTCCAAAGGCAGCCAGGAAAGTACAGGCTCTTAAACCAGACCAAAACACAGCTGCAATAATTACCCCATCTACTTGGATTTGCTATGAAATGGGGCTCAAGGGAAAGACAGACCTCAGAAATCTGGGGCTGTTTGCAGGGCAACGCTGTCTGCAGCCGTCTCCCCATTTCCCACAGCTCCTGCTTCTCCAGCAGCCCGGCCCAATTACCTCCATCAGCTTTTGCTTTGCCATCTGGTTTTATTGTTTTCTTTAAAGCTAATTAACAGAAGAGTGGATGAGGCCCAGATTTCTTGCGTGGATTGTTTAGTGGTGGTGGTGGTGGTAGTTTTCCTACCTCTTTCCTACCAGAGGAAATACCGAGCAAGGAGAAGACTCAGCAAGGAGAAAAATGGTTAGGGAGAGGCCATGAGCAAGTTTCACCTCTTCGATGGGGTCCAATTTTGTAGCCCCACCTTGTGTGGGTAATGGGCCCTCAGCTGCACCTCTGCTGTCAGTGCCCTGGAGCAGAGAAAGGCGCAAATATTCCCACCACACAGGAGGTGTGCAGGTGTCAGCAAAAGGTGAGCCAGGAAGAAAAAAAGGCTGGGATAAATACAGCTGAAGCCTTACAGCTTGAATCTGTATGGCCCCTGGATCCATCTCTGCCCCTTGGAGAGCCTCCTGGCTGAAACAAAGCTTGTTGCTGGGTTATGGCCAAGGGTGGGCTTGCTGCAGCTGGGTGGCTTGGGGCAGGCTGCCTGTCACACCGCCAGTGGGGAGCTGTGGCTCCCGACACCTCCATCCTCCTGCTGCAAATCCTCACCCCAGGTGTGCAGGGCTCCACAGGGAAGTTAAACTTGTGCCCGGGAGCTGGCCCTGGAAACCTGAAGGTGCTCTGTCAAAAGGTCTACTTATGACTATTCAGGTATCAAAATAATGATATTGCTTATTTAAAAAAAAAAAAAAAAAAAAAAATCGAAATAGGATTGTAGATAAACCAGTACATTTTCACATAATGCTTTAATTAATGAACATAGTCTCTGACACCATGGTAATGGACGTGCTTCAAGAGCAGAGACAGATGATCTGGTAGTTGGAAAACTGACCATCTCTCTGTTAATACAGGTATGGGGAAAATGAATATGGAAAATCCATGATCCCTGAACTTCTTTCTGTTTTTCACAGGAGAGGAATTTCAGGCAATGAGGCTGTAAAGCACTGAGCACCAGCCGCTCTTCCTGAGCCCAACAATTTCCTCTGCACAAACTATCTGTATAGATTTGGATACATGGTCTCTGAGAGGCCCTGAGGCCTTGTACATCCCAGTAAGGCAAAGTGTACAGGGTGGAGGAGTCAGATCCCTGCCTAAGCTTCTGCAAGTCCCTAAGGGTCAAGTTAAGTGTAAGTCTGACCCTGTTCTCAGGACCAGACTTGCCTGAATGTGTGCTTTAAGATGCCCAGCCTCACCAGGATGGGTTTTCTCTCAGCAGGACAGCTCAAAGCATGTGACCCTGTCTTACCACATGTGGTCCTGGGCAACTCAGCATCCCCACCACACCTGGGGCACATGTCCTTGGATGGCTCTTCCTTACCGGGCCAAGAGGCTTCAAGTGCTGGGGCTGAGGCAAAAGGTTGGGAACCAAGCAGGCTGCGGGACCTGAAAGCTTCTTTGAAGCTGTGTTGCACTTTCAGTGTCCTCATGGATCTGTTTTTCCCCTCAGACCCAGGGGCTGAGCAGCATTTCCCCACCCCACAGGGATGCTGGGATAACTAAATCCATGAAAAGCTGTGTGGTGCTGAGACACCGCCAATAATAATAAGACAGGCCAAGGAATGGTTTCTGGCCCTGAGACCCATCCGTGTGTCCAGCCATCCCCAGAGGGATGAGTTCTTGTTCCTCTGGAGTAGGAGAACTATGCCCAAACTGCCTGCTGGGAACCCTCCCTGGCCCACCTCAACTCCTCAAACATGCCTGGGCATCAGCTGTGGGAATATTTGCTTGCTCTGGGACAAATTCATGCAAGGACAATGCCAACCATTTAACTGTACGGGCAACTGCCTGGGCCTGTGCCCTGCCTCTGCTTTGTTCACAAGTTTGTTAGTACCTTGCTGCTGGTCTACACCAGTATAGACAGAGCCTGCCATTAGCAATGGCAATAAAGTACCTACGAGGGAAAAGTCCAAAGTGCTCCATCTGGCTTTATAAGGAAAAAAGTGCTTTCTTGTCTGGGGTTCAATCTCTTTCATCTCGGTACCAGAGCTAGGTAGTGTGATTTTTTTGCCTGGTGCCTAGCAGAGGGATCCCTGGTTGCTGTACATTGCTGTCATCCCAGCAGATGCTGCTGCTATTCTGAATAATATTATGGCCAGGTTTAACACAGGCCTGCCTTGCAGCAATATAATGATTCAAGTGGCCAGAGGGAACAAGTTACCAAAGGGAACAAAGAAATGATTATAGGGTCAGAGAAAAAATAATGAACAAGAAAAAAACAAAACTAAAAGAAAACAAAGAGCCATTGACAAGGGGTACAAATTACTTAAATCTCAAGTGTCATTCCCCATCTGATAAAACAAAAATGTCCACAGCAACAATTAACAAAAAATAGGATGGGTAAAATATCTGTTTAGCTCCAGGTACTGACTATACAAAGAACTCTTTTTTTTTTTTTTTTTTCCCCCTCATGCTTTAGGTTACCTAGGGTCTTGGTTAACGTAAAGCTGGTTATGTGTGTGTGTGTGATGTAGTTCCTGTGGGTTCTGAAGCTGTGTTTTGTGAAGGGGAGCACTCCTGAAGGGAAGCAAAGGAGCAAAGCAGGTGCAGAGGAAAACAGGAATGTGCTTTGGCTGCTCCTGGGAAATACAGCTCAGGGGTAGGAATGAGTGTTGGAAAAGGAATCAAAACTAGAGGCAAACCCAGCAGGTGGTTGTTAGAAAGACAGCACTGAGTAAAACCAATGCAACAGAAAAGGAAACCTGTGGAGAGTGCCATTCTCAGGCTGGCCTGAGGTAAATTGGTCATTGTTGGCTCACCGGCGGGCAGTGAGGTGAAGGAGCCATACATCTGGAAAACAATCCAAGAGCAGTGGCTCCATTGTGATTTGCATTCACAACAGAAAGGAAACCAGACAAAGTTTGGGGATACCTTTCAGTACCCTTGCTCCCTCACCATAATATTTGTTTGCATGTGTGGAAGTAGATGTTCCTGTTCCATTCACTTTTTCTCCATCTGCTTCACTGACCACCTCTTCTTGCCCTGTGGATCACCAGCATGCCCCTAAAGCACAGCCTGAAAACCTCAGGACTGGATATCTTCATAGAAGCCCTTTTGGGTCCCTTCTCCATGTGAGTGCAGTCATCTGACCAGCACTAGTCACTGTCTGAGGCCAGGGGAATTCTCATCTCTGTGGGTGAGGCACACATGGGTGCTGAGTGACGGACGCTGCCCAAGAAGCCTGTGAGACAACATAGTCAAGAGCTGTCAAATGTACAGCTAGATCCTGTTAAATGCTGTTTGTCCTGGATTTCAGCTTGGTCTGTATCAGAGAAAGATAACAGAAACAAGAAAGGACACTTGCCTCTTACAGTTTAGGGTTTGGAAGCGGCAGGTTTTCTTACCTGTATTATATCATTTACCTATATCATACTATCTCTGTATGGTCTTACTGGTAAAGTCTCCATTTGGTTTGCAATGATTCCTCTTTCCTTCCCTGCTGGATCGACAGACTCAGATGGTGCCCTCATAATTGGTCTGAATTCTTTCTACTTTTCACAGCAGCTAAGAAGCATCGTAGGTTATTCAGCCAAAGTTTGCACAACGGTCTTGCTGTGGCACAAAGCAGAAGGGAGAAGCCCTATCTTTACCTTTACTGCGTTAGCTTTTGCAGTACATATAATTAACATTTCTTTTGTCAGTTAACCAAGGAAACATGAATTGAAGATGAACAAATAAAAATATCTTTTTTTTTCCCTGATGCGGTAAGAACTGGAGTATGCAAACCCCAGTGCAGCTTGCTTCCCTGTCAACCCAAGCGTAAATGTTCTTGTGTTCAAGGTCTCTCTCCCTGACTGCAGCTCTTCTGCATGGCTTGTCCCTCAAAAGCTAAATGACAATAATAAATTGTCCTACCTAAACAGGGGACCGATTTCACCTTTTCACCACACTCATAAAAAAATGGCAATGCTAAATACACTTAAAGATCAAAGGCCTGGTATGCAAAACAGGTCCTATGCACCAAACTGACAGGCTTCTTAGGGTTTTGTTGCTATGGTGCTGTGGCCTTGACAAGTTAAAATATCCCTTGTCAGCCTCCATGGGAGCCTAGACAAAAAAGTAATCATCAAAAAATAACTGAATATCATCTTTGAATACAGTCATGAGCAGTCAATTTTTTATTTTTTTTTTAAGCTTTAATCACCCTTGACTTCATGTTTGGCTATTAACCCACCAACAGATTATTAACTATATGGACTGAATGGCTGATTTCCAGAGGATTGGCCCAAAGCTGTGTTGGTTTTTCTGTTTGGTTTTTTTTTTTTTTCTGAAGGACTTTAATATCTCCCACCAGCACACAGACAGCCTATTGAATCCCCTGTAAAACTCCAGGGCTGAACAGGGAGGTACTTGCAGGTTATCTGCCTAGAAACACACTGCTCAGAGCTGATAAACTCACTGAAGCTCTATCCTTCTTTCCAATTTAATTCAAGCCTGGCTAAGCGGCAGGAGTAACCTGACTGAATTGTTGTGGGTCACAGCTTGAGGTCTTTAATCAACATTCCCAGTTTAATTAATGGGAGTTCAACTAGCCTGAAACCCAAATCAGAGTACTTACCCTGGTGCTTGTCCTTTTCGTATCAGAACGACTGGTTATGAATAAATGGTATGTTGCTGCAGAAATGATCAAATGTCAATTGGACTTCTTTTTTTTTTTTCCCCTTCCAGATTTTAAATGCCTACAGCTGAAATTTTCTAGTGGCAACTTGCTTAGGCTGGTTAGAGACATCTGCTAATAACTGAAAAGAGCAATTTTCTTTTTCATGGATAAACTCTTCTGACTCACAGTCCTTATCCTAAGCCACAAGACCATCCTTCTCTCCTGACTTAAGATCTGTAAGACCTAAGAAGCTGACTGACTCACCAGAGAAGGGCTAGGATTGGATTGTCTGCTATGTGCATCTTCCTTCCAAACACACCACAGCCAGATAGAAGACAGGAGAAAGCCTCTGGTACACTGGCCCTGATTTCTCTCTGGGACTTGATAAGATTTTGATTGCTCCCTTTATTATGAGAATGAATTTAGCTCAGATTTGTAAATAGCAGTCTAACCACCTCTGCACTAACAGGCACAAATGTCAGGAAATATGCAGTTAGTTCCACCAGCGCTGCATCTTTGAACTTTAATTGTAAGTACCTCTGTCATACCAGTGAAAGTAGAACAACACATCTGGAACTAAAAGCTTCCTGCTAGAATTTTCACACTAACTATTTCCAGCTTTCTTCCAGATAGTTTTCAGCAAAATACTTTCTAATTGAAAAATACTGATTCCTTAAAATTACTGATTTTCTTATGGGAGCTACAAAAGAAAACATACCCAGCATGTTTCTCAAATAAAAATAATAAGGAAGAAAAAATATTAATATCAAAGCATCATGGTTTTCCATTGTTGACATTTAGAATTGTGTTATCTTTATTCAAATGTCTTCTACAATTTAAATAGTTTTACTTTTAAGTGATGAAAAGAAATCAGCTTGAAAGTACTGAAATGAAACATTTCCATTGACTCAAACTGCATTTTTATTATACGCCTGCAAATATTTTCCACAGCTTGATTTTCTATCCCATTGTGTGACTTGAGGAACTTTTTCCATTTCAAGTACCTTCTCTTTGCTGAAAATAATAAGCAGATATTTTGTGCCTGAATAAAAAGTAGGATGAAGTTCCAGCTAAGACAGCCCACATGTGCCTTTGGAATACATTCATAGAGAAGTAGCACACCTGTGCCATTGCTTCGGGTATACAGCAAGGCTCTGCTGTAAGTCAGGCAGGAGAGGAATGCTCCATCACATAGAAAAAGCTACTAACCTCCTGGAAGGACTTCCCGGCATGAAGCTCAGTAGGACAAGCAAGTGAACAGGAATAGGCAAAAAAGTGCAGGAGAATAATTGTACTCAATATATTTATTGAAGTTTCCAATTTCAGAAATGCAGCCATGTTGATTCACAGTCAGCAGTCCCAGTGTAACAAAAGCACCAGGTTTCCAGTACTCATGTCTAATGCTAAAATCCTGCACAAAAATTTCTTACTGGAAATAGGGTGGGACTGCTCCTGATGAGGACAAAGCTGACAGTGAAGTACCGGGCTGTAGCACTGAAGACAGAAAGTTGCAGAGGCAGCTGTTGCCTTTCTTTGCCTGCATTGCATGCCTGCCTCCAGCCCCGCACAGTGGTGGGACCAGGAGTGTACCAGTAGCTCTAGCTGCATCCTGCACGTTTGTAAAGCTGCCTCCTCAGGCTGCTGCAAGCCCACACTAGAAAGATTTTTCCAGCTCCCAGGAATGAAATAACACGTCTGCCAGTACAGTTTATAACAGGGCCTTGGGCAAAATAGCCCCAGTATAACTACAACCACCTTCACAGTCAGAGTTGTCGTTGTCCCTGAGGGCAGAAACCACAATAAAAGCTAGAGCCACGAGCAGGAGCACTGTGCCAGCCCTGATTGCCACTTGCCCTGGGCTGGGATGCTGCGATGCTTGAGCTGCTGAGTTGCTGGGTGTGGAGCTGTGGGGATGCCGAACTGCAGGGCTAAGGAGCTTTGGGGCTGCTATACAGCTTGGTTGTTTTGCTGGGTGGTAGACTGGGGCGATGCTGGGCAGTAGGACTGCAGGATTGCAGGACTCCTGGGCTGTAGGGCTGTAGGGCTGCAGGGGTGCTGGGCTGTGGGGATGCAGGAATCTGGTTTTGGGGGGCTGGATGCTAGGCTGTGGGTCTGCAGAGCTACAGAACTGGACATTTCGATGAAGATCTGCCGGTGTTCTTGGTTATGTGGCTGCTGCAACACCGAGCTGGGGGACTATGAGGCTGCTGGGTGGTGGGCACATGGAAATGCTGGGCTGGAGGGCTGGTGGCCGAGTCCAAGGCTGCAGGGATGCTGGGTGGAGGTGATGCAAGACGGCAGAGCTGCGTGCAGGTCTGCTGGGCTGCGGGGCTAGCTGCTGGGCTGTGACGCTGCCGGGCTGAAGGTGGGTGAGGAGTGTGAGGATGCGGGGCTGCCGGGCTGGGTGCAGGGCAGCGGAGTTGCCGGTTTGCGGAGCGGGCCGCGGAGCGGCGGGCGGGTTGCGGCAGCGGCGGCCGCCCCCTGCTGTCAGTGCCGCCGCAGAGCCCGGCCGCGGCCGGGGGGCGGCCCGGGGGCGGGGGCGATGCCGGTGCCCCTGCCCCTGCCGGTGCCAGGACCTGTACCCGTGTCCGTGCCCGTGCCGGTGGGATGGGCGGCGGGGTGCCAGCCTGGCCTCCGGGGGAGCATCTCCCTCGAGCTGACAACAAAGGAGCCTGCATTTCATTTCCCACGTGAGATGTTCTGTGGTGCCATCAGGTTACTGATTTACACCATTAGTCACAGCTTAGAGATCACAGCAGCGCACTCGGGGGCTATTTATCCACTAGCTGGAGTCACTCACAGGACACCCAGACCTTGGCATCGTCCTCGCTCCCAGCTTGCTGTGGCCATGTGAGTAACAGAGCTGTGAGCAGGAATGGCACCCGTGTCCTCAGCACCCCTCTTTTCCAAACTACAGGGCATCCTCAGTTAAGCAGCACAACAAAATTGTGTTTTGCAGGTAGTTCAATGGATCGAACGTTCCTTCCCCCAGGGACCACCAGGACACTTACACAAGCGCTGCAAGCTCCCTAACCACCCATGGTGGGGCTATTTTTTATTCTCTTATTCTATACTTTTGCCTCATACCCTAAAAAAAACCCCCTCCCTTATCAGACATGTCTGGGTATAAGTACAAATGGGCTGTGCTGCACTCATTTCTTAAACTCCTCTTGGATGAACTAAATAATTACTTACCAGGTTAACTACTCATCAAATATAGACAGTACCAGCCCCTAGGACACTGCATGCAGTACAATGAGTTTCCTGTACCGCTTGTGTAGTCTCAGCAGCACAACTATTGCTCAGGGGGCAAGATCCAGTACAGCGTGTTTCTCAGCCCTCACATTGTCCGTGGACCACTTTTAGAGTCTTTTCTAGAAGCCAGAACCTGGTACTTGAAGTGCTCATGAACAGCAGAAGGAAAACACACCGGCTTTTACCCAACTTTAATTTGCAGACCCCAATATTTTCCAGCAGAGGTGCAGACCATCGGCTATGGATTTAAGGCAACTGACAATAGGGTTGATTTTCTTAGCTCCCTTTCCCCTGCAGATAACCCACGGGTCCCCTCAGGGCCTGTAGACAATAGGTTGCAGACTGATGGCAGTGATAGATGAGCTTCCTCCCCCTCCACACGGCCTGGAAACGTGCTTGCTTGTCTCTTACTTAAACAAATTAAATATTCCAACACCAAACAATGCTAGAGCTTATAATGGAAACAGTGACCAGTTTAGGATTTGAGTCTCTCGCCTCCTGATCCTTTCTGTCCCCACCCCTCTGTTCTGGCACCCCCTTCTTAGATTTTCATTTAGTAACAAAGTGCACAGACATGGATCTGTGTGTGTGTGTGTGTGTAGAGTTGCAATGTTAAGCAGAACATCTGAGCAGAGAGGGAGCAAAAAAATAATGCATCAGTGTTTCAAACTGTGGCCTTGATGCAGGGTTTGAGCTGGCAAGGTGGGAAATTACAGTCTTTTCTACATCAACAGCTGCCTTTCCTACTCCTGAAAGGCAGGTTGTCTCAGCCAACTGATATTCTCCCTATCAGTTCCCAGGGGTGGAATCTGGTCATAGGCAAAACCAAACATGTATAGCTTGCAGCACCAGTCTGAATACAGATATACAGAAGCAAGGACACATTTAGTGCTGTAGACTCCTGGAGGCAAGGTTGGCTTGTGGCTCCCATACACATGTGCCAAGGTACTTGTATGCACTGCAGTACAGACGTGTTCAAACCCTTGCACCACAAAATACTGGAACTATTTTAAGACAGGGAAAGCATCTGGCTAACAAACAAGATTTGTGTGTTTGGGCCTGGCTCGTTTAAAAAACTTGTTTCTTCCAGAATATTGAAAGTAATGAAAGTGCCTGCAGTAAAATACCCAGTAAGTCTTCCCTCCTCTATAGAGAGGGTAAATGTATGTCATTTTCCAATTAGCTCTTGCTCTGAGCAATTATGTTGATCAAATAATTGAATAAGTGACAGGAATGTGAATTCTGGAGACAGTTAATTTCATTCATCTGCCAGTTTATAGCTTGACTTGCATGAACACATAAACCAGGCTAATGTGTTATTTATAACTTTGAAAATACAATTATAATAGTCAAATATGAAGAGCTGTGTGTGCAGAGAGGAAGGTTCCTGCTAGTAAATTATAATAATAGCATAATGAGGAAGTTTGTCATTTCTAGGCAGCATGTAGGACAGGAAGGATGTGTGGCTTGTGTTTGAAAAAAAGAACATGGTTGGTGTCAGCTTTAGCAGGAGGATGAGGGGGAGGGATGGCCCTGACCTGAATGTGCAGCAGAGGAGCAGCTGAAGCCTTACCCTCTTGTTTTGTGAGGCATTGTGTATGCACTGCCCCAGGGACTGTCAATGAGGGCTAAACATCTCTCCCAGCTCTCCCTGCCCTGGTACAGATACACCTCTCTCAAAGTGAAACTGAGCATCATTTTTGAGGTAGAACCAGGACTGTGAACTTTTGCATGGAGGTGGGTGCAAAAGAGACACACTAGGTGTTTCTTAGTTGGGATAGGTCTTGGGTGAGCACCAGGCTACTCCGGAAAAAGCTCCAGCCAAGTGTGCTTGACATCGAGGTACTGGAACAACCCTAATAAACCTGGTACCAATTTCCACCAAAAGCATGAATCCTGCTTGTGAGTTTTCTTCAGAAAAAATAATAAAATAAAATAATAAAAAAAGAGAGCTCAGCAGGAAAACAAACAATTTGTTTTTTCTTCTTCAAGCTATCTTTAGATTTTCTTAACTGATTGTGCCTTTTATCTGAACCCCCTGTAGCAACCTGGCCTACCCTTTAACAGGAACTAATTAGCAGAGATATACAGTAATAAAAGCAGTGTGCAGGCATGAGCCATCGCCTTGCAGGGAATATTACCTGGATGAGCGCTATGCTGACTGCAAGGAGGAAATTTGTGCAATTAATTGCTTCCTGATTAAAGACATTTGCAGTCTAGACCTTTAATCTTTGAGGCCTAAAAAACACAAGCTGAGTTAAATATGGAATTTGCCCACAGTAGTCAGAAACATTGCTCCAGACAGCAGAATTTGGTGCTGTAATTTTCACTGGGAATAAACACTTCCCTGTCTTTCCCCAAGCCAAGTACATAGAAAGTGCTCCAGTCAAAACCAAAGGGCCACAGAAAGTCTTGTGTGGCTTTAAAATGGTTTCTAAACCAGTTTAATTGAATCCAAACCATTTTCCTGTGAGGACACAATCTTACCAGAATTAATTTCACAGAGCAGCAGGGCCAGAAACCCCCCTTGGATGTCTCAGACTGAAAAGCTATTTAAATGGTAATAAACTTCATGGGAAAACAAAAAATGGTGACTGATTACAGGCACACCAGGAGAGGGGCTATTGGTGTGAAGAAGCCAGGCTGCTGTGCAGGGGCCTTCTGCCTACTGCGCACATCACTTGTCACCAAGCAAAGGAGATGGGGTTTATTCCCAACAGGAGGGAGGAGACCTATTTCAGGCTGGGTAGATAGGGGGAGGGAAGCATTCATGGTGGGAGATGCTCAATTTGGGTAAAACAAGGGAGGATGGAAGTGTGGGAAGGAGGCTGGGACTGCCACCCCTGGTGCCAGCCAGCACTGGTATCAGGTTCAGGGGAGTCACATCCCAGAACAGCAGCTGATCCGCCCTTGCTGCACACCCTTTGTTAAGTGTTATCATTTTTCTGAGAACGTTTCCTCCAGCCTAGCACAGTGCCACATATCACACCCGGTCAGATGAAGGAACTTTGTTTTAGCATGTCCAACTCTATTACTGCAGCCTCCTGGAAAGTTGCAACACTGGTGATTTATGGAGCCTACTGCTCCCACTGAAGAAAGGGAAGGCTTTGTTTGGGACCACAATTGGTCACACTAGAGTTGAGGTGTCACAGAAACACACACTTTGCTCATGTGCTGCTGTTGCTCTGCTATTGCCCCCCTATCGTTTCTTTGCCAGTTGGTTTTGTGAAATTCAACAGAAATTTACTGTTGCCTCACAAATGAAAGGCACTTTACAACTAATCAACTTTACAACTAACTCTGAGCATAGGAGTGGGCCTCTTAAGTTCAGAGGGACATATTATGCTCTTCAGTGCATGCTTAAGCACCTTGCTGGATGGAAGATGGAAGGACAAAGATTACAGGTCTTTCCTTGCAACCCTCCCAATCTCCCTCTTCCCCACATACATCATCATTAGCGAGCACGGGCAGCCTGAACTATGTTAAGACAGATGCATGAACTGTAATTTAACATGCAGTTTGCCCTCCTGCCTCCACAAAGCCAATCTGGCAACTCTGCTGGAGAAGTTACATAGCAGAGTGGGAAAACAAACAATCCTGCCAATTATTAGCAAGAGGAAAAAATAGCAGAACAGGACCTGCTTATCAGAGACCCACATTTTGAGAGAAAAAAATTCACTGGATCCTGAGGAAGGAAGGATTCTCTGCAGAGCTTCAAGTACTCTTCTGACAACCCCATCCTGCAGGAGGTGGAGTAGGGAGCTGGGCCTCTTCCTACTGTGAAAACTGGGTCCAGAGAACTGAAAATGAACATAACAGGAATCCCCAGACTGAAGCAGTGCTGTAAAGCTGTAATTAAAAAAAAACCCCAAAAACCAACAAACAAACCAACAAAATGTGTTAGTCCTATCAAAACTGACTGTCACAGATGGTTGTCTATGAATTGTGATTTTAGAAAGAGTATGAAGGAATCAAAGACTAGAGAACTTGAAGCCTGTTTGTGTTTGCTGCAGTTTTCCCTTGGCCCGCAGTCAGGCTGGGTGGGAAGTGTCTGAAGCCAGATGTCTATTTTGCCCAAGTTTGCAGGTCACGTGCCTCATATTGCAAAGGATTTGGATCAGTTTTGTGAGAATTGTTGTTTTGATTGGATCAGCTTTCTGGGAGGACAGAAAAAGGACTGTGTGTGTCAGTGCAACTAGCTGAAGAGCTGCATGATTGTATTTTTTGTTTAAATCAATTGAAATCATCATTAATCCAAGCATCTCCAAGGACTTCCCAAACAGCAATGAGGTTAGTGCTACCTGCTCTCCTCCCTGGTCCAGCTCCCTAGTGCAATGTAGTCAATAATCATGTGCCAACATATTAGCACATCTGAACAAGATTCCTGACAGCTGAAGGGTCAAATTATATTTTGTGTAATCTAAGACAATGCCTCAGAGTGCAGCTCCTGCCATGATATGAAAAGAGGAATATCTCAGCTTTCATATCTGCTTTTAGCTCTTGTACTGGTCTATGAGAACAAATTGAATGCAAACGTATCTGCTTCTTGCACACACCACAGATGCCTGTTTTCCCTGTGCCGGGGTAATGCTCACTAATGCAGAGCTCTTGTGGGACCCCCGCTGGTAACCACGTGCCATCGCAGGTCTCTTCAAGTAATTTTGGGAGCTGGTTCTCTCCATCCTCTCACAAAATCTGCTGCTTGAGTGAGAAGTGTGATGCTCAGGCTACCTAAAGAGTTGCAGCCATGATCCAGCTGCTGCATGGGAGAGAGAGAGAGAGAGGGAGGAGAAATACCACAGTGTCCCAGAAGGGTGAACTGAACTTGCCTTAAAGCTGTTGTCCTCAGTCAGGTAAACCAGCAGGAAGGGGAATGCTGCTCACAGAGGTCAGCACAGGCCAGGCCTCTTGCTAGTACTTCCTCTCTGCTGTGTCAAACAGAGCACATCAGTAGCAGAGAATCTAGTTTAGCCTGTAAACCTGAAGCTGAGAACTGTGTTAGAGGGTACGTGGAAACCGGAGAAGTTGTATTCGCAAAGTTTCCTAAATATTCAAGAGGTAATTATTCTGTGTCCAAGGTGGATCAGTCAAGTTCTGATCTATCACTCTGGTCAACACCCCTTGTAATTATAAACTGTGTAAATCTATTTCCACAAGAACAGTACGCTACGTGAGATTGGGAAACATTCTTCCCACTACCTTTCTGAGTTTGTAGGGGATTGGATGCTTATCACAACTCTTGAACCTCTGAGGAAAAGGAGGTGTCCACATGCTATGGTCACAAAGCTCCTTGACAGATAAGCCCCATTCTGGATTTGTTTTTCTTCAGAGAAAACACACTGGGAGTTTGCAAAGCTACTAAGTTTTTAAAGTAAAAGATAACCCAACTAAAGCAAAAGGAAGTTTAAGTTATGAAAATTGGTAGTGGGAACCTGCATTATAATGCTGGAGTGCAAAGCTGTATTACGAGCATGAGCTCTCATTGGAACTTCAGTCCAATATTGAAGTAAAATGACAAGGGGTCACACAAGCTTGACTTTGTGAAGTCGTTAAGCTGAACATCTTACACGAGACAGATGAAGCTGGGACAAGCAACTCTTCACATCTCTGCAGGGGCTGGAAGTCTCTCATGCACAACAAAAGCCACATGTTGCTGCATACCTTCAGAAAAAGTAGAAAGCTGAGATCCTGTGCAGGATGCCTGCTGATGGTATAGAAACACAGCAGGAGAAGAAAAAAAAATTGAAGAATTAAGAAATTAACAGTACAAAAATTAGAACATGCAGAAGAAAAGCACTACATATGAAGGAAGACCGTTGACCCTAACATCTGAGTCGTTCAGTGCAGCATCTTCATTCCCCGATGTGCTACAAAAACATCCCAAGGTAGGATGTGAGGTAGCACAGATTTAATGCCTGTGCCTGCCCATGCCATGCTGAGGTTTCAACAGGCAGAACTCCACCTAGTGAGGAGATGGAGTGTACTGCACATTCAGCATTCAAGTTCAGTATAAACAGACTCTGGTGACAAAACTCTGGAAGGTAACAATTCCTATACTGCCATGTTGCCATGGTGTTGAGAAGGGCTCATCTACCTACCCAAAGTCCCACTAGACCAGAGTACAGCTTCTCCCTGATCTGAATCAGATAGAATGTTGAGAAACATTTTCTTCCAACTTGCAGTCACAGAATCATAGAATTGTTTTGGTTGGAAAAGACCTTTAAGATCATCAAGTCCAACTGTTAACTCAGTACTGCCAACTTCATCTTAATAAACCACACATGGACTTTGTAAGAATGTGACTGAAGTGACATTACTTGGCTTTCATCACCTGGCTGCTTTTATCTCCCTTGCAAACAACTGACCTGAAGCTCTTTTGTTTTCACTAGATATTTATTAGTGGACTTGAACTTTGAACCAACATGCCTTTACTCATAATGATGTAATAAAAACGGATACAGACCACTAGTGTTGTATGTCCAAAAGTTTTAATACACGGTCCTCGCTGTTCAGAAAAGTTATTAAATTCTAATACAGAAATTAATCTGAATTAAAAAAAAATAAATCTTAATTTTACACATCATGATTTTGTCATGGCAGCTAAATGAAATCAGATTTTATATGCAATTGTCTCAAAACAAAACAAAATACAACCAGTTCTTCCCCAAATCAAAACTGCTATTGTATTATCCAGTAGTTACTGCAAATGCCACTATCCCCACAAGAGTACAGCTTAGGAAAAGTTCCAAATTACCGTCTGCAAATCTGATATTTATTAAACCATGACTCTCAGCATGTGTTTACTTCTCCTGTTAACTGAAGTTAACATACAAAACATGTTTAATTGAATTGCACACCATTTTCCCCAAGTTATTATTTTTCTTTTATCACAACTTGGATAGATTCAGAAGCTACAAAGTACAATACTACCTACAGCAGTTTATACAAATAGACAGGTGTGTTAGAATTGTGACAAGCCCACAAACATGTCCTAGTTTTGTCCTGCTCTGGCAAGGGGGTTGGACTCGATGACCTTCGGAGGTCCATTCCAACCCCTAACATTCTGTGATTCTGTGATTATATTTGATCACTCAAATGAAAGGCCAGATTCCCTGATCCGTTAAAACCAACATCCACGTAAGCCCACTGTTCCGTGGATGACAGCAGAGACAAAATCAGTAGGCCCTCCTGCCATGAATATACGGATGACAAGAGTGGTGACAGAGGTGTGAGAGAGCACGTGGCAGAATTACATTCTACATTTCATCCACATCACACGAAGATGTGTTCACACAGGCTTGCAACAGAAGCATGGGTAGGGCTTTCCTCCTACTTGATCTTTTGACAGAGCTGGTAATTGGGAAACTACAGTTCAGCTTCTTACACAAAATCCTCACAAGCACCACAATGATCAGAATTTTGATCTGCAGTTTCACAGCTTACCTTTCTCCTGCACAGAAAAAAACCCAAAGCACAACAACAAAAAAACCCATAAGACTTATCTGTAATTATTCTGCTTGCTTCTGATGTAAAGAAAATAAAATATACCTGTCTTCAGAGAGAAAAAACCCTCCCTTATCCCTCTCCTCCAGAATTCCCATAATCCTGACGAGCTCTCACAATCCACTTAAAAATATTTCTCACATTAAATAAGGCCAGGTTGCTACCTTTGCTCTCTTTAAACTGATGACAGAGAGTATTTCATTTCTTCATATTTTACTAGCTTCTGGTATCAGATAGTTCACTAGTGAAGTAACACCTGTGTGGCTCTCTCTCAGAGATAACATATGCACAGAAGTTCTAACTCTCACTGTCCCTGCACCTTCAAACAACACTGTAGGTACTTCAGTGGTTTTCAGGTAGTTTTAGCTAAGAGCACCAAGTTAAACTTTAAAACCATTCTGTACATTTTTTTTCTGTGACTGGCTAGTGAAAGGCCCAAATACTAGAAAGCAAGTGAAGAGATACAGTAGGACACCTTGCAAAATCTGACAGTTCAAGAGGCATCCAAAGAGCAAGAGAATGAAAACCAGCCACGGAAGTGAAAACTGCATTGAACGAGCACTGAAAATACGGAGAAATGAAGAAGCTCCAGTGTAAGCAGCTCTGCAGGGTGTTTCACTAGCAGTATCTTTAGTTTGTTTGGGCAGTCACAAGGCATTCATAACCACAATACAAATTGCAAAACCTTTCATTTGCAAGCAGGAGGAATAGGAGACTTGATGATTCCAGTTAAGGCCACTTAATGAGTCTAAAACAAGGCTACTCATCTGTAACATGGTTTTCTCACTATTAAGAAAGCCTGCACTAAAGGGGAAGAAGTTTACACAGTTTGACCATGCTGGGTTAGTGTCTGGTGGGGTTTTGGTACCAAAGGAGGGGGCTACTGGCATGGTTCCTGTAGGAAGCTTCAAGAAACAACTCCAGCTCCAAGCTGGACCCACCTCTGGCCAAGGCTGAGCCAATCAGTACCTCCGTAATAACACATTTTAGAGGGGAAAACCTGTTGGGCAACTTCATTTTGGGAGCTCTTCTGCTTTGGAGAGAAGTAGGACACTGTGGTAGACAACCATGCAGACACCTAGGCGAGCGAGGAAGGAGGGGGTGTAAGCACGGCAGAGCAGCCAATCCTCTTTGGCCTACAGTGAGATGGCAGGCTGAGCCCTTGCAGCCCTTAGAGATCAACAGTGGAGAAGAATCCTGACTGCAGTCCATGGAGGACCCCACGCTGGGGCCAGGGACAGACCCCAAAGAAGTCCATGACTCTGATGGAAATCTGCACTGGAGCAATCTGTCATTGGGGGGATCGCAGCCCATGGAAGGGACCCACGCTAGTTTGAAAAGGTCATGGAGAACTGCCTCCTGTGGAAGGGCCACCACATTGCCACAGGGGAGGGCTGTGAAGAGTCTTCATCCTGAGGAGGAAGGAGTGGCAGAAACAACATGGAACAGACCGGGACTGACTGTAACCCCCATTCCCTGCCCCCTGCACCACTGTCAAGGACTAGGTAGTAAAGCTTGGCCGAGAAAGAGGGGAGGGGTGGAAGGAAAGGTTGTATTCAACGTCCATTTGTATTTATCACTGTCCTACTCTGATCCAATTGTTGACTTGGTGGTGGTTTTAAGTTAAACTGACTCTGTTACCCCAAGTTGAGTCTGTGTTTTGCCCATGACCATAATTGTTAAGTGAGCTCTCTCTGTTCATTGTTTCAACCCTTGAACCTTTTGTTTTATTTTCTCCTCCCCATCCTACCAGAGAGGGGTAGAAGTTAGCGAGTGGCTGCGTGGTTGCTTTGTTGCTGTCCGGGTAAGCTCAAACCACAACAGTGATGCTGACAGCTTTCTAAAGCCAGCCTTTACACAAGACCTGGCTTATTTTATTTTCAGAGACACATACTGAACAAGATGGACATCAGTATTCAATCCAAACATACAAGCATTTGCACAAACTTCCCCCACCTACATTAAGAGTTTTCAACCAAACACAGGCCATGTATTTTCTGAAAAAAAAAAAAAAAAAAAAAGATAGTTCTTCTTGGTTATTGCTGTATTACAGGAAACAATACTAATATTTGGAGAGGAGACTGAGTGTATTTTGAAGACCGCATCATTTACAAAAAGCCTCACACCTAGTTTCTTCCCCCTGTGCAGCAAAACTAGCATTCTGTTTCTTCCAAATGAAACAATGCCTTCTGACTCTCTCCTTGCCCTGCACATCTCAGGAGCATTTATGCCTTCTCACTACAGTTTCTAGCAGTAATGACCCCCCAGTGCATTTATGACAGCAGCTCAAGCAAGAGTGCATACTTCACCAAATAGACTTGGACCACATTAAGTCCTGGAGAAAACAAGGAAGGGAACAAAGGGGAAGGGAAAAAAGTTATTCTCATTTCTTCTCTGAAGGGAACAAATGCTTCTGACAGCAAAAGGTTTGTTTTCAGAGCTGTAATTTAAGATGACAGGCCAGCTTACTAAACAGAAGTAGCCCTTTCAACCAAACACAAAAACCTATACAAAAAAAAATAATTAAAATTTAGATCTGCCTCTGAATTGAATGGAAAGAATCTGAATGTTGGAGAAAGTGAAGAGTCTGCATTGCTACCAAACAAATCAGACTGTGCAAATCCATGTTGTTTATCTGCACTGTTGAGTCACATCTGGATGGTAGACGTGCCTCACAGAATACCACACCCTGGGAGCATTTCAGCACTTCCTCTCCTACCAGAACACTGTCTTAAAAAGGGATTCCTACCCTGACATGATGAGATTTTTTCTGTCATATATTGTACATACGTTTAAGACTTTCACAACCATTTGGCCAAAAATTGTCTATTATAGTATTTCCCAAGTCACAAACATTATACAAAGCATTCCTACAGGATACGATGTACAAAGACACGTAACCTTGACTTTACTTCTCGATCCCCTACCCCCATCCACCAAGAAAAACGTTGCATCATTGCAGGCTCTGATTGTAAGTCTTCATCTTCTGGAACACAGCAGTTAAGACTTCTGCATTTTTGCAGGGACTCAAACCAAACCCAACATTCAGTTCGTATATTCAGCGTACAACATTTTCAGTAAGTGCATTCACAGTCTGTTCCTAAGAACAGTTAGGTCACTTCACACCACAGAGGTGGTACTTTCCGGATTTACACGCATCAATCTTGAAGCATTTCTCAAATCCTGTAACTGCTTGGCTGGCTTTCCAACTCCTTCCTCAAATCTTTTTTCCACAACAGGAAGGACAGTTTCATACAGGAAGGATGCATTCTGCCTAATGAACGCTTTCTTCTCAGGGTCCTGTTCACACCGTAAACTGTAATCGACATGCTGGACAGCCACCAGGATGATTTCCACAAGACTCTCCAGAAGAACCATATGCAGCTCTGGAAAGTAAAGCTTTAAGGCTTCCTCCAAGAAGGCCATAGTCTGCTTAGTGAAGGCTACTACAGTATAGCTAAGGTTGACCCAGCAGTCATCACCCGTGTATTGATCAAAATTGCCTACCCCACAGCTCCTCATCTCCTCCCTGAGTTTCCCCAGCGCCTCTGGAGTCATTAGGTTCATCTTTCTCCACATCTCCTCAGAGTTGCGATGCTTGGTGGCCTCAATGATGATATCCTTGTAGCTCTGTAAAGCACCTTTGATATCCTTTACCAGAAGGGCATGAATGATGAAGGTGAGATCCAGTCCAATCTCGCTAAGCTGCTTGCAGTGCTCTTTAGCTACCTTGGGAATTAACAAAAAGCAGAGTGTTACTAGTGTGCAGCCAGACTTTGTATGTTACACATTCACTAAATTCATCATTCTGAGAAAACAGGGAAGCATTAGCCACAGTTTACTATTTCTCCTGCTTTAAGAAATTCCTTATTAATGAGAAATTAATAACTGAAAGATAAACCCTGCCTGTCAAAAATACTCTGGACAATTATATAATAACCCACACATACACATTTCCACTCCCCCCCCCAGCATCTGAAAGAAATCATGATCTGAGAAGGTGAGTCTTGCAAAAAATTATGGCAATGTAGTCCAAGGCTTGGAAAACAAACAATAAGTCTTCACATACTCATCATTCAGATGTAGCCTATGTAAATTTTAGGACACCCTACAGGTTAAAGGCAAATTAGGAAGAAACACATTTTACATTTTTGATAAAGGCGGGGATTTTCTTGCTGGGTGTTTTCCTCTTAATTCTTTCCTCTGCTAAAATAAACAGAAAAAAAACCCCAACTAATCCCAAATAAATATTAAGCTTTCAATGCAGGAAACCTCTCTAGAGACCCACTCAAGAGTCACCTAAACTAGAGGTAGAAAAGAGGATTTACAAGCTTTGCAGCCTTCGGTTTGGCTATCATGTTACACCATCCTCTTTGGACCCTCTTACCTTGACGCACTCTGCTGCAGTAGACAAGCTCTCTTTACTATCAAATACTTGCTTACTGAAGGCATCTACAAACATCCTCATGGAAGAGCGGGCCCAGACAACAAAGGCCGAGTAGCAGCCATTGTTGCCAGCGAAGTCCGTCTCAAACTCTCTTGCTGTCTCTAGAAGGCTGGTGAAGAAGACGTGGCAGAGCTTGTGGATGTAGAGCAGCGTGGCACCCTCGATGCGCAGCTGTCGGATGGCTGTCTGCACCGCAGCTGCCCGGTTCTTCAGGAATAGCTCACATGCCTTGGTGGACTGACCCAAGCGAATGAGCTGGGACACAGCTCGGCGAGTGGCCCTTGGCCCTCCCCGCAGTGAGCGGTCTGGAGACAGCTCAAACACCAGCACGTCTGTAAGCTGCCGGACACGCTCATCCACCTTAGCACGCAGCTCCTTCACAGGCTGGCTCACAGGCTTGTCCCCCAGGTACTCATTGAGTTTATCCAAGAGGTCCACCGCCCCCTCAAAGTCCCGCTGAGCGATGCAAACATCCAGGTCCTCAGGCAGCTCCTGGATCCACTCAAGTGAGAGGTCAACCACCTCCTCCTCAGCAGAGGGCTCTTCCTCCTCATCATCATCCTCTTCGAAAGGGTTGGTGGATTCAGGGGGTGTTGGGGCAGGCCGGGGCAGCGCCTCCTGCTCCAGGCGTCGCTTCTCACTGAGGGCCCGGTTGCGCTTGGTTTCCTCCAGCACCTCCAGCCACTCCTTCTTGATCTTGGCATTCTCAGCCTGGAAGATGCGGCTCTCGGGGAACATGAGCAGCTTGAACATGTCCTTCATGGGTGGGTTGTCCTTGACATTGACCACAGCCAGCCCATCGAGGGGGTAGAGGGCATCGTAGCGGTAGGCACCACGGCGATTGGGCAGGGCGGTGGCGATGAGCAGGCAGTCGTTCATGAGGAAAGCGTGCACCCGCTGGATCTGCGCCATATGGTCAGCATCGTACTCCACCAGGTCGCCATTGTAGACGAGGTACTTGCCGGGGCTCTCAGGCAGGAGATCGCGGCAGCCCTCCACCTTCTCCAGGAGGGTGGTGAGCGTGCGCTGCCGCCCCTCCTCGCTGGCCGCTGCTTCCTTGGCCGAAAGCGGCAGGAAGGGGTCGGCGGCGGCGGCAGCGCGGCGGGCGCCTAGGGCGGGGTCGTCACGGTCGGCCTGGAGGAGCAGGGCCTGGGTGACGGCCTCCATGATGCCCTTCTGCTCGGTGAGGATGTGGCTGAGCTGGTACATCTCGCTCTCCAGGTAGCTGATCTCCCGCGCCGTCTCGATGAACTGCCTGTAGTTCTGGTAGACATTGCGCTTCAGGTTCTGCGCCGTCTCCTCGCTCAGCGCCTGGATGCGCTGCCGGTGCTCCTGCAGGTCCCGGTCCCCGTCCGACTGCTGCGACAGCTGCTTCACGTACTCCCCCGCCGCGAAGCCCCCCGACTCCAGCTGCCGCCGTAGCCGGCTCCCGCCGCCTTCACCCAGCGCCAGCGCCATCGCCGCCACCCCAACTGCCGCCCCGCCGCCCGGCGCCCTCCCTGCCACCGCAGCCG
>WUAM01000392.1:1064609-1078484 GCA_024336885.1 Actenoides hombroni | reverse complement strand
GCCTGCGCCCAGCGGCACGTACGCCGCCTGCGCCAGCACCGCCGCCCCGCCTGCGCATGCGCGGGCGCTGCCCGGGGCGAGACGGGGCCGCCGTGCTGAGGGAGCGCTGGCCTGGCAGGGGGCGGAGTCGGGCATGGGCCCTGCCGCGCGCATGCGCCGGGATTGGCTGGGGGGGCGGCCGTGGCTGTTCGGCGCCTGCGTAGTGCGAAGGAGGTTGTGGCGTTGCGCTGTTTGTAGCGTATTGCGCGTGTGCTGGGAGCGCCCGTGGCCGCCGGGGCGGTGTCAGCGCCCGGCCGTTGGGGCTGCTGGCGGCGGCGGCGCGGGATGGAGGCGGAGGAGGTGGACGACTTTGTGTTGGCGCTGCAGCTCCAGGAGCTGTGGGAAGCCGAGGATAAGGAGACGGCGGCAGCAGCAGCAGCAGCAGCAGCAGCAGCAGCAGCAGCAGCAGCATGCCCTGAGGCCTCCCCGGATCCCTCCGTCCTCCGCCCGCTGTCGGTGGTGGATGAGGCCTGGGAGCTGCTGGACCCCAGCCCTGACGTGCGCGGCCTCTTCATGCAGTTCAACGAGACGCTTTTCTGGGGGCGCCTGGCGGCTGTCGAGGTGTCGTGGAGTCCGCGCATGACCCTGTACGCTATGGAGGGGTGGGGGTGCGCGTTGGGTCGGCTGGCAGGGCTGCCCTGCGTGGGGAGGGGGCGAGGGTCTCGGGTCTCGGGCCAGGAGCGGCCTCCCGAAGGGCATTGCCTGGCTCGGGCAGGGGGCTCGCTAGGAGCGGGAAGGCGGAGGTTGAAGCCGGTCCTGCCCCAGCAGCGCTGCCCGATCGGCCTCGGGTTTCAGAAGGTGCCGTTCGGAACGGCCCCAGCAGCGCGCTGGTGCTGTGTCAGAGCTGTCGGAAGAGGCTGGGAGCTGTCAAGTAAGCAGCAGCTCATCACACAGCTGTGGGTTTCGGGGAGGGGAGGAAAAGCTGTCATTTGTCGCGATAAGCTGCTCTTAACTGTGGCTTCGTAGGCACAGGGTATTAGTGCCACAGCCTCTCTTCCAAATCTTTGAATGTCTTGGTTGTCTAACGCCGTTTGTACCCTGGGTTGGTCACTGTCATTCGTTGTCTCTTTTGTCCTTCATTTGTTGTCCTTGGCAGCTGTAAATGGCTTTTTCCGTGGTACAGGCAACACTGGAGAGATGCTATAGAGCAATAAGTAAATGGGTCTTAAATGGTGTATGTCAAACCTAAAAGAACATACTTGTATTGCTGGGGTTTTTTTTATTGTTCTCAGTTTTTATGATAGTTTTACAGCGTGGCAGAAAGGCAAATATGAAGTTATAATAGTATTATTAATGAGACTTAGAATAGACTAAGATGGGGAGGATACAGGAAATCTGAGATTAAAGTGACAAAAAAGCTTTGAAGCACAGGCAGCAGTTCTGCAGCAGATGAGCTGATGCAATTTCTGGCATCTGGAGTCCTGACCCCCTTTTGTCTGCTGGTTGCGGTACTGAAAATACTTGGATACTGAACTGGCAGAAGACTGTTACCAAAAAAAAAAAAAAGTGTTTTCTTCTGGATTAGCATGTAAAAGTGATGGTAGGTGAAGGCACAGTAAGAGTCAAAAGTTGGAGGAGGATGAGGGGTGAAATGGCAGCAAACAGCAGTTACGTTGTTGGTGGTTGCTTTGCATCTTCAGCCTCAGTTTTATGTGTTGCACTCCATGAGGAGTTTAATGAAAAAAGTTCTTCGACTCCTAAACTGGTTGAGGATTTTTGTTTGTTTTTTTTTTTTTTTCAGGATTGCTAGCTTTGAATTAAGTGATTGCAAGAGATATAATAAACTGTAGTTTTCGTTTAGCTGGTTCAATCACAGCTTATTCTAAAGAATTTGCAGGTTTGGGGGGTTTTTTTAGTTTGTTTAGTGTGTGTTTTTTTGGCTTAACGATGTTGAGTTTTTTAAGTAACTACTAAAACTGTTTTTTCACGTTACAGGTTACCTGGCATGTGTTGGAAGGGGAGCTCAATTTTCAGTTTTCTTCATGTACTACAGAAACAAGTAGTTTTTCATATTTTCTTCCCGTCTCTCTTGTAGCTGCGCAGGAGTGTGTAGATATGAAGGAAAGGGTGGAATGTGTTCCATTCGTCTAAGTGAGCCCCTCCTCAAGCTAAGACCAAGGAAGGATCTTGTTGAGGTATTTGAAGATCGCTCGCAAATCTGCACGTAAAATGTTTTCTGCCTCCCCCCACTCCATACAAACATTTCACATTTCATAGTGGGATTCTTATGTACAGTGACTTATAGATGATAAAATAGCCGTGGCTTTATTGTTACATTTGTGTTGCAATATCATGGTAGTCTTTCAGTTTTATGTTTCTAAATGGGCAGCTCTGAGTAGGAGTCTAAACTAATTTGTTTATGTTACTGATGTTATAAAGAAAAAAAACCCTCAACTTTTAAACTCCGAAATTATCCTCTAATTTTAAAACCAAACATGGACTGAAAGTACAATCAGAAAATGGCTGTAGTGCTACCTTTTAGGTCAAAAGGCCAACAGCAGAAAATAAGGATATAGGATATGACTCTAAACGTAACATTGTGTTGCTTCTTGCGCCTCTGTCAGGGCTGGTGCTTTGAGTTAGCTCAACATTCAGATTTGCTTAATGAACAGAAGTGTTGTAGAGTTTCAGCTTTCCCACAAATGTGGGGGTTTTTTGGTTTTGTTTGGGGTTTTTTTGTTGTGTTGTTTTGTTTTTTTTTTTCTTGTAGAGGCGATGATCTCTTTAAAGATCTGACTTAAGTTTGAGGATTGCTTCTCCTTTTTGGAATGTCACTTATTGCAGTAATATTCTCCAGCATGTTTTGGTGGTATGGGAATAGAGGTAATTTGTTTTGACAGGTAGAATAAGTATTATGTTTATATGACCCAGGCTGAACATGTGAATGCACGATCTTATTTTGATCAGTACCAAGATAAATGTAGAGCAGCAAAAATACTTCTAGCTCAATTTTGAAACTCTATGTAATACCTTTCATTAACTAGCTGATGATTTGCATTGTTTCAGACACTGTTGCATGAAATGATCCACGCCCTGCTTTTTGTTACTAATAACGACAAAGATCGTGAATCTCATGGACCAGAGTTCTGCAAACACGTGCGTCGCATTAATCGCTTGACAGGAGCCAATGTCACTGTAAGCATAATGCACTTAATCTACTTTAACAGAGCTTTCTTCCTGATCTGTGTTTTTAGTATGCCTGGGGTGGTGTGAGTAATATACTTGTTCTTGTTCGACACTTCACAGTTGGTGCCAGTACAAATCTGCATCCAAGTGTATGCCAGTTCCATAGGTATTATTTTGGGCATGATGGTGGGAACAGGTTGAGGAAGGTGTGGTGAGTTGTTAGTCATATAATTTTCAAGGATACCCTCTGTAAATATTTTTCTTTAAACTTTTGGTTTAAAATGGAAACAAATTAATTACGCCAAGGACCAAATAGCTCCATATTCAGAATAATATTTGGGGAAGAGCAGTCTGTCTTAGTTCAGATTTATATTAGTAGGGGCTAATAGGTTGATGATATTTAAAAATAATGTGTCTGAGAAGATAATTAAGATACTGTCTGGGGATATAATACAATACTGGTATTGTTTACAATGCATTCTAAACACTACGTCATTTAGGATGAAATTGTAGATTGATTTTCAAAGTTACTCTATTGCAGTTCAAAGAAGATAGCCAGGACATACTCCTACACGTCCTGTCTTTTATTTATTTATTTATTTCTGTCTTCAAACTTCGTTCTAATGGTAGCTAAGTGTTGATCAAATTTTGCCCAGGTTCAATATTTTAACTGGTATTGTAAAAATCACAGCAGTAATGGAAGGAATGAATCAGTAATATATAGTTCTTGATATTTTCAGAAACATTTTTGCAAAAACATTGTAGAGCTACTGATAGAAAATTAGAATCTTTCTGAATAACTGCTTGGGTTTGTTTTGTTTTTTTTCTAAACCTAGATCTATCATAATTTTCATGATGAGGTGGATTCGTACCGCCAGCACTGGTGGCGATGCAATGGCCCCTGTCAAAACAGAAGACCTTACTTTGGGTATGTGAAACGTTCGATGAACAGAGCACCCTCTGCACGAGACTTTTGGTGGGTTGAGCATCAGGAGACATGTGGAGGTACATTCACAAAAGTGAAGGAACCAGAGAACTTCTCTAAGAAACCCAAGGAGAAAACTCAGCCAGAAAAACTTCCAAATTCCAAGTCAACTAACAAAGGTATTTAGGATAATTCTTTTTTTTTTTTTTCCTTTTCCAGTATGTTCTGGTCCACACAGTTCCTTGAAGAAATGCAGGTCAACCGTGACATGAGCTTTGTTTAGATACTACTGCTATGTAGCAAAGAACAGGGCTCATTTATTTGTGCATTTCTAGGCTCCTTCTCCACCTTCATTGGTTGCAAAAGGTTTAGTTTGCTGCACAGTTTTCAAGCAGTACGTTTTTCGGGTGTAGTATGTAAAATACTAAGCTCACAATTTATATACGAAGAAGTTCCTAACTTTTCTTCCTTTCTTGTTTTGCAGGCAAGACACAAATGCATGATACGCAGAGTCCGATGCCCTTCAGTGGGAAAGGATATCGGCTTGGAGGAGGAGACGGTGGCCTCTCGGAAAAAAGCACAAATTCCAACAGCAGCGCTAGGAACAGTGAAACACCTGGTTCACAGCATCGTTCAGTAAGGACAGTACCAATCCCTAAAAATGAGATCAAATTTGAAAAATCCCCCCGTAGCGGCATCTTCTTTCCGCTTTATACTGACGATGCCGCCGAGAAAATCAATTTAGCTTCAAAGCGTGAATTTCCTAAACTCTCTGTTGCTAATACAAAAGCTTACAAGAATGTGAGTGGATCACCTGTTAAAATTGCTCGTGTTATGGAAGAAAAAGCAAACCAAGGTTCTGCGAATGGCAAGCGGGTTATGCCCCTTTGTAACAGGCCACTGAAACAAATCTGTTTTGAGCAGACAGTAACAGCTCAGGTTGCATCGGAGAAAAAAGGCTCTGAGTGTACTAACATGGTGCAGCAGTGGCCAAAAATGGAAGACAAAACAGCCTTTGAAAACTATTTCATTAAAAAAGGGAGTGCTGATGTCACTTCACATATAAATACACCTCTGAAACCCAAAGCTGAATCTGCAGTGTCCTCTGCAAGTTCCAGCACTGCTGTAAGGCAGGATAAAAAAGTCAGTTGTCCTGTTTGCCAGACTGAGGTTTTGGAGTCTAAAATAAACGAACACCTTGATTCTTGTCTTGCATAAAAGCTTTCAGAAAGCTGTCTCAAAAAAGATAAACCAGGTCTGAAAGCGTTACATGAAAACTACTTTGCTGAGGATTTACTTAGCTGTGGTGACTTCCCCATGTGCCTGTTACTGGAATTGAAACTACTGTCAGCGTGCTGAACAACAAGTTTTGTGGAGTTGCACATCAGCACTGACTAGGAAGTGAGCTGCTACTTGTGTTCCAAAGAATCGAATGCTCAGGTGTTATTGGGTGGGTGTTTGTGCCAAGGTTCTTGCTGCAGACTCTGGGTAATAAAAGAGAAGGTGAATACTTACTGAACTGCATATTTTCAGGGCAGTTTGTAAGACATTTTTAATCCTGCTTATTCACCTTTGTTCTTATGACTCCTTTTGGTTTTGGGGTTTTTTAAGTGTTTTTGGCTATTCTTAAAGTTAACCACCTATAGTAGATAAGAACTCTTTTATTCAATGCAATATAATTGTCATGTATTTTTATCATAGTAACTATTTTGCATAAGCCACAATTACACTCTCAGGTGGTCCTTCTTACCTGCAACCTTTTAAAAAAGAGAGTAAGAATCTCAAATACAGGCTCTTGTCAAAGATGGGAGAGGCATAGGCATCAAAAATATAGCAAAGCATCCATTTAAGTTTGCTGTGTGGTTTGTAGCAGGAAGAGAGAAAATCCAGAAGGGCGATGAAGGTGCTAGGAAATCAAGAACAAGGTACTTGAGAAGGCCCTGCAAGGAAAGGCTCAATTAGAAAGAAAAAAAAAACCCAAAACACTTTGCGGACCGTGTCTGAAAGGATTCAAAAATTAGATAAACTGTTAAAAGTTAGAGTAGCTAAATGGAAGCTAATGAACTCCAGTCTTATGTGTGTCTTTTGGTCAGGGATCCCAGCTAGATTCTCCACCCACTTACTCTGATCATTTGCACAAACTCTGTGTCAAAAGTTCACTAGTTTTGTAGGATATTGTTATTATGTGCATGAGTAACTGTCTCCCATATCCTAACACTAGTTGTGAGGAGTATTGATGGCAATACTGGTAAGGACTGTTCCTGGCCATGTCATAAAAACATTCATGATTTTTCAGTTAAGCTTCCAGTGCGTTACAGGTCAAAATGGTATTAAATTGACATTAGCCAACAGTCTTTATTTTGCTTTTCCTAGAAGCCAGCCAGCTTGGTGGTTAGTATCCAACAAACCAGGCAGTCGAATATGAAAACCATTGTACTGTGAGAAGTTACAAATGTTGAGCAGATGCGTTTTCTTTGTAAACTTTCTGAAATGTTAACAGTTCTCTTGCTGCATTGAAACCATTTAACTGGTTAAACAGTTAACAGCTGGATTCCTTACTTGTAAAACTGATTATAACTATTATTCTTTAAAGCCAAAAAAAAAAACGATGCTGTTCCATATATCATTACTGCAACTTTATATGGCTATATTAGCCTCACATGCACACATGTTTGCCTTTATGTGATCGGTTACTTGCTGCTCCCTCTTGAACTTGGGAAATAAACTGATGTGCAATGGAATTCTGCAAATGATACCTTAACTGTTGGTGTATTTTTTTTAAATATTGATGCTACAGATGTTTAATGTGAATTGGATTGTTCTTGCATATTCTGAATAAATTGGTACTGAATATTAAATTTTCCTGAAGCCTGGATTTCCCATGGCAGTTGTGGCCATCTTGTGTTACTCACCAGTGGGCTCACCTCTGTATCTAATACATCAACCTGATTTGATAGATTCTTCCTGTATTAACACTCTTCCTTCTTAAGCTTCCTTCTAAAAACAGGTGTTGGTGAATATAGACCGCATCAACCTCTGCCTTCTCCATCATTTTTGTAGTACAGTTCCACTTCTGTTGCATTTCTGTGGGAAAATCTTAGGAATACTGATTCTAAAACTTGATTTGCCCTGTTAATTTCCATACTTCCTTCTTAAAATTGCACTATTGCTGTTCCCAGTGAAACCTGATGTTTACAAGGACAGTACCACTTAAAACATGATAGTACAAATACTTCTAAGATGAGGACTAGATTCACATCATCAATGGTCTCGCACAGCACGAAGCGTTTTTTAAGATTTCTCCTTGTTGTTGTCATCTGTTTCCTGGTTTGTCTTTCCCACTGCAACTCATTAGAGGAGAAGGAAGAATCGAGGGTATTGTTAAATGGATGGGTTTTTTCCTAATGTCATCTTTTACATCAGTGCTGTTAATTGGAACAACAAATAGAAAACAACTGTGGGAATTGACCCTTAGAATTCACTGACGGGGGGGGGAACTTAAGCTATAGGCAAGTCCTGTCTCAAATAGCACAAATGTCCTAAAATAGATATATTTTTGGAACAATTGAGCAATTCTAGATCAGCTGTGGAAAAACCTTACCTCTTCCCCTGCCTGTGTTTACAGTGAAGTATTATGATGCCAAGATCTCTCTTATATAAAGGTGACACAGAGCCGTGTGTGTAGGCTTTGCAGTTGCTACCTATTGCAGGCTGCTATTAACAGGTCATGGCTTTGGGTTTTTTGGGTATGTTACTGTGAATGCTGTTTCTGTAAGATTTTTATTCTTGAATACAGTGTCCTTCCCACAATTACAATGACTACCAGTATGTTTTTAAAATATGCTGGTAAATTTGGGTAAAAGGTGAGGAATTTCATCTTCTCTATCAGTTGACTTTGTCCTGACTGAATTTAGATACTGTCTGTAACAACACAAACGTAGTAATGAACCTTGAACAAACATGCTTCACCGAACTGCAGAGTCAGTTGCCTAACTGGAAATCTGAAACACAAGTTGATATACTTGATTTCTGAGACAAGTTGGTTATGAAGGAGGTCAAATGTGTGCACTATTTGTCAACAGATGGTTCTGCAAACTGAAGGCAAAAGCAATCTCATTCTGCGGCGTTCTACTGGAATTGTTTGGAGGGATTCACAGGATAACATTTTTAGAGGTTAAACTGCTCCAGTGGGGGTAACTTAGCTATTTATATATAAGAGGCTGCTCTGAAGTTGCCTTGAAACTGGTTATTGGGCAAGGAATCTTGAAAGTCAAATATGTTCAAGTATTTTTTTATTTTATGAAAATGTCATCTGGGAAGCTTTCCTAATAATGAGTTTTGATGAAGAAGCAGGAAGTAGATTTTTTTTTTTTTTCTCCAGACTAGTAAAGATGAATTAGTAACTTGGAAGAAGATACATGATAGAAGTGCATTGCTCTATACTTTACCATCTGCAGTAGTCCGACCACTATTTGTTTTCACTGGCGAGATCTAGGTTGCATGGGAAGTCTATTCTTACAGCAAGTTCAATCCTAATACCTATGCGTAAGCTGAGGAGCAGGCTGTTTATGTCTGGGTGGAAATGCCTAGTGCCTTGGGCAGGGCAGGTGCTGCTGCTCAGACTGTGCAGGGATTAGTCACCTGAGCCTCCTTTCTAGGAATGTTTTTCGAGAGAACAGCTAAACGTTGTTCATTTGGAACAGGCTGTGCTACCTGCGGCTGGACCACTGTTAGTAATAAAGGATACCAGGTAATATTACCCTACACAGTCAAAGGGTAGAGGGGACATAGTCGTAACCAGACCACTAATGAATAATTCCGGAAATGCCAAGTAGCTGTTCAGGCTTCTCTTGCTGCAGCAGGAGGATGTGCTATGGAGTAAATGGCTTGTAAGGGTTTGCTTCTCCCATGTTCTTTCAGAGCTCCTCACTTCCGTTGGATTTTCCATAAATGCAGCATCCCTATACAACCTTAAAGTAAGCTATGCTGTACTGAAGGGTAACTTCAAGAAAAAATGAAGGGTGAGTGTCTGAGGAAAAAGCAAGATGGGCATCTCAAGTGGAAAATTGGAGCAAATCAGGGTGATGATGGGGTGACACATGCTCTGCGTGGATAATGTTAACAAACTGCTACCACAGCTGTTTGCTTCATCACTGCTGGACCTGGTCATCCCTGAACACAGTGTCCATGCATCAGCTGTTGCATTTTGCTACCTTAAATTCAAAGGCCACTTAGAGGCTGGGTTGTGTGAGCTCCTGAGGTTACATCTGACCCGCATACCCCTATGAGCACATGCTTGTTGCTGCCTGACACAGCAATGAGAGCTCTCCAGCAGCTGCTTCTTACCTGCTAGCCAGCGTTCATGAATTTTACACTCCAAACTGAAATACCCAAGTTCTCACTTGCATCTGGATTGTTACAGCTGTTTTGAAATTTTGAGCTTAAAGAAAGAATTGTTTGCAGATGAACATAAAGACTGCATTAAATTTCCCTTAAAGTGTAGCTTAGGGGTAGACAGGCCATGAAAGAGACTTGCATTTCAGTACGCGTGTGCAAATAACACCGCATGTGTTCTCGTGTGCTTGTGTATATGGAAAAACACCCCACCCTACCAGGCTGTGTAGAGCCTTGGGATTCTTCTACAGGCCGTTAGGTGGCACTCCTTGCACTTAAGGAACCCTTCGTTCTTCCTCTCCAACCTGTCCAGGGAAAGAACAGAAAGTACAGAATTAGCAGGCTCCTATTTCCCCTATGTTTGCACTCCAGGCTGAAGATGGATCAGCAGGTACCCTGGCTAGACCACAAACAAAGGTGCAGCGATGGGGGAGGCAGGTCTGCAACTAGCTGAGAGATCAGTAAATTTACAGCTAACTGGGTTTTCTGTGAGTGTTTCTTTTAGACACTTGGAAGATGAGACAGTAGCTCCTTTTTCTAGTTCAGGGCTCAGTGAATAACCAAAAAGGCCTCCTTTTCTGGTCTACATATACCGCGCGCCCCACTTGCATCCATTGCAGTGAAAAATCTAATTTTCTGTCACCATTTGGCATCAGCCCAGCTCCACAAGAGGCAGGATGGAGTTCTAGGAAGTCACAGGGGTTTATGAAAACACAGAAATTAACCCCTGCACTTCGGCTAAGCCAGGGAGATTGAAGGTTGTGACAGGCTGAGGGAAGGGTGGTGAGCAGTAGGTGTGAAAGCTAAAAAAAGGGAGATAGCCATGGCCTTAATCCCTCCATTCCCTTTTAGCTTCTGCCAGGCAAGGCTGTTTTAAGACTAGATTAAGTTTCTAAGAAGGTGCAGCAGCTTGGCCTAAATAGCTCACCCTGTAGCTGCCCCATCCATCCCCTATCATTTGCATAATTTAATCTGGTTCTTTTGGTCCTAATAGGTCTTAGACCTAACATTTCATAAACTGCATAGAAAAGGAACGTTTGAAGGTGCAGAAGCCAACAAGCCAAATATTAGGGTCCCCCATTGCTTAATTTAGAAACAGTATATATATATATTTTTTTTTTTTAATTATTATTTTAAATGACATAAACCTCCGGACCATTATTTCTGTGTTCACTGCAAGTACCTGCTCCTCAGGCATCTGTCACTAGTTGCATAGAAAGTCTGGGGTAAGATGGGGACTAGAGCTGAGTCAAGTCCTGGTGCAGTATCTTAGATACAGGAATATAGTTTAGTTGGTGGTTTTAATCATCCTAGTACCTTCATTCAGCAGCTTACTGATGGAACAGCCATAGGGATTCTCTGCTCTTACTCCACTTACCCTCCCCACTGCTTCGCTCCCCTTCTTTTGCCTTCTCACTGACCACCCTGCTCTCTTCCCAGAAGCATCCCAGTAATTATCTGCTTTCTTCCCAGAAGGATCCATTCAGTGGGTGGGCAGCCACTCGTTTGTAAGCATTTTTTGATTCACCAGGAGGGTGTGGGCTGTATTTTGAGAGCAGCACAAAGCAAAAGAGCTGTGCAAATCCCTTGCTGAGGGGGTGCCTGCCCGCAGAGGCTGGCACAGCTCCTTCAGGACTTGCCTGCAGGCAGCGCGTGGTGGGACACAGCCTGCCCACACCACTCACACGTGGCTTGGGGAAGCACTGGCCATTTTGTTCAACTCAAGGGCAGCACTTCGCAGAAGGAAGAAATAATTCAACTGGAGTAGTTAATTTTTTACCAATTCAAACACCCCCTTCATTTCGAGCAAAGTCCCATGAGTCTGGCCTGTTCAATGAGCAACCCAGCACACGCTTGTTGTTTGACAGGCATTACTCAGAAGGTTCTTAAGGGACATGCTACTTAGAGTGCACAGCACATCTTACACTGCATGTTTTTCAACCAACAAGACAAACTCCCTGGTGTATGACAGGGCCACGCAACTTGGCACAGGCTGCTCTAGATAACGTAGTAGGGGAAGTATATGGTACAAAGTATGGGCTGTTCTGGCAGATTGTCAACAGAAACACGCCCAGAGGGAGCAGTCATCCTGAGGATAAAACATCAGGGGCTGCAGAGAAGACAGCACCTGTACGTGATGGGTATGAAAAACTGTGAGTAAAGGATCTCAGTCGTAAATCTGCTGTCTTCCACAGGATACACTGCTCAGAATTATTTGGGTTATGCCTTTGATTTGCCTGTAGCAGTACCTATGTAGGAAATTTAATCTAAACATAACAAATAACTTTATTACAGCAAGGGTGGGTGAATACAGGAACAGGTTGCCTGGAAAGGTTGTGGAATCTCTATCCTTGAAGATACTCAATCCCCAACTGGACATGGTCCTGGGCAGCCAGTGCTGAGTGAACCTGCTCAAAGGCGGAAGAGCTCAACCAGAGCACCTCCAGGAGCCCCTTCCAACCTCCGCAGCCCTCCCTGGGTTTTGGCCTAACAACCCCACAAGCACTTCAGGACAGAGTGAAATTACAGCTGAAGGCAGTTAAGATCCACTTGCTTAACCTTGCGCTGGCACAGCCCAGGAGTCCTCACACCATCTCTAACTACCAGTTTATTTCCAGCTTCATTTTTCATCTCCCTGCAAGGTTTGGCAGGGGCAGCTCTTGTCATGCTACCACTCAGACCACATCCATGAGGGGTAAATCCCTCATCCCATGCATCAGAGGCTGGGGGACTTCAGGCAGGAGACAGGCACAAAGACAGGTATGAGGAAGCTCTGACCTACCAAGCTGGGCAGAGGAGTGGGCAGGTGGATCATCTCTTCTCACAGCGTACCCTGTAGTGGCAGGTTTTAATTGCTGTTTCCTTATCAAGCCACGCTGAAGGGAAGAGGATTATCAGTCCTGCAGATGGCATAAATCAAAGCTCAGATGTAATTAACTTTGAATGTATCTCTATGAGATTTAGAAGGCAGGGAAAACATCTGATAACAGGAAATAGGAGGTATTTCAGGCACTGCAAAACCCTAAAAGACTATTCAAGCTAGCAGGCAACATTTCCCAGGCAATTTGGCAGAGTTAAGAGGACACCCTGCAAGAGGTCTTACTCCTAACAGCTGGGCTGACATTTGGGTCTGGAAATGCAGTTTACTTGAAGCAGACACATGTCCCAAGACCTTTTTCTGGTTTTAGGGAGAGGCCTTGTCCCCATGAGGACACCAGGGGGACCCAGACACTCGCTCTTGCTTCCCGCTGTCCTTGGAAGCAAGTTCCAGGGGCATTTCTGTACCCCTGTTCTCCCGGTCACAGCCCTGGCCATGGGCAGTGGCCCCAAGTCACACCCAACAAGGGTCATGCAAAACCCCCCTGCACGCTGCCCGTTTTCCTGGGTTTGTGGAAGCCTAGTTTTTACCATCAAATACATAAGCTCCCTGGTTATGTCATTGCCTAACATTGCACGGTCATGAAGTTGCAGTAACTCATAAGTATACACAGTTGTTACCTGCTCAAAGAAGTTTAGAAATTGCTGCCTACATCCCATTAAAGAGTTCTACACGTAACAAAAATTTAGGACCGAAGAGAGTTAAGTTACTACAGTTTTTGCTTGTGACCATGCAGAACATATGCCCAGCACCACATTATTTACTGTTATGCTGTGGCTGGGGGAAGGGGAAGTGAAGGGAAAATAAATATACCCAATCTGACAGCTCAAACCTTGCTCTTTGCTGTTGGGAACATCATCAACTGCACACTAGTCTCAGGCAACAGATTCTGTTATTACCCATGGCCCTGATTCCCTTTGCCCAATGTTAGTGGTGTAGACAATCCCATTTCCCTTTTCTCCTGGATGTCCAAAGATGTTGCCAAGTACTCATATAAAAACAATTCTTCTGAAATACCTTTCTGTTCCAGTAACCCAAGGTACTGCACTCACCCAGAGTCAAGGTTGCCCTTTTCAGGTTTAGGGGTGGTGGCGTTTAGTTTGTTGTTGGCTAGTGTTTTGTTGTGGTTGTTTGACACATTCATTCCCATCTTCACTATCTGGAAAAAACTTCTCAGGATTGCAACAGCAGTGAATTAAGCTCCAAAATTCTAGTTTCCTTGTGTTTCTTAGAGCTGCCACCATGTCCTCTGCTATAATGCAATATTTATTAAGAGCTTTATAAAGCTTGCCTACATATAATAATGTAAGCAAGATACATTTATACCCTAAATTACTTTAGATAGTTCTGATTATT
Organism: Actenoides hombroni; assembly: GCA_024336885.1. Classification (NCBI taxonomy): domain Eukaryota; kingdom Metazoa; phylum Chordata; class Aves; order Coraciiformes; family Alcedinidae; genus Actenoides; species Actenoides hombroni. Next base: position 1,064,766 of record WUAM01000392.1, on the reverse strand, counting down.
TTTTTTTCTCATGTTTTTGTTTGACCCTCGCTTTCTTTAAAGTAGTGAAATACCAGCTCACAGCCCATTACAATATTCAGGTATTAGGCTTTCTGGTTTTGAGGTGGAGTAAAATTTCTGCATTTTAGTTATTCTGGATTTGTCTTTTTTTTTACAA
>WUAM01000392.1:1024743-1059090 GCA_024336885.1 Actenoides hombroni | reverse complement strand
CACCCTTTTCCCTCCAGTCCTTCTTCCCACTTTCCTTTTTTTTTTTCCCTTTTTTTTTTTTTTTAACACTCAATTTTGATAAACTGTACCTAGTCATACAAAAATTACCCAAAATTCAAACTTTTACCATATAAAAAAAGGGAGAGATGAATTGGATTCAGATGGATGACAAGTCTGGCAAAATATAAGGATGGACAAATTCTATGTAGGGCACTTATTTATGTCCAGATGCATATGCTGTTTCTTACTGATTGCTTATCTTCTTCACATAAGCAGTCACAGGCCTGGAGTCACAATCACATAGTACAATGCTTCAGCGGTCAAAGAACCTTCTATTTGATGCAATATTGAAACACTGCTTGCTTCTTTATTAAAATGTTGGTTTGTTGTTGATTTTCCTTTATCTTGTTATTCACATTCAGAAGTTAATAGATAGCATCAAGATTTATCAGGGAGAATAGCAAAGGGAGTTGCTAAATCAAAGGCTTATAAAACGTCTTTCCCAACTGAGTCAGAAGGTTTATTAAGTTCAACCCTCACACCTTTTTCACCTGCGGAAATATGAAAAAGAAATCAGTATTATTTTTCAGCATGCATTTAAGTAGTCTAGAGAACTGCTACCATATTTTCCAGATTAGCTTTAAGAGATTACTTCAAAGATTGCCTAGTACATACGATTGAGCAAGACAGATATTTTTGTGTACATGCTCTGTATCCCGTGCTTTGTAAAGTTAACGAGGCGTGGTTACTCATAATCTCTGAAACTAGATATGACTTGGCTGCCCAAGTAGAAAACCAGATACTTCACATCACACGTGCAGTCCTGAAGCTCATCATCTCAGCCTTTATAAAGGTTTAAGACTGGCCAACTGAGAATCTGAGGATATTGTCCACTACTCTGTATCAGAATACCCGGAGTTTTTGGGTAACTACCTTTGTAAAGAAACTTTGAGGGATTTTTAAATTGCAATATTCCATTTGCCTTGCTGCTAAAAAAAATAAATCGGCAAACAACTCCACCAACCAAACCACACCACACCTCTTCTGTCGTTTTGCTTCCTAAAAATTGACCTAGAGAACTTCAGGTACCCCGAATAAAAGTTTGACTATCAAACCATTAACAGACACAGTATCCCATATTCAAGAAAAATTCACACACATTCTGTATGGCTTTAGTTAGACTGACACTAAGCCAAAAATCAACAGTTTTCTAATTTATGACATTTTATTGCATAATATTAATATATTTTATTGTTAGTAGAAAAATAAAAAGCACCTCGCGCAATTCTTGCTGCTGATACAGAGCAAAGAGCACGATTTTAACTGCAAATGAAAATTGAAACCACAACGATGCGACAGTATAAATCAATTACACAACAAGCTGATACTGAAATTTAAACAACCCCTCCAGCCCAGCCTTCCTTCCTTAAGAGTCTGCAGTTTAGGGGGACCGGAGGGCAGCACCTTCCCTGCAGACACAAGCCCACCCGAACCGCTTTCCTGCTCCGAAAGGGCAGCGGCTGAAGCCGCAACAGAGACAAGGGAAGCAGCTCTGACCCGGCAGGGCTGGCTGCAGGAGCTGCACGGTCGCACGCGTGTGACCCGAAGGGCGGTTTAGCGACAGACAGGCTTCCTGTGGAGACCAGGCGGGCGTTATCCGGCATTCCTGACCGCCTGGGAAGCCACCGTGCCTCGCCAGGTATGCAGCACCAAGCAGCGGGCCTGCCTGCCCAGCTGGAGCCAAGTGCCAGGCAGGAGCTGCGTCGCTCTCGCCCACTCGCAAAGTCACCCCCGCTGCACCAAGGGGAGCAGAACTAAACTGCAGCTTTCCCAGCCGATAGCTCTGGGGCTACTTAGGAGCTTCGGCTGCCTAGCAGCAGGGAATGGAAATCTCCTTCGGAAATGGCTGGCACGTGGCTTCAACGTCAGCAGTTTCGGAGGTCTTGACAAAACCGTGGAGAAACTGGCCCCGTGTGTGTGTGCACTTGCAGTACACCTGGGTTTTGGGTTATTTTTCAAAGTAACAAACGAAATTGCGAAGGTGATTACAAGCGTGACAGCGATCCTAGGCCATTTTTCCTCTTAATGCTAATTTCAACAGGAAAATTAGATCAACTTCCTCTTGAAGGAGAAGCCAGAAAAGGAAAACAGATGCTAGATATGTGGAATTGGAAATGGAGGAAGTAACTCCATTCTTTGATTCCAGATTTTAATTTCAGGCTTTTGTTTTTCCAGTATAGAGATTCTAGTCAAGTTAAGTTGTATGCACTTGTTGAATAACTATTATTTGATCAAAACTCTTTCCAGGGTGCTCAGTTGTGCAGTGCCTCACAGTCCGAGAGGAAGTGTGAGCAGGACACGGCACTGACCTCGATTTCTCAAGTCCCTGCCCAGCAGCTCAACCACTGGGTCACCTTCCCAGCAAAACCTGACACTGAGTTACACTGTTTTTCTTCCCCTTTTTGTGCACAGGGTGGGTCAAGGAGATGAGGCTGAGCTACTTCGCTATTCTTCCCACCCCTAACCTCCTCCCCTAAAAAAAAGAACACAGAAGACATTAACAAGAGATTACCTGTTAGATATTTAACTTTAGCTCGTGCTCTTTCATCTGCATCAAAATACCACACTGTTATTGCGTACCTAGGGAAATGGATGGAAAAAAGAACTCCTGAACTATGCAGAAAACAACAACAACAGTGAAGCACTTGACATAAAACACAACCTAAATGAGAAGATACCTTCCACAGTCTGACAGAAGATTTCAAAAAGCACAACGTAAGCAGGTGTAGTGGGGTTTTTTCCTATTAGTAGGCATTGTCTGAACAGTCAATGAAAGGGTGACACTGATGCTGTAAGTTTATGCTGTTTTTTCCTGATGTGTTATTACAGTTCTTGCCTGGAACTAGTAATACAGTCTCTCTATCACCTTGCCCTGTGACCTCACCTTTTACTTCACTCTGTCAAGACCACCACCGAGTCACGCTGCAAGGACCTCTTTTTATGAACATTCGCCCTAAGGGAAAATTAACTAGCCCTTCTTACACAGCTCCTCTGGTTTTCCATTGCACACAGTATTTAAATCTGAAAAGCCAGCTACTGAGAAAAGATTTTAAGGAGCTTTACTAAATGGCATTTCACCCTCTGACTCTGCTCAGAGCACAAAGCAGGAGGAGAGAGCAGTACAGACTCCCAAAAGGCTGCAAGAGGACATTGCTGATGGCAATTTCAAGTTACTTCTTGCAAAGGTGTTACCTCTTGCAAAGGTGTTACCTCATAGCTCCAGTCAATGTTTAGTGCTCCGCCTATCCAAACGTGTTGTGACACGGGCAACAGGATGCCTGGAATAAGGACTCCCAATGATTGCCCTCTATCTGGAAATGCCACTCAAGATGCGTGGGCAGTGAATGCTACCTTTACCATCATCCACTGTCCTATATTGAGGGACAAAAGAGATATCAAATTCCCCGTGTGACTCAGACTGGGAGCAACTCCTCTAATACTCCAGAGAAGTAAAAGATTTGTTTATCAACAAACGTTTCTGCTCCACAGCCCTCTCCCAGTTCCTCAACTAGAATGTGGTGTCTTATGTTTGACAACTCCCTCCCAACAAGAGGGGACATAAAACTAAGTACCTAGCCAATCTTTCAGCAACACAGTAGGTGCTAAGGACAAAGGGAAGGGAGGAAAGTGTAAAGCTATTACGGAGAAATAACGAAGACAATACCCCTTGGCTAAGGTGAGGACTGCTTATGGCTCTGTGTGCTCCTACACAGTTCTGCCAAGTACACGCTCATAAACTTCTAGCGCTTTCAGTCCTCCCTCTTACCCACCCAAGAGGATGTTTTCTCCAAAATTAAGAGATGAGACATTGATACATAATCAGCAGCACAGCAGAAACCTAATCAATCAGTAGAAAAAAAATCCTTTCTCATCATACTGCAACTAGAACTGTATAGGTAAAGACCTGGGATCAGGCCATAATTCACAGTGTCACTCATTTCTCATGAGGATTTGTTCATTTCTTGATTAAAGAAGCATCATGCAATTGTATAGAGTGTCCATCAGTCCTACCTTGTAGCAAATGCTGGCTGTACTTCATGAGGGTTGCGGCGATCAGACCAGAAGAATAGCAGTCTATCAAATTTGGGTTCAATATCAGCGAATTGGGCTTTACCTTCTGGAAATATCCGAAGGATGCCTCCACTTACCTACAAATTAAATATTTAAAACCAGTGCTTGAAAACAACGTCTCATTGTATTTAAAGTACTGAATGCCATATTGGAAAATATTTCAGACACTTGGAACTGATAAGCCTTTATCAGATGCTACAGAAATGATGAATCTACATCTTTCTGTTGAAATGTTTCATTTAACAAAACGTTTTACACATTTTTCACTGTGGAATGTCAGAATGCTTACAAATATTAAACCTCTATTCATATTTAAGCTGTGGTTTTAGAATTTTTTTTTTTTTTAGCTGCATTACCTACTCGCAAAAAACAATGAGACTGACTGATACTACACAGGTGGCTAAAAATATGTCAATACATATGAGAGAAATGTATTTCACATCCAAGTTTCACCCTTTCCCATTTAAAAGATTGTCTCATTTAACAGCAGCACAAGTTTATGTCATGCCTCTATAATTAAGATGAAGAAGGCTAGGAAACTTCAAACTAAAGCTTGCATCCCTATTACTACTGTTCTATTTAGATCTCTTCAGGCCTTTGAAATAGCTGGACCTATCTATGAATGCCCAGAAAATTATTTTGGGTCAATTATTTTTAAGTCACATTAACTTCTTCCTACCGATGGTATTGATGTTGCTAAAGCTAATTATAGATAGCCACCATAGGCCTTCATGGGAAGATTGTAACAGTGTGAGTACTAACAAGATAAATTGATACAAATTACTGTTTTTTATTTGTGATCTAAATCAGCAAACAAGTGACTATTTAGATCAATTTGTTCTCATAAAGAAAGTTTGAGCTCCTTTCTTTGCTAACCAATATACTTGGTAACATATTAATTTGTAATTTAAAACAGATTTTGCAGGAAATGAGTTCATAAATTACATATCCAGCTAGTAACTTTTTCACTGTTACTATAAAAATGCAATTTGCTTGATTTCTACACTCTAGTACGTATTAACTTTATTTTTTTTTTCCCCAGGAGAGAAACCATAAATCAACTAAAAATGCCCCAAAGCTGCATTTTAAGATGTTTAGTCCAACCAGCACACTTATATGTGAAGATGCTATCATGGCAAAAAAGTCTAGTAATTTATTTTCTAATTGAAAGATTAAATCTGACATTTCAAAGAGGAAGTCAGAAGCAGAAAGCTTCAAGCCCTTCATTTCTGACTCAGCTTTCCAAACTACCAGTTTTATGTACAGTTTTATGTACGTGATTGGTCTCATAGTCTCATACAGCTCTTAGAAGAAATGGACAGCACTCAAGAGAAAATTAAAAAAAAAGAAAGAAGGAAAATTCACAGCTGCAACCGGTGTTATCCATATCTGGTGCACCCAGCTCACAGAAAACAGCTGCTTACGTGCACTTCCACATGTTACTTCCTACATATGATAGAAGTACTAGTAGTTTATCATCTTCTTTCATATACAAGGACAATGAACTTCTCTATAGCTAAATGCATAGCAATCAAGGAATAAACAAAGATGTCTTTGCATTACTCTCTCATGCTTTCAATACAGTTAGTTATGTCCATTCTTCAAATCTACCTAATCCCACTGAATCACTACGAAAAGCCCTACTAAAAAGTTCCTTTATCATAGTCACTACATCTATGGAGAGTTTTGAGTCACCAGTAGTAAATTCTTAGACTACGTGAACTGTTTTATAAATTCTTATCTATTCTATACTCTTCATTTACAATACAAAGACTTCTGCTGCTTTGAACTATATTGATACAGCAGTAACTATGACACTTGGCTTATTTGAAACTGCTCCCAAGGTACAGTGTCTCTCTTTTTATAAGCATACTTAAGTCATCTAGTGGCACAAACAGTAAACTCAAGATTCAACAGGAATGAAAGTAAAAATAAACTGACCGCCATTATCTTTCAAACTCTTTGTGCATGTCTGTGTGTGGGTGCTTACCAGACAAAAAACGTACAGTAAGTTGTGTAATTAGATCTAATTTATGAAACTTGGATACCAGCAGATACTACTATGTATAATTAAGAATCGTACATGAAAAACATGCAATTTTCCTTCAATCTCACTGTGAAGGAGGCCAGGAAAATAACTTCCTCATCTCTATCTGCTCTCATTAACAGTAGAATCAGGGAGGCAAAGGAAACCCAGTTAACATAATGTAAGAACACAACTAAGGCATGGAAATAAGGACATGAAGAAAGACCTGTAGCAAAAGTAGATTAGCAAATATATGTCAAAAAGAAAAAAGTTAGAAAGGATTTGTTGCATACCTTGGCATCCCAGTCTTTATTAAGATAATATATACATGTAACACATCTTCCGTCTCCATTTGGATTATCAACATGGCGCACATATCCTGTTCCATTGCCTGGATAGCAAGCCACCATAGCCTACAGTCAAAGAATCAAACAGGAATTAATTTTACCTGTGTGTTAGGAAAAGGTCTACATTTTATCTAGATTACTTCCTAAGTAATTCATACATAAGCAACAGAAAAAATAATTTTGCACAAATAGGATTTTTATATATTTTTATATATATATATATATATATTTTCTTTCTAGTTAAAAACTGGTTTTGAAACCAAACAGGTGTCTACAAGAAAGGCATGAAACACATTGAGGGGAACACTGTTGATTAAGGTGTGGAAGGTGGGGCTCCTCCCATGTTGTGGCTAATCCTTCAGATTTCCCTCTGAATGAAATCCAAGGGAGGAAAAAAATGTCTTGTATAGAACTAAGTAGCATGTGCTTCTCCCTGTGATAAGAATAGTCATTTTCTAAACTCAAGTTTAGAGACAGTCTTTTTATTTTTCTTCTTTGTGTTTCCAATGCAAAAAAGCCCTCCTCAAAAAGTGGCATCAAACCACTATTAGGAGAGTTTTTAGACAAGACCATTAGCCCATCTTACTCGATCACTCCAAGTGCATTCTTGTGCTTGTGTTTTGTCCTGTACATGGGAGGTCTTTGAACCTTTGTTGAAACAAGTCTACATGTACAACAAAAACATCCTTTTTTGTCAAGAAGTGAGAAATTGAAAACAGACACCGAAGAGTAACCTGCAATAACTTACTGACATCAAACGATTCCCAGTACAGTAGTATAGTTAACTTCCCTTGCTGCACTTCGCTCAGCTGACTTGAAAGACCCCTAGAAGGTGGCTTGGTTTCTGAGTCTTCAGACATGCGGATGTGCCTGTGAAACAAACTGGCCACCTTGATAGAGGACAACCTGATTAGCTTGATTAGCTATCAGTTCACATGGCTGGATTGTTGTATGGCACATGCCTGTATCTTTACGCATTCGCTGGAAATAGTAATCATTTCAGGTTTTTGAGAGATCAGAATAAAGTTCTCCAGGTGAAGTCATCCACTGCGGTACACTGATGTCTGCAGTGACATTATCCTATCTGCAAAAAGTCGTAACACGAATTTAAAAGTAAAGCAAAAAAAGTGAGTTTCTATGAACAATCCAATACACTACTAACTTCAATGTCTGGTGTCTTAAAAAAAAAACCCAAAAACTTTTAAACACGATCATTCCTGTCCAGATTTAGCCTGCTTAAGTGAGAATTTAAAGTCAGGCTTCTGGATTGCAAGCTCTTCCACCTATCTTACATAAAATATCAAAGCTGTATAATTAGATCACAGAATCACAGAATGTTCAGGGTTGGAAAAGACCTCAAAAGATCATCTAGCCCAACTCCCCTGCCAGAGCAGGACCACCCAGGAACGTGTCCAGGTGGGTTTTGAATGTCTCCAGAGAAGAAGACTCCACAACCTTCCCGGGCAGCCTGTTCTAGTGCTCGGTCACCCTCACTGTGAAAAAGTTTCTCCTTATGTTTACATGGAGCCTCCCGTGTTCCAGCTTGCACCCGTTGCTCCTTGTCCTATCATTGGATGTCACTGAGAAAAGCCTGGCTCCATCCTCCTGACACTCACCTTTTATGTATTTATAAACATTAATGAGGTCACCCCTCAGTCTTCTCCAAGCTAAAAAGACCCAGCTCCCTCAGCCCTTCCTCATAAGGGAGATGTTCCATTCCCTCAATTGTCTTTGTGGCTCTGCGCTGGACTCTTTAGAGCAGTTCCTTGCCCTTCTTGAACTGAGGGGCCCAGAACTGGACACAATATTCCAGATGCAGCCTCACCAGGGCAGAGTAGAGGGGGAGAAGAACCTCTCTCAACCTACTAACCACATCCCTTCTAATACACCCCAGGATGCCATTGGCCTTCCTGGCCACAAGGGCACATTGCTGGCTCATGGTCATCCTGTGCACCAGGACCCCCAGGTCCCCTTCCCCTACACTGCTTTCCAACAGGTCAGTCCCCAAGCTATACTGGTACCTGGGGTTATTCTTTCCCAGATGCAAGACTCTACACTTGCCCTTGTTATAGTTCATAAAATTTCTCCCTGCCCAACTGTCCAGCCTGTCCAGGTCTCACTGGATGGCGAGATTTTTATGAAACTTGGATGTGAGCAGATAGTTTTATGTATAATTAAGAATTATAGATAAAAACCATGCAGCTTTCCTTCAATCTCACTGTCAAGGAGGGTCTGCTGGCCTCTTCCACCTATCTCATGTAAAATATAAAAAGTAATGTTCCCAATAAAGTGTTAACTGTGATAAGTAAAGAATCAGATTAAAAGTATTTCAAATCACCTGTTTCAGTGCATTTTTTGCTTTATGTTGAAATACTAACTCAAATAACAAATAAATAGCAAATAAAGCTTCCCATAGTTTGCATTACTTGGAAGAAACTGTGCTTAGAGCAGGCTGAGAAATAGTTTAAAGTACTTGCAGTTCAATCAGTAGAATATTTCTATATCACATGTAAGCACAATGAAACCTGCTATAGCAGCAAACATTTAAAAATCTTTATTTCAACAGATACTCTACTAAGGGAAGAAGCCATTTTTTGGTAGCTCATTCTAGGCAGAAATCATAACGAAGTATTTGCCAAATAGTACCACCGTGATTTTTAAAAAACCTAAAAAATTAATCCAAACTTCATTTATATGAGATGGAAGTGACTACATTCCATGAAAAGTGCCCAGAACTACAAAATTCAAATATAGTTGGATTGAGAAACTCCAGTGTCTAATCTTACCATTACCTTTACTGTTATCATAGTGTAGCCATCATTATAGGTCTCATGTTATGTAAACATATTCCATGTATCAAGTAATGTGACCTAATATTTGGCAAAGTCATTACTTATCAGTTTTGCTGCAGGAAGATAAACCCACAAAAATCAGAACAGCGAGTTAAAGATACCAAATAATGTAATAAGGGTTCTGTAATTTCCTTTCTTACGGAGAAAAAAAAGGAACAAAAGCAAAGCTGGGCTGGAACAGGAAGATATTTGGTTTCCACTGAAGGCCACCCCTCTTGAAAAAAGTCCCATGTGCCATGTAAACCCCTTCCAGCTCTCATAGAGCATGAACAGTGCTGAAAGCAAAACCAGGTCCAATCCTGTAACAGCATTCCTAATTACAGGAAAGCTTTCATTTAAGGGGTTTTGCTGAGAAGTATCATGTAAATTAAACCTATGACATGAACTGTTGCTCAACATTTGCATGCAAAGGCTACTAAAACTCATTCAGAAGGAAGGAAACATTGAGATGGAGTAGCTATAGCAATGTCATTCTCACTGAAATCATGAGGAGTTAGACTCAAATATGAAAAGGTCTTCAGGCACATAAACGACCTCAATCTCAGTCATTGAGCTAAAAATCCTAGTGTTAAAAGTTTAGGACAGTTCCCAGGTGCCTCTGGTCAATATAGTTTTTTCAACGGCATGTTTATTTTCCATCTGTTCCTCAAAAAGATAATTTTGCAGTTAGAGAAGCATAAATTTGCATCCTATTGCTACAGTTTCCTTTATAAGGTACTGAAATGGGTACTTGTTCTCTTTGCTGAAGGAAAATCAAGAAAGGAATCTTTCACATCAACATTGCTGAAGAGAAAAGGACCAGCAGCACTTCTTTGAAAGTCTGGGGAAACACCAGTTGTCACCAACTCCACATTAAGAGCAGCAGAAGCATTTCATACAAGTATATGAGTCTAAAATACTTTTGATGTTTAAAATAAAGTCATTGTTTTTGACTTTCGAGTCTGAAACTTTCACTATCGTCAACGGCAAGAGACGAAAACCAGTTTTGCTGTGATAACTTATCTAATATATATTTGTTATAGCAGTAAGAATGACTCAGCCTTCAGAGGCAAATTGGAAAGCAAACAAATTTGCAAATCAGCCGGTGTAGCATAATATACATTGCTTTTGCCAGTTACTGTGACAATTCCCTCTCCCCAGTTGAGCTATGATAAAGAAAGTAACAAAACAATTTACAGGACATAGAAAATAAATTGCCTTGTGAAACCATGTGAAACTGTCATGTACTGCATGTACCCGCATGGAAAGGATAAAAAAAGCAACCCAGGTAAATAATGAAGTCACACACTTTTGTTGTTTTAACATTTTACAGTATAAATAGGAAAGCAAAAGCATATATGCCAAGCAGAGTGAAAAATTTTGAGTTTGCAGCTTTTTTTTTTTTAAACACTATTATTGGCAGCAAAGAGAGCCAGACATTTGAGACCAGAATGTCCAAGATTCCTTAACATTTTAGACTACGAACAGTGAAGTTGTTAGCTTTCCAAAACGAAGAGCTACCTGTCTCAGTCAGTTCTCCTGTAAACGTAACTGATGAATTCTATTAAAGGCATCATGTGTGTCTTAACAGAAAAGGAGGTCTCCCCTTTTGTGCATCCTGGGGATTACAATTTTTAAGATCCAAGTGTTCTTAATTTCTGCAAAGAATACATTTAAGTCACACACCGGATTTGATCACCCACTGGATTCCTTTGCAAGCGCTTTTAATATTAACCATCTTTAACCAACAGCATTTGCTTCTGGTCTGAGCACTCACGCCTAGCACACGAGCGCTGTCCTAAGATACCCTCTGGAATTCATGAGTAATCAAGAAAGCACTAACGTGCCCTCGGCCACTCTGCAACCCGCCCAGCTTGTGTCTATTAAACTGAAGTACTCACACACTTAAGAAGCTGCTGAGCGGTCATTCACATACAGATGTTATATTTGCGAATGTTTAACTCTGGAAAATTGACATTAGGCCATCAGCCCAAAGGAGCAACATTAAGTTGTTAACAGAATTAATTGAAACCACAGTTTTTTTGCTAAGCATAGGCATCCGTAGCGTGTTAGCCATTACTCTAATTAACAATTAAATACACAAAGGTAACATCAGAGGGAATAATCCATAGTTTTGTTCACTCTGTAATGCATCATCAGCAAAGGCACTCAACCCTAGAGGGTACAGAACATCAGTGCAGCTGAAAATGTGATTTCATTTGGCAGTAGCCTCAACCTCCTTTCACAGAAAAGTATATAAAGAAGGAAGACTTGCAGGTAAACAGACTGAAGCTTTTTCTTCTATCCTCTCCATTCCTCTCACAGCTGGATACCCACAAGTTTAGGTATTGTTCCTTAAAAAACAAGGAAGCAAAACCAGCAAACTCTTAAGGAAAAGGGCAAAATACCAGTTACATGACAAGGCAAAATTCCTTAAGGGTGAAAAAAAACCAACCCACAAACTGGAGAGGACGTGCGTTCTGTCACATTAATTTATTAATATAAAATAACCTTACTGTTTAGCTCAAATTAAAGAAAGCTGCATCATTCAAGATGTCACTTTTGCTGTTTGCTGAAGGAACTGCAAATCTCAGTGAGCAAAACAATACGTCTAAATGCAAGACCGATGACTTCCTACAAAAATTTATCAGATGCTCTCACAAAGACTTCACTGAAAATCCTTGGCGTGGGTCATCCAACAGATTATTCAAAGAAAGAAGGAAAAAAACCAAACCAAAACAAAAACCCACTACAAAACACACACACACACACACACAGAAACCAACAAAACAAACAAAAAACAAAGCATATCACCCGCCCCAAAAACACACACACCAAAACAACACCCAAACAAAACATACCACCAAAACTCAACAAAAAAACCTCAACCAAACAAAAAAAACCCAAAACAACACAACCAACCATGTCTGACCTGTCCTTGTTTGGTCCATCTGTGATGTATTTCTAGTTCAAGAATTTGTTCATTGCTGACACTCCAGTTTAAGCCAATGTCAGTCTAAGATTTTTCACAAGGTATACAAAATAAAAATCAAATTGAAGTAAAGATGACTGTATTTGTACTACCTTGTGAGCAACCTCAAGATTACTCACTGAAACATACTAATGTGGTACAACTTGGCTTGGATTCATAATTCTTCTCCCACAAATTCTTCACAAGCAGAGACAGAAACTTGCAACAGAAAGAAAACATCAATGAGGAGAAACTCCTGTCAGCCTTACCTAAAACAGAGGAAGCTGAAAGGGGTAAAATAAACTGTGGGACACAGCTATTCCAAGTATTTCCATATAACTTTCATTGGAGTAAAACTTCGTGCTGATCTCCTCTGTGATCTAGTAATTAAGGTTTAGAGAACCAAGTTTTCACACAAGTCAACACTGTGAAACTGGAAAGCTGGAGAGAAATAATACTAGTATCTGCACAGGGGACTGGAACATCTTTCTTACAATGAAAGGCTCAGAGTCTTGGGTCTGTTTAGCCTGGAGAAGAGAAGACTGAGAGGGGATCTTGCCAAGAGAATGGAGCCAGTCTCTTTTCAGTGGTGTCCAGTGACACGACAAAGAGCAACAGGCACAAACTAGAACACAGGAAGTTCAACACGAGGAAAAACTTCTTTACTGTGAGGATGACAGAGCACTGGAACAGGCTGTCCAGAGAGGTTGTGGAGTCTACTTCTCTGGAGGCTTTCAAAACCCACCTGGACATGTCTCTGTGAAACCCGTTCTAGCTGACCCTGCTTTAACAGGGAGGTTGGACTAAGTGATCCCCAGAGGTCCTTTTCAACCCCTACAATTCTGTGCAAAGATTCTCTCATTAAAAATCCATGCCTTGCAACCATCGTCAGCTGGAGAACCTACAAAATGAAAGCAAACTACTACTTATGGGCTTAAAAATTAAACAGCACATTAGTTCACACATCCCCAAGAGAGAATGGGAAGCTGTAAACAGGAGTCAGAAGCTAACATAAAGAAGAGACTAACACATCACAGAAGCTCTGAATCATTTAAGTCCTCTCTCCTAATACTGTTACCACTACAACCATTCAATTTGTCTATTAGCAAAGGAGTACAAGCTATTATTTTCTGTTGCATTTTTCTCAGCAGATATGGTAAAACACTCAGCTGTGGACTAAAAAAACTAAACAAAAACAACAACCAAAAAACCAAACCAAACAAAAAAAACCCCACAAACAAAAAAGCCCCATACAACTCAACAAACCCCAACTACTCCAAATACCAGCTATTTGGGGCATCTTCTGACAAGCACAGGGTAAGCTGCTCTTCCATCAAAAACCAACTGAAAGCAAGGATGACAAGCATCACCCCTTTCCTGTGGCTGCTGAAGGCAGCAGCAGCAGTTTTACCAGGAATATCATCTTGGTAAAGCTGCCAGCTTTTGACCTGGCAAAAGGAAAAGCAAACTAAACTGAGAACAGAGATGAAAAATTAACTTGGACAGGAAGGGAGAGAGTAAAAAATGAGACTCAACGTAGCTGCTTATATTACAAATAGAAATCAGCACACAGCTATGTACATGGATTGTTTTCCCATAAGCTTCTAGGGAGTTCAGAAACTAATGGTAACCTGACCTACCTCACTCCTTCACAGGCTTTTCAGTGCAATGGCCAATACAAGATTTCTACTTGCTTTGATAAAGCTGCATTTCATAAGCGTACAAAATCATGGAACAAAACATACCATCAAAGTCTGACAAAACAGATCAATACTTTTACTGGTTTTCTTTTTTCTAACTTGCTAACTGTATGTTGATTTTCCAGACTGAAGCTTAGAGAAAGCTCTGCAAACCTAACAATTCAGCGGCACACTCTTCAACTTCTCTGTAAATTTAGTTACTGCTTTACTCTTGTCTACAGTTTTACATGATGTTTACCTGCTTACAACATTAACTTCACATATCCTCATAAACTGACAGAAATCAGAAGGCAGAAACTTTCATGTTGGTTCAGTGGCCACGTTCAGCCCAGCACTCCCGGGCCAGAAGATACACATGGTGTTTGGATCCAGACATCTTGAATGTAACCAGAGTGCCACTCAGCAAACAAACTCAGGTATTTTTTGTATAGAGTTTGGTACTCTACCATTCAATTCTAATTGTGATCAGCAGCAAGATCGCATAAAATTGACTTCAGAATATCATTCCTTTCATTAAAGCATATGCACAGGCTCCAAGAAATGTTCATGGGCTCTTGAATTGCTTAAGAAATGTGCATACAAGTTTGGATAATTCATCAGTTCTTCCAAATGGCACAGGAAAAAGCCCGGAACTGCAGTTGCTCAAGTCTGATACTCAGGAAATGACTGCAAATGTGGGATGTGCTCCCACTTTGATAAGTATATCTAATAAATAAATTAAAAAAACAACCCAAACAACTCACATAGGACAGACAAGCTCCCATGAAGTTATCAAGCAAGAGCCATTAACCCGGGGGAAAAACAGTGGAGATTCTCACTGTGGGGCCAGAAGGCCCGTCCCCTTCATGGAGGCTCTGACTGAGCTCTGAGGAACGTACAGCTATCAAACACATCTCAAAAGGTGAACCGATGAGCGGCTGAAACCAGTGTTACAGACAGACATAACAGGAAGACCTAAAATACACTTCCTAACTCCAAACTGAAGTCCTGCAGCCCCCACCGCTACTCAACTGAGATAACAGCATTTATGCTTTAATGAGGTCCTCTCTGCTTTCCTGTACCTGAGCTTGTAAAGTTGCAAGTCTCAAATCTCCAAAGGCAAAAAGAGATCGCTGAATCAGCTTACAAGCTTCAGGGGAAAAATATAAAGATTGTATCTTCTTTAATAGTTCACATGCTGGCATTTTCCAGGCTGCTAGCCAAGATAGGTAGGACATGCCCATTCTCAAAATTGTGCCAGTTTAACAAAAAGGTGATGGTTTAGAACCGAGTCAGTGAAACTAGTGCAGATACCCTTGCAGTCCTTCAATCTTATGAAGGCCTAGCTTCCATTAACTTAATCTAACTGATTATTAGTAAAATAAATGTGGAAAATAAAACTCAGTTCAAATCTAAAATAGTACACGGGGAGTCGTGCACTAACTTGAAGAGGATATTTAAAAAAAAAAAAAAAGAAAAGAAAGTAAAGTTTGTTTATATTCAGAGATGCATTAGATAATGTCTTCAAGCCTAAACCACCTGTATTCCCTTAACACAAAAAAAAGAACAAGTCAACCCCAAAACACAACCCCAAACAACAGGGGCAGAAAATTCTCTCAGAAGCCCAGAAGCAAACACAACACCCTACTCTGCAACCGACAAGGGTTTAAAGCATACTTTGATTTGTCAGCCTAAATCTGTCCACATTATGATTAAATAAACTGACCAATACACTTCAGATTCAAACAACTATTGAACAACGTAAAATGTGTGTGCAGAATTGGCTGGCCTCCGTAACTCGCCATTCCCTCCAAGAGAATCAGACTGGTGACTCAGTGTCTTGGCACTGTACTAAAATGTGACAGAGAAGTAAGTCCATCAGCACAAATTTTATGAGTTTGTTTTTAATTTAATGTCAGAAATGCTTTGAAAGGAGTAAGACCACTTAGAAAATAGGTACTTCTAAACTTTCCCCCTCCCCAGATGGGGCAGAACATTCTGCTCTGGCGCGAAGCTAGCCAAGTTACTGGTTTCAGCACTAACTGTTCAGAAAGAGTGCAGAGCAGCAACATCTTCAAGAACTACAATTAACAGAAGACTAAATCACATTACAGCAGTGCGCTAAAATAGTAAGAAGTCTTGTTCAGCTATGTCACCTAAAATATATTCTGACAGTAGTTTGTGCACACCAGATTTCCAGAGCCAACCATATGACATCAGCAGGCACACTGATGGATGACACACGAAGTGTGGTTACCTATTTTAAGATGATGACATACGATCAGTGAATTGTTGTGTCGGATCTACTAGATAAACTGAACTTACATTACCTTAAAAATAAAGCACACGCACAAGCCCAAACTCCAAAGCTGGAGACTTTTTATACCTCTTAATACCAGGAGAGGTTGGAGAGGAAGAAATACTAA
Source organism: Actenoides hombroni (assembly GCA_024336885.1). Classification (NCBI taxonomy): domain Eukaryota; kingdom Metazoa; phylum Chordata; class Aves; order Coraciiformes; family Alcedinidae; genus Actenoides; species Actenoides hombroni. Next base: position 1,042,679 of record WUAM01000392.1, on the reverse strand, counting down.
GGATTAAAGGTGAGCAAGGGCTGCATGCTTTTTGGTTTTATTTTTAAACAAAGCCTCACTGTAATATCTGTGAAAGTGAATGTCTGAGACTTGCCATTTAAATACCACACACCATCACTATCATGCTCCCCTCCCAAACTATACATACTGAGAAGCCTAGAACTTCCCTACAGAAGATAAGAAACTGTACATTATAGTTTTGCTAAAAACTGTATCTATAAAGGACTGATTTTAATTTCATTTCTTACTCAAAACTGTTTTGGTTTGTTTTCTGCTTTAAAGAGCAAAATAACTATATAACTGAAATTTAGCTTGCAGGAAAGGTATCTTTATTTAACTTTGAATGCTGTGTAACTCCACGGTAACAGAATTAGCCAAATACTTGAAGGTACCTGTGTACTGTAAGTATACTAAGTGTACTGCATCTACATAAACATTAACAGAATTGTCCAAGTCAAGGTCTCAGCTACCACCTCTAGATTTTAACCACAGAAAGACTTACTGCCATAAACAGTATGTTGAGGAACGTGACTTTTAAAATGATTTGTAATTATATTTGCAAGGTGACCTACATGACTCAGCATGCCCAAAACATTCCAGCCTTGACGCTATACACTACAGCATTCACTTCTTTTAGAGTCCAGGCAATTCTTTTAAATTATTTATAAATAAGAAAACCATACACTATGTACTGAAATGTTAACAAAGTGCTGCTTTAGTTTATATTAACACTGCACAAAAGTCTGACTAAAATTTAAAACCAAATAGCAACAAGCATCCCGTAACACACTTTCAAGACACCTACAATTTAAATCCCAGAAATGCTGACACTGCCCATACTGCTTTTTATGGGCTTTCACGCATACACTGTCTCCATCTAAGCCCTTCTTTACGATCCCACCATCACGATGTAATAAGACCTCTCTTAAACAACAACTGGGGTTTGTTTCTTTATTTAGTTTTAACCCATGTATCCAGTTTAAACAGGAATTATATAAATTTACTGGTGTTCCAGCTGTGCAGTGCTTGGGGAGAACCCCGAGGAACAGCTGTGGCCACAGAGCTAAAAGCTGACCATAAGCGTCAGGAGCAGGACTGCTGACGTTGGCATGCGAGTCAGGAAGTGACTCCAAAAGCCACCCCCCCCTTCCATGTGTGTCCCAGCAGAGCCAGCCACATTATTTCAGGTTAAGGAGGCATTCTGCTGCGTAGGGGGGGGAAATCCTGGAGGAGGGTGGCTCAGGAACGCAACGTATTTGCTCTAGGAGTACGTGGCACAAGATCTGAACATACCCAACAGACTCCAGGCAGTGAGAAACACCTGAGGACACCACCCATCCTCGCTTTGCCAATACAAAAGCCCCCCTGTCTTCTTAAACGCCAATTCAGTCGACTGTAGCAAAGTTATGCTCATGGCAGCAATGTCATCTTTAGGTTAGGAACTCCTGCACAAAGCGGAGCTTCCTGGTGCTGCTCCAACAGGCTTTTTCCCACTCTCCCCATAGGTCACAACCATTTATGCCCCAAGAGACCACGATGATGGAAAACACATCAATCTCATATCTTGGGAAAAATAAAATGTGCTGTATTTCCAACTACCAATTGATTAAAAAGGAACCCGTCTGGTTTGTTCCAAGTCCATTTATATTTGGCATTAAGGAACTGCTATGCAAACAACCAACTCAGGCAAAAAAAGTTACCACCTTCTTTCTTCTTTGCCACTATTTCAATAACAAAAACAATATTTTATATATTCATCAAATTATTCACTCGTCCTAAAAGGCAGGTAGGCTTCTCCACAGATCAGCCCTTTCCTGTGAACAACAGTTAAAAAACCTGTTGATGCTATCTGTCAAAGCTTCTCTCAATTAACATTGCTATGACTGTCTGTAACTCATCAAGTATCATGGTTAGAAGTAGGATGCTAACCTCAAACTCCAAATTTCCCCACTCTAAAAATCAGATGGCAGAATCCAAACTCCACACAAAATGAAGATGTAAGCAGAAAAGCCAGTGTAACAAAACTTGACAGGAACAAGAAGAAAGCCTCTGAAAAAACTTGTCCCCGAGATCTTTTTTTTCCTCTTTCACAGTATTCAGAAGAGCACAGAACGAGGACCTCTCTCTGCATATGCTCACACAGCAAGTTCGAAATACTCTCCAAGTCTTCAAATGATCTGAGATGTGCAACTAAAGAAAAGGAAAACCAATATGAAGCCAGAGAAAAGCTGAAGGAAAGAAGGAGGGGAGAGAAGGAGTGGGTAAGGACCTGTAGACAGTGCCCTCAAGCATTATCAACTAGTCCCCCCGGCTTGGCAACACACAAATCCTAAAGTGCCAGTAAAAAGACTGCAATATATTTTATTCCCAGGATCAACACAAGCAATGCTGTGTAGCTTCCAGCATGATGACTAAAAGTTACTTCAGAAAAGAGTTTATGTCCTCTGTAAAGGCAACCATAATTAAGGGTTCCCAAGCCAAGATAACCCTTCCTTGCAAATTAAGGACAGATGATTAAAAAAAAAAAAAAGTAGAAGAGATTTTTCAAAGGGAGAAATATCAAAGGGACTCCATCTTTCCACCACTGGCTGATTCTGTTACCCACTGAGCCCCTGAAGAATTCCATCATTCCCCTTAGAAAGCTGTACCCAAAATGGGGGGGAGAAGAGGCGAGGGGCAGGGAGAAAGGGAAAAAAAATCCCACAAAACTGTTTTGGAATTTTCACTCATTCAATTTTTCTCTAGGATTGTACTATGGAGCTACTACTAGTTGAATTGTAGAAGATGAAAACTCAATGGTGAGAAAGAATCATTTGTTACTAGTTTTGTCTTTCATTGGGTGTGTACCTTTGAAGTAGCAGGATGTGAGTGTAGAAAGAGACCCAATAAAAAGTCAAAACCACCTCTGCGATATTTATGTTGCTATATGAGAAGACCTAAACTGCAAGTAAAGCTAGTCTGTAGTATCTTCATCTACATTTCTTGTCCTGCAGAGAAATATTATTTTCCACGTTTACAAGGCTCTTTATAAAGTTATAGGCCTAAGTAGGTAAAACCAATGTATGCTTATTACCTATACAGCTTACAATATAATTTTGGCATAGCCTTTGACTCATGAAAGACACCACTCCCATTTTCTATTTTAACTAAGGAAAATGACAAAGTCAGGACTCCAGTCGAGGAACTCCTGTGTTGTTCTTGACTCTGTGCCAGATGTTAGGAGGCCTTGGGGAGTCACTACATGTCATTTTCTTCAAGCTATAATGGAGATTTAATAAAAATGTACTCAAGTCATTAGTTTTAATGCAAAAATTACAAATTTTTAAGTACAAAGCATTTTAAGCACAGATCTTACTTCCAAGGCATTCCAAACCACTGGATCAGGCAAAGCAAAGAGCAATAAAATAATAAATTGCAATAGGAATTTCACCAGAGTAAACGAGAAGCCTGACAGCAGAAAGGTAAAACGATACCAAGTGCCTGGAGAACAAAATGGTAGGTGAAATTCAGGAAAGAGTAAGTGTGCAAAGGAATACTCTCTGGGGCAGAGGGGGGGGGGGGAAAGCCTTCTTATACACAGTGATGTCTTCTAAACTGGGCAGCATAACTGTACAAAAAAATGAAGTAAATACAGGCTGTTCTCCTAAGAATATCATCTCAGCACAGCAGCAGAGGCAACTAAGGTGTCATAAAACACTAGACAGGGAAATGCAACACAGAATACATGAGTCTGCCAGCACAGAAGTTCATAACGTACTTCTACATGAACTGCTGTATTTCTGGTTTAGATGGGGAGATTAGAAGAACCAGAAAAGCTGCAGAGAAGGGCAGCAGGAATGACCAGAAATGTGGGGATAGTACCCATCTGAAGAAATACTAAAAAGACTACAATTCCTCAGGTGAGGAGGGAAAGTGTGTCGGCTGAAAAATGTACAGAAGAAAACGCCAGATTTTTAAAATAATGAAAAAGGAAAACTACTGGGAAAAGAGTTTTCACAATACAGAGTCTAAGAGACACTGAAATCACCAGGCAGTAGGTTTTAAACAAAAGGAAGTTCCTTTTCCACCTAATCAAACTGTGGGACTCGTTGTTACAGGATGTTGCAGGGGCCAAAAGTACAAATGGCTTTTAAAACAAGATTACATAAATTAATGGCAAGAACGTCCATCCATCTGTGCTTATTATGAGCCCTGGTACAGATGCAATCCCTGGCTCAGAATTCCTGAATTGCCAGAAGATGGATGGCATAGAAGAGTATCGGTTTATATATACTTCAAAGCTTCAGACGCACACCAATTACTGATTATTTACAAATATATAATAGTATGAACGTAGGTGACAAATACTTGTGTGAAACGGAGACATGTGATAAGGAAAAACTCTTATCTAGCCAACATGAGAAGGCCACTTGCTAGAATCAGAAACTAATTAGCCAGAGTGCAAGAACGGGGTAAGTTTTGAGCAGAGTGGTCATCAGCATTGAACAGTAACAATAGCTGGTTTCTACTTTGTTTCACTGTGCTTTTATTTAATTGTTTTAATAATTTTTTTTCTTTTTACAGTAAGACTGGATACTCTTCTAAAAACACATAGCTTTAACCTACAATTCAGGGGTGGTCTAGCATCTAGTTCATACAGAAGGTCACTTCAGATGAGCACAACTCCATCTGCCTTTACTTTACAACTAGATATAGGGTACTGGTGATCAAACTGGCATCTACCAAGAGGCACGTGGCTCTTATCTTTGTAACACAGTCCTCGCAGAGGATAGCCCGTTGACAGGGTGCCTGCAACTGCTGAATACCTGGCAGAGAGCAGCAGCTAAGGCAAGCCTAGTCCTCTGCAGCCCTGTTGTGGGCGGTCTGCCTCTCCCAGAACCCAGCACTGCAGACCAAGGTCTCCAGAAGAGCACAGGCAGAAGCAGCAAATACCTGTGAGGAATACAGATGAAGGAAAAATGGCTAGAAGTTAAATGAGGGGTGAAGATTGTTAACTTGAGAGCTGCAAGGTTTTGATTTATACAACAGCTTGACAAAATATATGAGCCTGACTCTTACCTGTTCAAAGGTTCCCTCCTCACGCTGCTCTGAAACTTTTTTTAATGTTAGGTGGTGGCATTTTTCCTAAGTAAACTAAAACGTACTGAAAATAATCTTGTCTAGATGTTTGTTACAAATTTGCTATGTAAAATAAAATTAAAATTAAGGGAAAATTAAAGCAAAGCACTTTTTGGTAGTTTGTGGCTTTGAAACAGCATATTTCACTTTTCTGTCTGTCTAGCAAAGAAAGGACAGGTATCCCTGGTGCACTGCGCCCTCTCACTATAGAAGGGGACCCAAAATAATATATAACTTCAAAATTACTTTGGAGAGAAAGCATGAGTCCCCCTATAAATAAAAAATTGATTTTAATTTCTTAAAATTTTACTTGGATCAATCCTGTGAAGCGTACGCATGCTTTAAATCAGCAAGCTGTCCTAGCACGGGGCTGTGGAATGGGCATATGCACATCTGAACTGTAAAACAGGCAACATGGAGAAGAGAGCGAAGAGGCAGCAGCACTGACTGTAGTACAAGTGACCACCTAGATTATCAGAAGTATTTCAAATTGTTACACTACTTACATAGACGTCCACAATGTTCCTTTAAGAAGCAAATGAGATGCTATAAACAGGACTTACTATTGACTGTGTCATTGTTAAAATATGGGGTTTTTTTGCAGCAGACTGAAAAACATGGGGTTGTTTTGCACCTCCTCCACTCCAAACTGCCGTATTATTTTTTACCACAAAAGGGCTGAGGTTGGGCAGGCACGTCTGGAGATGACCTGGTTCAGCTGCCTGCTCAGAGCCAGGTCATCCACAAGCAGGTTGGGTGACCAGCAGTCAGGTTTCAAATATCTCCAAGAATGGAGACTCCACAACCTCTCTGGCAACCTTCTTCTCCATCTGATCACCCTCACTGTGGAAAAAGCATTTCTTATGTTTAAAGGGATTTTCTTGCATTTCAGTATGCCCACTGCCTCATCACTGGGCGCCACTGAGAAGAGCCTGGCCCTCTCTTCTTCACTCTCCCCATCAGGGAGACTTGTATGGTCCCCCTGCACCTTTTCCTCTCCAGCACAAACAGCCCCAGCTCTCTCAGCCTCTCCCTGTATGACCTGAAAAAGTGAATCCACTGTTACGAAGCGCTACTGACTGGCTGATGCTCTGTCATACAGGAGGCCTAAAGGAAACACATGTAAGGTTAAGTCAAACAGAGGTTCAATGAGCCAACATCTATTTCACTGGCCATCATATAATTATGCCAGCTGAAACCGAGTCAGTTTAAGATGCCCTTATCAGCTGGCTGCAGTTTCCTTTCTCACAGCAGCAAGGCTGCATGCCAGCCGCCTGAACAGCAACGCAGCAACCGCTGGAACTGGAAGTGCCCGATGCCCTCAGCTGAGCACAGACCACACACTGTTCAAATACGGCAGAAGCTGTTGAGGGAGCTTGGGTTAGCTGCTTGACCGGGACAGAGAGCAGCAACAAGACACACGTTATTAACCAACTAACAACTGCTTTGGAAACCTTGCACATGTTTCATCCCTGGACTTTTTTCCCCACAATGCGGAGAACTTAAACATATGAAGATTTCTGCCTCAGAATCAATATGGACCAAGCCTTTGATCTCTAGCAATTTAAATTCCCCGTTATCACAACAGTCAGTTTAGTCTGCTGCTGTAACTTTGCAGTTTAATTTGACTAGTAACTTCAGGAGTGTTCTAACTATATAGCCTCAGCCTTCTGAGCTCTGCAAGCAGGAAGATAACAGACCCTGGCACAGAAGCAGGTCAGCAAGCCGCAGCAAGAGTATGGCCAGCAGCGAAACCTACAGCCTCTGCCACTTCACCAAGAATTTCAAGCTGTCAATTCACATCACTTTGTTCTGTTGACAATATATTTATTTATAACAACAAAAACCTGAACAAAACACAAAAAAACCCCACCAGCAAAACCAAACCAAAAAACCCAAGCAAATATATATATAAACTCCTCAAGTCTTCAGCCAGTTTATTGCATTTTAACATGTCTTACAGTCATCTGACAGCCACTACAACAATTCCTCCACCCTGTTAGGGCCAGAAGGGAGAACAGCTTCCTGAACTTCCTCACTGCATTCACCTTTGTATCATTTTCACCCTAACACTTGCCTTTGCTGAAACAAAGTAAGGCAGTCTCAGGCTCTGCTCCCACAGCAGCATGCACAGACTACATAGGAGCATCACCTCAAAACTGTACATCATTTGTACAGTCCAGAATGCCTTCAAGGCCCAACTACCTGCCCTGAGCTGGTCTGGCCCTAAAGTGATGTATAAAATTAATCCTCCTTGGTTATAAAATAGCCTTTTTTGTTAGGCCACACTAGCTACCCTACAGGTACAGCTTTCATCCGATTGTTAAAGTACTATCCACACAACATGTAGATAACCGCCCTACCTTCACATACTATGTCCATATAGGTGTGCTGGTACACACATTTCTACCTGATTCCTATTTATAACACTTTATGCTAACAAAAAAAAATTACTCTCAATTAAGTTAAATACCAAAGAACAAGAAATTCTTCAAGGGTAAGCAGCTGTTACGTGCATAAAAGCACTGCTCTATTTTTGACAGACACTGCCCTTGAACAGCGAGTGAATTCTCTCTCGACCTGAAGCTCAGGACTGCTGCTTACCAGCTAATTCTGGCACAAGACTGCACTGAAAACATGCTTGATCAGCTATCATTAACCAACAATCTTCAGAACTGGAAGGAGTTTACAAGCATTTAATGAGGACCAAATAACTTTTTCAAAAGGCCACCATTAGTCCTCCTTTGCTTGGGTCTAAGTAGTAAGTCACAAATGTGGAAGATAAAAAGGGTATCATAAATAACGATTACTTCATTCAGCAGTAGCTGCAAAGTCAAATAATTTGACTGTTCTGCTCACTGAAAATAGCCCTTTCAAAATATTATTTCCTTAGTGTATTTAAAAAACACAACGATTAAAAATCTTGTATTGATACCTTTTGAGTAAGATCATTTCCAAAAAACACTTGCACAGTCCTTGGATTGTCCACAGTCACTCCCTTAATGTAAAGTAACAGAATACAGCAGCACAAGAGACAGGAAACCCCACAAGTATCCCACTGAAAAATTACCTAACCAATCCACTCACTGCAACTATGTTATGTATGTACCTGTAGGTATGCACATAAGTACTAGCACTCAGTACAGGACAACAAAGTAGCAACTAGAAAGACAGCACTTTGCGAAATTTCAATAGCAACCTAACTTGTTCAAGCCACAACCTGTCAGATATTAACGAGGATGGTTAATACTTTTGATGTCCAAACACCAAAGCTGAATTAGAAACATCATGAACGCAGGTAAGTACTACAAGAGAATAACCTGGAGTACCGTGTTCACCTCTGGGGCTCTCAACATAAGATCAACACGGACCTGTTGGAGCAAGTCCAGAGGAGGGCTGGAGCACCTCTGCTATGAGGACAGGCTGAGACAGTTGGGGTTGTTCAGCCTGGAGAAGAGAAGGCTCTGGGGAGACCTTATTATGCCCCTGCGGTACTTAGAAGAGAGAGGGCCTACAGGGAAGATGGGAAGGGACTTTATAATCAAGAAGAGGAGTGATGAGGATTAACAGTTTCGAACTGAACATGCCAGATTTAGATTAAATATTAGAAAGAAATTATTTACTGTGAAGACTGTGAGGTATTGGAACAGGTTGCCCAGAGAAGCTGTGGATGGCCCACCCCTGGAAGTGCTCAAGGCTGTGTTGGAAGGGGCTTTGAGCAGTCCGGTCTATTGGGAGCTGTCCCTACCCATGGCAGAGGGGTTGGAACTACATGATCTTTAAGGTCCCTTACAACTTAAAACAATTCCATGATTCTGTGATCTACTTGCAGGAAATTGTTGGCAACCTATTCAAAAATTAAGCATCATCTAGAAAAAGGGAAAACATCAGTTACTGATGTTTTCAAACCAGTCAAGATTACTGATACAACTAACCAAGGGATTTGAGGAGAACTGCTGTTCAGACAGTCCTATGACTTGGCAGGACATCACTTCCAAGGAATTTCAGTCCAAGAGGCCACTGGCAAGGGAAGATAACTCTTCCTCTCAAGCTGTACAGCTATGTTGAGAAGCATCCTGCTTGATTTTTGGGTGGTATTGAATCAAGCCCCTTCTGTGCAGGACACAGCATAGCATATCAAAGCAGCAACACAGTCAGAAAATCATTGATACCACTGATAGGAAAAAATGAAATGAATTACCCACAGTTTACTGAAATCACCAATGTGCACAAACCACAAGGCTACTGGTTCCTAATCTCCAGAACAACAACAACTCAAAAACTAACTGTAGCTGCACAGTTAAAAATCATTGGGAAAAAGCAGGCAGCAAACCAACCCAGAATTTCATGGAGCTATCCTAATGCACCAGAAAACAGAGAGGAAACAGGGCAAGAAAAGTGAAACAGCACTGAAATTGCCCATTCATGACAGGCCTCCTGAAGCAGAATGAGTGATGGAGCTCACACAAGGGGATGTCGCTGAGCAGGGACCTTCCTTACCAGCAGCAGCAAGCAGGAAACAGTAGCAAGCTGCAGCAAAGTGCTCATCACAGAGGATGCCAGTCCAGCTCTTCTTCTAAAGACAGAAACAAGAATGTCTTTGGTGTTAATAAAACTCTTCAATAATGCAAAGGGACAGCCCACAAGCATAAGAAATATAGCTAGTAGATTGGCTTTGAAGCTAGGAGGGGATGGTGCAGAGGTGGGAGGGGGAAATAATATCACTTTTCATTTGGAGAAGATACTCACTTTCCCTGTGTATGTTTCATGGGATCACATGGTGGGTAGGCCAGCAAAGCTGCTATATAAAACTGTCACAAGGAAGATCCCTGGAGGACAGAAGAATGGATTCCTGATGGCAAGAATTGAGTCTCACACTGAACATGCAAGAGCAAAGGAAATAAGAAAGAAAAAAAAAAATACATAGCTAGGAAAGACTTCTTAAACTGTGTTTGAATTTTCACAGGCAAATTTTGGGATAATCAGTCCTTAAGTGTTAAACTAAGGCTGTAGTTTGGCAAACACTTTAAGCTGGCATAAATTTGCATTGCTGCTGAAAGAAAGTCTAACCATCTGCCAGTCCCCTGTGCCAGCACAAACATCCGAACACTGAACCAGGAGCACTTCTTTTGCCAGTTTATTTTTCAGATGGATCAGTTCCCCAAACCAGTTCACAGGATGGCCATGTAAATACTTGTGCTGGCAAAGAAGAGGAACTACTTCTCCAGCAGCGCCAGCCAAAAACGTTCATTGAATGAAAGCCTAAGACACAGGGGTATGGAGAAGTTCCTAGCAGTCACAGGTGATGCTCCCCACCCTCAGACACTCTATATTCATAGTACACTTCAAAGATACTATCACCACAGTTGCCCCGCAGAAACTTAAATATCTTTGTATTTTTCTCTAGTGGGAGAACCTGCAAAAATCTCAGCAATGTTCATGGTTTCATTTTCACTGGCCATAAACAAGTGTCTTTTCTGGATGCTGTGCTTCTTGATCAAAAGATCATTTGCATTAGAGACAACAGGCAGCCTTTTGACGATTTGTTCTGTTTGGGACCCAAAATGCTTGAACATGGGGAAGAAACAAAACTGTACGTATCGCACATCAGGGCTCTATCCCAATAGGGATATAAGAACTTAGGGCTGCTGAGTATCCACAACTCACCCTACAATCCTTCACTGAACACCACACTTGTCTAGAAGAAAACACCATCACCAACAGAAATATCGCTATCAGGAAAAGAATTGATAAGGATGAACACCAGTCATATTCTATTCTATATCAAGGTAATGTAACTCGAGCATGTATTGGGAGACAGAGAGACCTAGCCACACTTTTCCACAACTCAATGACAAATTCAAACCCATACAGTCACCTATAAAGAACCAATTAGATACTAAGTTTTCTACCAAGAAATAAATCCATGGCATGACAGTGAAATAAATTCCCAGAATGGCACAGAAGGATCTTTGTAATCAAGTATGCCACAAGCAAATTGAGGTGAAGCCCTCCAACTTTACAGGCATTCCTCAGCCCAGATCCACAGCCACAACTCTTGGGTCCTCCGATCAGAGTGGGACTCAACCTGAGCTGCAGCAGAGAGGAAAGAGAGTACACCTGCCTCTGTACTCTTTCCTTCTATCGGTGTTTTGTCACTATCACCACTTTCCAGTACCTGCTGGGCTGTTGAGTCCTTATTTTCTACCTCTTATTTTAATCTGTCATCTTTATTGCCACATATGATCACTGTTGTATTTTGCAGAATAAGTTAGAGCAGAAAGAACAACCAGAAATCTTGCTCAAGTCTCCTGTATGCTATTTTAAACAGCATCTGCAGAACTCAGACTTAACCTACCCTCCTCCCATGTTCTCTCTGACCCCACTCAGTGCTACAGGGCTGCTGACAGCTTCAGCTCTATCAGCTGATTACCGCTCCTTAGTTATATTTCTCTTTCCTTGGGAACATTAATCCAACACGTTATAGGAAAGTTGCAACATAAGTAAGTGGCCAGAGCAGAGAGCCTCTTCTTTCCAGTTTACAGAAAAGCCAAGAGCAGGGTATGAGAACTCCACTCAGTCTTAAGAGGAATATTTTCTAAAGGCACATTACTAACTTGGAAAGAAGCTAATTTAATAGGGCACAGTTGGACTAGTCTGAATCCAGAGCCCTCTGGGTCTTCAGGAAATTGCAGGATGCTCTAATGCACAGGATCATATCAAAAACTGATGAGTATCCAGGGCATTATAAGCAGCAGTTAAAGTACTTACAATCAGGTCAGTTTATCTTGAGATTAGAGGTAGGAAGAGAGAGTAAGAGATGGGCAATTACATAATTCAACAATTTCAAGAAAAAAAAAAAGCAGAAAAACAGGCTTGCACAACGTGTAGCTAATAAAGCAAATTTTTAAGCCACCTATGGCAGAGAAACAGTGGGTGCCACTGGTCTACTGGTAGAGACAGGAGATCATTAAAATGCAGCATAGTGAACTGTCTTCTGACAGGTTACAAGGAGTGGGAATGAAGCAAAAACTAAAGGGATGTAACAGGGACTGTCAAACTGGCCATTCATTCTATTCACCAATACAAGGCATGAGGTAAAGTCAGGTGATGGGTGGCACTGGGGATGATGGAAGAAGCACAGACAACTGATAGATCAGATGTCCATTTACACAGAGATTATTAGGAACCACTGGGATGTCTCAGTACTACTGCAATACCAGCAAAGGATGCAAACTTCAGATTTATATGAAGTGCTAGCTTATTAACAGAGTCCACAATAGGGGAAAGAGAAATCTAGCAAAAAATCACAAAGCTCCCACCTCCCTTAACCATTTCTCAGCTTCTGTGTGGAAAAGGAGGAAAAACCTTCCCACCCGAGGTATATTCAGAAGGATTTCATTCCCTGACTTTGATCAGCAGGTTTATACATCCACTGGCTAAGACAGGACAGGCAGGAAACAGAAATGTATGCATGTACTTAGTGTGGTAACTGATAAGAGAAAGGAAAAGAAAGAGACTATCTTAGGAAGGGTTGGAAGAAAAGAAAGAAAAAAAAAGAAAAGAAAAAGAAAAAACCAAACAGGAAGTAGGAGAAAACCACTACAGCTCACGTATGCAAGCATGTGCCACCATCTGCTAGAGAAAAGAAGGAAACAGAGTCTGAAAAGAAAGAGACCAAGAGAACAAAAGCAAGGAATGCAGTAAGTCAGGACTTCTAAGATGAGTAAATAGTTAGCCATTCTCTTATAACTGCTGCTGTACTGTCCGAACACCTCAAAGGTAGTTGGCTAGTTTGTACCTACTGCTGTAACCTTTCAGGCTGGAGACTGAACCACTAATGGTCAGGTCTAAGCAGAACGACATCCATTTAAGTACATCAGTTATAGATACGCCAAATTAGTCTCGAGAAAACTCCTAACAGAGACTTTCAAATGTAAACTCTCAGGTTTCTCACATTTAAGGAAAAGGAAATACATGTAGTAAGTTAAAACATTAAGAGACCGATTCCAGTGAACATAAATCGGTTTAAAATAGATTCCATTAAAACAATGTAGCTTCTTCTCTGATAGTTTTACAGGCTACTTTTTTTCTCCTTTTCCTGTGCTGCTACATCACTTTGTAGAAGTGATGGCACCTTCAACGTCAACAACACCAAGAGGTATACAAGTTATGCCTCAAATGAATTTGAAGTGATAATCTAGGTATCATGTCTTCCATTTTATCTACACCTGTTTTTTCCCCAACACCAAAAGCAATTAGCCTTGATTAACAGTGTAATTAAAACCTTTGATGAATAATCCATTAAATTCTGTAAAAGTACCCAGCTGCTAGTTAAAGTAGAGAGAATAAAACTCAAAGATTTTATAGGTATATTAACAAAGCTTTGAAGACTCAGTAATTGAAAGACGGTAGGAGTTTCAGCACACTGTGGAGTGGATTTATTTATGATTCATTCCCTCTAATAGGATATGCTTGTTTACAGAGCTTGAACTAGATCTGGTAAAGGTTAAAGATTCAATAAAAGCCCCTGTGACAAAATGCCAAACCTTATACAACATTCAAAAACAAAGCCAGTTTAAGACGCTGCAGCGAACCCCGACAACAACGTAACTGGCTGCAAGTGGTTTGGGTTTTTTGCTTGTTTTTCGTTTAAAGGTGTAAGAAAAAAAAAAGTTAGGCTTAAAAAAAGAAAAACACAAACGCACACAATTTTATAATAGTTCATACAAAATAACCTCCTCCTCAAAGCTACAACACTGCACATCTGATTTCTCAGTAAGTAACTTTTTGAGGAAACACAAACTCCTAGACTTCACCACCCCAGATCTCCTCAGCACAGATACATCCCTGACATTTATGAGTACGTCTCAATCCTAGCAGGTCCCCTGTACCAAACTGCAATTGTTTAACACCATGCCAACCCATCACCTTGCGCAGCTAGCACGGGTAGCATTTTGGAGAGGGCAGGGAGATCCCTGAGGGCTGGAATTCTTTTTGCTAGTTCAGATGCTGGGGAATTACAAATCTCACCATAACGCTGCAAACTGGTTTATTTAGCACCGTCAGTAAAATGGTACACTAAGTTCTCCACACGCTAACTATGCAAACCACAGTATTGCAACATACACACACAGGAGTAAAATTATTCTCCAAGAGCTCAGTTGGTCAATGTGTTCTACATTTCCAAGCATTTTGGTCCCGTTCCTTAAAACAAAACCAGGAAGAATAAATCTTACACACGGATCATTCCTTTTAAAATGTCTTTGCTGTGAAAGCAAACCCAACATACCCATCCAGATTTGAAAGCAGACTGTATTTGACTAAATGAACTAAGCAGCTGTCACTGTGCAAAGTGCACTAACAGAAAAGTTCCAGAGCAACTTGTTGCAGCTATTACAGTATCCCCACTGCACACTCATCTATACTGACAACAATAAAACGTATACCTGGACTCAGTCAGCAATGCAATCAAACCTCAATTCAGAAAAAGCAGGGGCAAGAAGCGAAGAAAAAATTACTTCCGATAACCAAGAGGTGTCTTTGTGTTTATTTTACATCTTCCTTTTCCCCCCTCTAAACAGAGGGGAGCCCTGAAGGGATGTACAGAAGTTTTCACTGCCAGACTGCTCCTCCACCAGAGTCCTTCAACTCAACTTGCTGTGGCATTAAAGGCAAGAGAAAGCTGGAAGAGGAAGGTGAAAGTCGCATCACTCCTACACCTGCCGACTTTACAAATAAGCATTCCCAAACACTGACAAACTCCATGTTTCAACAGATCAAACTCTTCCAGTGACTTGTCACCTCTTCTCGCCAACTGCGTCTGTCTATTCAACTCAGGAGTCAATCTGTGAGACTGACTGACAGTTTTCATTCTGCTCTTGCTGAAACTTCTTGCAGCGCTACAAGCACTGACTTCTGTAAGGAGATAAGCTAAGGAAGATGAAAAGACAGAAAGTAATGAATTTCTGTACCACCAAGGAGTAAAGCACTGCACCTTTACTGATCTGATCCCTGTACCTGTTCTGATCCCCCAAATACAGAGGAACTTCAGTAATGACTGAAAACCAAGTGGGGCTAAACAATCTTCATTGCTTTGCTGCTGCTGCACAAAGGAGTGCAGCATGAAGACATTTTTCTCTATCTTTCACAACTGGCAAAATTACCAGTTTCTACTTAGAAACATAAGACACAGTAATCCAGGAATCACACCCTTGATTTAGAATTACAACTCCAAAAGTCCTTTTCTAAAGCCTTAGAATCCAATATTTACAGGCATTTAAAAAAAGTCTGCATTAAAAAAAAAAAAAAAAAGAAGAAAAATTCCCATCCACTTTTCTTTATCATGGGAATTTCCCGTGCCCCAAACAAATTCTAGGCTGTTTTCTGCCTTCCAGTTTCTCCCCTCCTCCCTCCCGCAGCTTCCTAGCAGCTGAGATTCTGCAGCTGCAGCAACAACAGTCTGTCTGTGACAGTGCAACCACCACGGCAGGATGGTTCCTACCAATTCACTAGCTTCCTTATGTTTTAATAGAGATAGCAAATTGTGAAGGGGCTTCCCCCCCTCTTTTTTTTTTTTTTTTTAAACGGAAAAGAGACTGATGAATATTCATTACTAGTCCTCTACCAAGGGCGTGAATTTTATTTAAAGGACTGGAAGGGAATTGCAAATTAGTCTAATACAATGGGAGATTTTAACTCAAGTTCCCTGGTCTCAAAATACAGCTAAAGAGTAAGGGTTTTTGCAGAAAAGAGACTTGATAGCAGTAAAAATAAAAATAATTAAGGGGAAAAAAAAATTCTCTCCCCAAGCCACTCTGCTCCTCACGGCTGTGACTCCGCTGCCTACTGTAGCCCCAACTGCCAGAGGGTCGCAGCGTAACTCACTAGTTTACAGTGCCACTGGGCACTTGCTCACCGACGCGGGTCTCCTATCTGCATTTTTAAGCCCAGCACTTGGCAGGCCGCACACTGAGCCGGGACTTGCCAAAATTCGACCCATTCATGCGAACCCGTAAACATTATGCACGGAATTTTTCATACTGTTTGGCTTGCGCTGGTCAGGGTAAGGCGAGCGCTGCTGTCCCCGCAGAGAAAGCACTGCAGCCGGTGCCCAGCACACGCCAAGCCCCGTTTTCAGGAGCTAATGTGTATACTGCTTTCAGATTTTTCAGGAGACCACAGGAGAAAAATTCTTTTTAACATTCGTCACCTAACGGATAAGCTTCCAGGTCAAGTTTTTAACAAAACGCAGGGATATAAATCGGATCGCACTTTTATTTTATTCTTTTAAATTAATATTATTGTTAATTTATTTTTTTTTCCTCCCCTGTTCTGGAAAATCGATGAGGCAAACAAACCCTTTCACACCTTCTGGGTGGAGAGGAATCCCCGGGTGCTGACCGCGGGTGCCGCCAAGGCTGCGGCCAACACGGCCCGGGCCCGGGTGGGAGGCGGCTGCGGGGAGCGCACACGCACAGACAGACAGACAGACACACGCACAGACAGACAGACAGACACACGCACAGACAGACAGACGTGCGCACACGCACGCACACCGGCAGACAGGCGCACACGTGCGCGTACACACGCCCCTGCCCAGGGAAGAACCGGCTTCACCGCCCCGCTCCCACCGCAACCACCACCACCACCAGCACCCCCGCTTCCCAACCCGCTGCAGGGAGGGCGGCACCGCGAGTCCCGGCTCCCACACTCACTTTCGTCCTGCCGTTGATTTTGTAGTTGCCCAGCTTGCCGTTGCAGTGTCGGATGAGATCGTCCATGCTGTTCATGAGGAGCCGGATGGTCTGGCAGCCCGGCTCCTTGCCCTCCACCCAGGTGATCTTGTCGCCGCGGATGTCCTTAGAGGAGTCGCTCTTCTGGCTGACGAGCTGCCCGTCGGTGAAGCGGCCGGTGTGGTGGAGGGCCCGCACCTCCTGGGCCACCAGCCCGCCCAGCTCCTTGCCGAGGAAGTCGTCCACCACGCAGATGCCGTGCTTGTTCATGCAGGGCACGATGTACTCCAGCGCCAGCCGCTGCGGCACCAGCGACTTCGTCTGCCCGTTGGGGCGCAGCGCGGCCCCGCCGGGCCCCGCCTGCACGCCGCCCGGGTACAGGTTCGACTTGTCCCGGTACAGCAGCACCGCCTCCCCGGAGGGCGACGGGGACTGGGCCGCGGCCTCCGCCTCACCGCCGGCGGCTGCGGCGGCGACATGGTTGTTGGTCAGCGGGGCGGCCTCGGCCGGAGCCTCCGGCACCGCGTCCTTCCCCGACGCGGCCCCGGCCCCGGCCCCCCTCGCCGCCCGGCTGCCACCTCCCGCCGCGGCCCCGGTGCTGTGGGCGCGGGTCGGCAGGGGGTGCCCGCCGCGGGGCTCGGCAGCGCCCCCTGCTGCGGCCGCCGCCGCCGCTGTGCCTCCGCCGCGGCAGATGAGCTTGTGCTTCTTCCAGTCCTGGCGCTGGTGCTCCTTGCTGCAGTAGAAGGAGATGCGGCAGCGACCGCATCGCAGCAGGTTCTCCATCTTCCCGCACAGCTCGCAGTACTGCCGGTCCCGCTCGCTGCTGCTGCTGCTGCTACTGCTGCTGCTGTTGCCGCCGCTGCTCTCGCCGCCGCCCTGGCCGGCCCCGCCGCCGCTGTCATTCGCCATGGCGCTGGTGGTGCCGCCGCAGCCCCGCTCCGCCGCCGAGGGGTTATGTAAGGAGGCGGGCGGCAGCGGCGCTAACGCGGGCCCCCGCCCGGCCGCGCGGGGAGGGAGCGCTCACTGCATCATGGCCGCCCGGCTCCGCCGCGGCCCCCGCCGCCCTCCGCCGGCCCGCGGCCT
>WUAM01000392.1:993190-1024362 GCA_024336885.1 Actenoides hombroni | reverse complement strand
CGCGCCGCCAGGCGGGCGGGGCCGGGTTGGGTAGGGCAGGGCAGGCCGCGCCGCCGCCGCAGCCCGCAGGGCCCGGCCCCGGCGCCGAGCGCACGGATAGGCCTCGGGCCGCGGCCGGCAGGCCTGAGCCGGGGCGCCTTCGCGGCGGCGGGAGTGCGGGCGGAAGCGTCACTCAAAGAACCGTGGGCTCCCTGGCTATCTCCGTCGTGGTCCCACGTCGCCAGCGATGGGAGGGAGACTCTGCCTGGGGGAGTGTCACCGGTCTGGGCAACCCGGGACGCCCCCACTGTCCCCGGGTGGGCGGTGGGCCGCTAATCCATGGGTGTCCCTGTCCTCAGTAGCGAGCTGCTCCTCTGGGTGCGGGCCTACTGCGGGTGAGGCGGGGGCACCGAAGCCGGGCGCTGTGGCTTTTGAGTGACGGGGAGGGTGGCGGCAGCACCCGGCCACGGTGGAGGGCCAGGTTTTGTCACTCTTGTAGGCTCCAGAATATCCCTATCAGATAGCTGGCGGAGTGGGACGTGCACTGGCTCCCACATAAATAACCTGTGGCTTGTGTCCCACCTAAATCGGCGGTAATGAAGGCCGGAGTCACACTGTTTAAAAAAGCAAAAGGAAAAAGCAGGAAGAAGGAGCAGGTGATGTGGCTGCTGAAACGCGGCAGAGAGGCCAGGAGCTTGGGCCAGTGCTGTAATCAACATGGCAAAGCCCCCGACAGGAAAAAGGAAGCTGGTTTGGCAGAGCAGCGTTTCGGTGACGGGACAAAGGTCCTGACACAGTCACGTCGGCTGTCCAAAGCCACAGGAGGACGTGGCCTCCTCTGAGGTGATGTGTAAGCACTGATCAATCCATTTTAACTCAGGCTTTGCTTGCTTATGATAGATGTTGGGAAAGTGGAGCGTATTCTGCAATTTCCTGTGATATGGCCAAACATGGTGGTCGGTGCCTCAGAGCCTTACCTGGTAAGCCGGAGAAAGGACTCCTCCAAGGCTGAGGGTTCTCCTCAGAGAACCATTTGGTGAACAAACAAGTGTTTGCTCCAGGGGCTGGGCTGGTGAGAGACAGCACCTGCAGTTGGTGTGCATAGCCTGCAAATGAAGCAAATCCATTCTAATTCCAAGAAGTGTCAAATACGTAAGGCAATGTATGAATCTGGAGGTAGAAAGGTAAAGTGAATCCTCTGGCTGGTAACCCATAGGCTGCCAAAGGCTTTCATGTGATTTTGGCTAGATCAGTTTTTCTTTGCCACCGTAAAAGAGGAATAGTAACACTTTTGCTCCTCACAGGCTGTTGTGAGGCTTAAGACTGTAATATACTTTGTATTATAGCAAGGTGACTTTATGTACGCAATTAAAATGGTTTCGTTCTTGCCATCTCTGTATATAGAACTGTATTTAAAATTAACTGACACAGCAGTAGGACTTGGAGGAATGTTAGGCACAGCATGTACTATGTGAAGGACGTAAAGGGAGAAACAAAGTGTGCCAAGGCTACAAACGCCTGTGGTACATACACAGAAAATGAGAAGGAAAAACAGGGTGCATTATTAGAAAGGGAAAAGGAGTACTGATATGGCAAGGTCATGAAAGCCCAAAGGATGAGATTTCAAGGGGAATGTGATCAGCAAGCTTCAAGGCTGAACTAAAAAAAAGAAAAAAAAGAAAAAAGCCAAACAAATTGGAAAAGCTGTGAACTGAAAACAGATGGATTTGCAGGTTAGTAATTTCTTTGTTCATTGCTCTTGAAGGGAGAACAATACAGTGGTAGAGGCAGAAGGAAGTGGGTTAAAACCAAGTTTTAAGTCCAGAGCATAAACTCAACAGATTTTTAATCTAGGTTTAATGAGATTTGTTCTTTAACTACAGGCGTATGAGATGGATATCAGAAATAATGGGCTAGACGTTCCTCTAGCTTGCCTTAAAATGAGATGAATGCAACTGAATTCCTCAGACTTGCAGCACTGTTAAACCAGGCTAAATGAGAGTGTCAAGGCTGTTAATTTAAAAAACTTCAGAAATGCAAGCAGTGATGTTCTGCCAGAAGGAAACTGAAGAGTTAAAGACCTTTTGCATTTGTTGTGTAGACATAATGGAGATGAAAAGTCACAGACTGGAAACTCAGTAGTGCAAATAGGAAACAAATAAGAAAAGGACGAAGGTACCAATATGATGCCTGGCTAAAACCTAATGATAATTAGTAATTCCTGGGCTAATTTGGCTTCAAAAGTATTTTGTTCTTTCCCTCTCTTTCCCACATGTCTTTTGGGACACAATTAGAGGTGTTAGTCTTAGATTTTACATTTACTAATGTGCTGAGCTACTTCAGGTTGTCTTGACATACTGTTCCTCAGCATGGTCAACGGAAATACCAAGCTCAACAAAATCCATCTTTGGGTATATGAAGCATTTCTCATATTTTTTGATTACAGCACTTCACCAGCAGCACAAATCGATGTGATGAAGGCTATTGTCCAATGACAAAGCTGCAGAAAAAGAGTGGTGGTGGCAGTAAGGAAACTCTGGAAGACAATGAGTATTTATATCACAATAGCGTCTGAAACATGCTAGAAACATTTTCCAAGCGTATAAAGACTCTATTCATTGTCAAAGAGCTTGTTCCTTAAAAGACAGCGTAAGGACAAAGCACGACGAAAAGCAATGTATGGTATACAAAGCCAAGTGACCAATATGATGATTGCCAAAAACTGAGGGGGAAGGGACCTCCTCCTCTTTCTTTTCTGGTGGTTACTCTTCACTTGCTCCCTAACATGACATTTCCAAGAGAGCTAATTTCTTGTCTGTGTCAGTGAATGCTGGAAAAGAACTTGACTGGTGACTAGGTAATGATGAGACATACTGCTTTGCAGAGGGTGCAGATGAAAAGTCTTTAAAGTAACACCAGTCACGACAAGGATGTGTGGAACAAACTTAATGCAAGGTCATACGTAGGTTTTTGTCATCACTTAGATAAGGATCTGGTATGTTTATTAGAAATGAAAAAAAAAAGGGGGGGGGGAATTGGTCAATGAATAACTTTTCTGTGTTCATTAAGTAGTAATAATAGCTGTATTTATACCATGCTTTATATATTTTGAGTACTGCAGTGGTAAGGTTGTATAAGCAACTGAAAAAGAATCTCTGAAGCCCAGGGAGAGGGGGGAATGCAGAATAAACAAGATTAGAGGAGTTAAATTCACAGAACAAAATCGGCTTAGAAATAAAGTTTAAATAAAAAAGCAAATAAAATAATCTTGAGACAGTTTTGCTGTAAACAGGAGAAAAGTCCCTGGGACTCCAGGCTTAGTTTTTCACTGCTGCCAGAAAGCCACTTGGGAGCTACAGGTGCTCCTGAAGTTGCTGGTAGCGTAAGGCGTCAGTCAGACAGATGTGTGCCCACAACAGTGTCACGATTAAAATTCAGAACTTGGGGGCTTGTAGCATTTGCTTTCTTCCCACCCCCCTGACCGCTCCATCATGTTCTTCAGCCTGACTGCTCTTATTCCACTTAAACCATTATTCACTGACTTCAACAGTGATATTTCATGCTTGGTTTTCGCACTAGCAAGTGAACTGTAACAGGTTTGCAGCTTTTCCAAATAAAACTAGAGAACTGTTTGTCTGAGTTGGATTCTCTGTTAAACTCACTTCCTTTCTAATCAGGACAAACTGTACAAAGTACATCCACAAGGCTATGCAAGTAGTCCTTTGTTGAAAGCATGCTCTTTTCCTGAGGTACTGAAAGGGTTAGCGTGGTTTATTCATCTCCCAACTGCCTCCCCTGCCCCCCGCCCCTGTTCCTGCAAAGGGAGGAAGGGCTTTCCCATCGGAGGTGATCAGGAAGGTGTAGGGTTATCGACTGGCCGTGCTACTGCTGACCATTGTGGAGGAGCACACAGCCAGTCAAGTCACTCTGTGACCAGTATAAGCTAAGGGGTTTCTGCAATTTTCAGGATCCAGGCTTCAGCTCTCTTGATATACCAAGAGTTTGGTATTTTCCTGTCACAGTACGAAGTGGCACATGGCCCTTGGGACAATGGAGAGTCAGGCTCAGAGCCCTCAAAATAATCCACAGTACCCCAGACCACCTCCCACCCCACTTAGTGCTTGTTGATGCCATCGGAGAGTTTCCCTAAAAGTTTTTGCTGGAATGAAAGTAACAGAATAATTCGGTTGGTTATCACTGAATATCATAAAGGTATAATGTTTAAAGGAAAACACTTTCATAATAATCTGAGACTATAAAGGTAGGGTTAAATTACAAGCAGTAGTCTCAATTACTTTGTGTAAACTTGTATTTAATATTTTGTTTAATATTGCAGGATTTCTCTGGGCTCTTCAACTAAAATGGTTTTTGCTGCCCCTGAATCTGTCTGAAATGCTATGCATTTGCTTCTCTGGGAATATAATCTATTTTTATGACACCCAAAATATGGTTAGGGTTGATCCAGAGAGATGTATACATATTAAAATGCTTTACTACTTTAATATTTTGTATTTAAAGCAAAATTAATTATGCTAGTAAAGTACAAGACAATGCCAGTTGTTGTTTTTTTTTCCTCCACTGAAAATGCTGCTACCAGATGTCTGTAGCTGTACAGCTATGGAAATGCAGCAGAGTTTAGAAAATGCTTAGGACTGACTCGTTCCAGTTTTGTCCTCATTTTAAACTTTGTACCATAGAAAGTTCAAAAGCTTTTTCCACATTGTTTGTGGGGTTTCTCCAGAGGGAGTATTTCTGGCTTCAGTTAGTAAAAAACTCCCTGTCTTGCTAAAGATTGACAATTATGTACATTTTTTGCCTCTTAACTTAAGCAAGCCAGCAGGCCCTCAGGGTGCTTAAAGTCCAGTTATGGCCAGAAAGTTACTTTTAAAGACCATTTTTTAATCCACACACTGATACAATCCACACACTGATACAATGATGAGCAATTTTGGAAAAAAAAAAAACCAAACCAAAAAATGACTGTTTTACCTATATGTAGGTCAAATTTATCTAAACTACTCAGGAAGCTTTTCTCAATTTTGATGCAGACAAGTCTTCCAGTGTGAGAAGGAAAGGACTCCCAACGTAAAGTCTCTCCAGCTCTTCGTAGGGCCACAATCATAACATGACCTTTTCACTTGGCATCTGATCTGTGCTTCCTGCCCCTGTGTCATCATGATTCAGCATCGTGACATGCTGAAAGATCATCAAGGTGGAAACAATGCCGAGCAGTGTCAGGATGATGTGGCCTGCCATGATTATTCTGTGTGTACCTGATTTATAGCACACCATATTTTCTTTTTCCTCATCTTTTCGTCTGCCAGGCACGTAGTTCTCTCTTCTGCCAGTGCCTGGCCTTGTATTCAGAAAAGAGAACGGGGATGTCCTGGGGTGTGGGCAAGAAGGACAGTTTGCTCTGTATCCCTTTGTTTGGGAGGCTTGTAAGAGCCTCAGCTTATATATTACAATATGTCCTGCTATTTAATGAGTTACAGTCTCTGGTTTTTGTTTTGTTTTGCTTTTTTTTTCCCCTAGAAATTACTACCCAGAGCTCAATGAGCAACTCAAGCACTGTTCCTGAAGCCATAAAGATGTGTTTCTTAAAATACTGGACATTTTATCTTTGGGTGAAGATGCAGTTTCTTTTCCCTTTTCCTTTTCCCTTTTCCATTTTCTTTTCCCAGCTAGCCAGCACAATTTCTGATACCAATTAAATTCTTTATTTTTGTTTGTTTTCCAAGTGAGCAGTGGTGTCCTCTCCCTTTCCTTGAACAATGGGGCTACAATATGATATAGCTTATGTTTTGTTAAACTCTCAAGATAGCACATCTGTCCTGAAGAGCTCACCTTTGCCAGGGCTGACTACAAACACACATATGCACGCAGGCATTGTGAGCCTGAACTCTGAAGAGCTGTGGCAATGTAGACAGACTCAGTACAGCTCAGCACCATGTTCTCCTGCGCTCCCCATTCCCCCTTCTGACAGGACAGTGCCCATATGTTCCCATGTACCCTTCTGATGCATATGAGGATGCAATGTCCCATTGCATTCCTGCCATTGCCCCCCCTCAGTGTCTCCTCCATCCTAAGGACTTCTCTTGCATTTCCATCCTTCCCAAAGACAAATGCTTTTACTCCGTGCCCTTCTGTTTGTCTTCACTGCTCCTCTTGTGCCTTTCTGCAATGCTTTCTTTGGTTGTGGCACATTTAGTCGCTGCCTACCAAAAGGGGTGGTTCTGTTCCCTCCAGCAGCATGCTCCTTAGCACCATGCTTGTCAAACCCTTTGGTGAGTCAGTTCTAGAGAATAGTTTTCTGTTGAATTAACAAGTTGGATCAGCTTACTGAGTGGTTTGATGTGGTGCAAGACAGGGTGTGGACCGGCCAGGCCAGGAGTCAGGGAGAAAAGCAGGACCACCCAAGTCAGAATGGTAAGGTGACTCAGTCTTGTCACGTAACTTCACCCTTATTTACTTCATATTATATAACTTGACCCACTTCTACCCTCTCCCTAACTGAGAGAAAAGCCTTTCCTTTTGAAACTGTATTGGGATTGTATCATCAGATCCGAAGTGCAGGATATTCTATACCAAGACAGGACAATGACTAGCATCAGCTGATTCTGCTACCTAGGGATGTGGGGAGAGGTGGTGTAGGCTATTGATTCTCTGAACAGCATGCCAGGGACTCGCATTTTTGTAAGTTACATTGTTCTGGGTTTGTTTTGGGTTGGGTTCTGTTTGGGTTGTTTTTTTTTTTCTTTTCAGTTATTAGCAGCTGAAAGGTTCTGTCTGTTGATTAAAATAGTTTTGAGATTTTAGAACTGAACAAATGTGCTTTTAAAAACTGTGATCCTGATGCACTCTTATTAGGATGATGTTCTGTGTCTTCTTGTTTCCTATGCTAACAGGCACAACACTCCACACAAATACTGTAATACCAGAGTAAGATATTTTAGCATGTTTTAAAGCACTTCCCAAGCAACTTACACCAAGGACAGGTATTTACTAAATGAGGAATGCTAGTACTGTTTGTATAGTAATTTACATTCCTATATTAGTATGAAAAATTGTCTTCCCCTTGCATGATCTAAACTGCCACCATTTGTTTCAACTCTTTAAATGAATATTCTAATGGCAAAATGCTGTTAATGAATCCAGTAAAACATAATGCTGGAACTGTATGCTGCAGAGCTTTTACAAAACAGTACCTAAATATTAAGTCCCAGAAAAATTAAACTTACCAGGAGTTTGTGCAAGCACACAGCTGAATATGAATTATTAACATCTTCGATTTGTTCTCAGAGTGATAGTACGTCCTACAGAGCTGTAATTAGGCCTGGGTTGCATCTGAGTCTTGCTATCATGCTGCATCAGTTTGTCACTATTAGGATTGCTACCCCTGAACCTGTTAGTTGCTCACCCAGTTAGCTAATTAGTGACCTAAAGTGGCATTTATTGGTACCAGAAGAAATGGCCTTTCATTTTTATGCAGAAGTGAAAAACAGGTCAGCAAGCAATCTGCACGTTCTTCAACCACCAACAGTGCAATGTAAGATGATAATGTTTATCTTGTCAGGAGGCAGATTTCACTTTTTTCCTTACTGTTGCATTAGGCTTACATTTTCACTCTGACATTATTCTCTCTTTCTTGTTGTTGATGGTTTTGTTTGGGGATTTCTTGTTGTTGGTTGGTTGGTTTGGGGAGAGGGAGTAACCTCAGACTGTCTAATGCTAGGACCGTGTTCAGGAGTTTTCATTAAAAACCAGAGTCCTAAAAGGGTTCCTCAGAATACAGTTTCATCACTGTGTGATGTAGATAGAGTTTGAACTGGAGGGCATAGGCAGAGAATAGAGACTCTGTCCTCACCTATTTACTAGCGGTACGCATTGTTGAAACTTGGCAATGCTCCTCCCTTGTACAAACATATCCTCCAATAAAAGCCATGTGTTGTGGGCAGACATAGTTAAGGGCTTGCTGAGTTGGTTTTTTTATTTGTTTGGTTATTAGTTGGGGTTTTTTTTTAATAAACAGCAACTTAGCAAGGTAAGAGGCCAAACTCATATGTGGCTTGCTCATATACACACAAAGGGTGTGTATTTTTGCATATGCTTACTCTGCATATGCAGCCTGATTCCTACCTTATTTTAGCTAGGGTGACTATTTCTCCCCTACTTTAAGAAATATTCCATATTTCTTTTGTGACATGAGTAAAAGAAATGCTGCATCATATCTGTGGAGCAACACTCAGCACTGCATTTAACAGAACCTTATTTCAATTTAAGCCTCAAGAGACTGAATCTTTCAAGAAAAAACTACATGATGAAGCTAAAAACAATTCTCCCTCTCTGTTATCTTAAGATAGCACTGAATTGCAAGCCTAGGAAAAAAATCAGTTGAGAATGTGTATTCATATTGGAGAATCTGGCGCAAGCCTCTGATTTTGCACTTGCAATCCAGCTGTGGATGAGGCGTGTCAGGAAGAAAAGGTCTTCAGATGTTCCTAAATGCCAATGTTTAACATCAAATGCTTGCTTGATGCACTATATATTTTACTGCAAAGGTTTAGTGAATGGTATACGCAGGGTAAAGCTGTGAAGCAAGGTAGCAAACTTTTTTCCCTTTGTAAGCCTTCAGAGCAGCTAGATGGGAACTCATCCAGAAAGCTCTCTGGAAACTTTCATCTAACCTCATCTCTCTATAAATAGAGGAGGTCTTCATCCCCGAGGAGGTTTTGCAATGCTGTTCTGCAGGGTAGTGCCGAGCTCTTATGGAGGCAGTGGAAGGAGAGTTAGTTAACAGAGTGGTGTAGTGGGACTGGGAAGGGGAACAGGATGTCCTTCAATGTGAGATCTGCGGACAGGTTGAGAGGAGAATAATTGTCTCTTCCCAAAAATGTGTATGCAGGGAAAAACTCCCTTAGATCCTGCAGAGAAACTACTGCCAGCAGAGTGGAAAATGCAGCCACAGTGACTGTCAGTTGCAAATCACAAAGAAAGGTACCTGATAGTCCCTCAATCAGTCAGGAAACACTCCTGAAGAGACCTTCCATTCTCCAGAACTAATGAAGAAATGGTTCCACTGGGATCAGTGAGAACAGAAATAAATGCTGTAAGAATTGCTGTAGTTTACCACATAGAAAATTTTTAATTGCTCTGATGGACTGTCATGAGTGAGATAATATGCAACAGAGTAATCACAAAGATAACTCTGGAGTAAGTCCCAAGAGCAAAACACTTGGAACTTTGTTGCTCAAAAATACATAAATACAGAAGAAAACCATCAGACTACTACAGAAGCTAGAAAAATCTGTTTTCATTATCATGGGTGCCTTGATTTTGGCAGATTAAAAAGCGTTGTCTTTCAAAATTTAGCTACAGTGTATTTTTGAAGATTTAGCTACAGTTTAAATGTAGGGCAAAATATTTGTTGCAATCAAGCTTCATCTATAATTTTCAAAAGAAATAACTTAAAAAATGGGATTGAAAAAGGAAAATTTCACTCTGACTTCTGATAGTTCAGCCTCATGGTAAAATCAAAATCTCAGTTACTATACATTTGAAAAAAGAATACTCCATTACTTGTTTGATTATTTGGGGGAAAAAATATCTGAAAATATAAGAGGTTTATTTTTGACAAAGCACAGTAATTTGAATCAAACAAAGCTAATTTGGGAGACTTGTCTACAGAAGAATGAAAAATGAAAGCAAACAATTTTACTACTCACAGGCTGAATATTGAACACACTAGGCTGTAGCTGTTATTATTTGTTCTCAAAGACCTTTGATATGCAATCTTTAAATGTTTTTCTTTCCTGACAGCAGAGTTTCAGAGTTCAGAGAGATCTTTATTTTGTTGACATAAAAATAATATGGAGATGATAATATAGGAACACTGAGCCATTGGCCCTACAAGATTATCATCCCTCTGCCTTCCTGAAAGTGTCACCAAGATACCATTTCTTTGAAGGTGAGGGAGATGTGCTTTCCATGCCAGAACAGTACTTAAGTCTTTCAGCATGCTAAGGTTTTATGGTAGTTTTAAAATGAGAACAGTCTGATCTTAGATGGGCTGGAATGTATGATACAATATGCTAATTATAAGGTATATTACAAGAAAAAGACCCAACAAACTAAAGAAACCCTAACCAAAACCGATGACAAATTACTTCATCATATATATGGCTTTTAAGTGCCCTGTGACAAAACGTGTGCAAATGGGAAGGGATTTCAAGCAGTAGCATGTATTAGCTCCCAAACACTTCCCTTTGCTTTTTGATTCCAGTGAGCAAAACCATCCTAGCCTATCCCGGCCTTCTTCAACTGAATTGTCTACTGCAGTCTCAAAGGCCAGAGTGGAAAGAGTTTTTCTTCTTGTAAACAAACCTGTTTACACACACATGAGTAGACACTCCAGTGTTGGTGTAACCCCTCTGAGCAGCTTCACAGAAACCTTAAGGCTGTACTTTTGAAGCGGTGCGCACACAGCTCAGATGTGTACAGTGGTTTTCAGAATATTTTGTTAGTATTTGGCTAAGCACTGAAATACATTGTTCATAAATTGGTCTGGCTGCACGCTGTGTTCGTGTGAGAGTGCCTGAGAAGGAAGGGAGAGGCCAGAACTTGTTTCCAAGTAGTTTATTGACTATTAAACTCACAGCCAGATAAAAGCAGCAGCAAATAACCTGATCTGTGTGTTACAACAGTGCACAGTCTCACCTTCTCTCTTCCTGCATCGTATTTCCTATCTAGGTCACTGTGCAGTGCAAAGCTGTTGGTTTACCAGATAATGTTTCCACACATTGACCCAGACGCAGTGAAGACAGGCACGTTTTCAGGCTGTTTATGCAAACCACCAGTGTCCTGTGCCTACTCCTGGCACGTATTTTACCTTCCTCCTTGCTGATTTGGTGCCTGGTATGGCTCGCCCAGCCTTATGGATAGAATTGGCTAGACTGACATCTAAACAGCTTTGTAGATAAAGCCATCTTACCGTCAGCCTGTCAAACAGAAATTCCATCACTACCCTGCAACTGCTATGTAATTAAATGTTCTCCTGCTAGGCATACTCTGGTTTAACAAGTTTTATGAGTCATGGCAGCAAAGGAAAAAGAGAGTCCCCAAAAACAAGAATGGGCACAAACACCCCCTTGATAATCATCTTATTTAGAGAGAATAAGGTTCCTGCCTGTCCAGGGAAGTGAATGCCAGGTCTCCTCAGATCCCTCGTCAGAGTACCTCACACTGCTATTCAGTAAGGTACCCAGAGAAAGTGATTTTGCAGTTCTGAATTACACAAAGCTTGGTAGTACAGATGTTTGCAAGGAAGCGGTTTGTTTTGACTGTGCAGCATATTGGTTTGAGAGTGCTTGAGAAGGAAGGAAGAGGTGAGAACTTGCATATTCTGTGCTCTCATGAGATCAACCTCAAACCCATCTACACCACAGGAGATGTTTTACATGTATGAGGAAAGCACGTCCCTCTCCTTTACGTGTCCAGAGCCTGGCAGTCAAGGTCATCCTAGCACTTAAAGCAGAACCAAACCAATTTCTTTCTAGCTGCAAGCAATTAGGTGCATGAAATCACTGGTGCGAGAAGGCAGCTCAGCAGCAATGCTCTCTTGCCCCTCCGAGACGGACAAATGCACGCCGTGCATCACCAGGACTGCCTGCCACCCCCCTGCTTTCACACCTCATTCCAGTGGGGACGGACTATGCCTCTGGCAGCCTGCACAGGGTAGGGTGGTATTGCTTGTCTCTGTGTGAACCTATTAAGCTAGCTGTAGATAAATGGCAAGGTGGGGAAGAGGCAGTCAGGGAGCGTGTGGGTATGAGAAAAAGTTGGGCACATCTGGAGTTCCTCTGGCCAGACTTGGCCTCTTGGTGTAGTTTGCATCAAACACGAGCCATGGAAAGCAAATGTCAGCTGCCTTAGCTTCTGGGTGCCTGGGGCAAATCACCACAGCGGTGTATAAGCCAATCTTTAAACTCCAGGTCTGTCAGCTGAAGAGATTACCAGTCGCCCAGCACCCAGACACACACACCCCCCGCCAGCTTTCCTTGACCT
This sequence comes from Actenoides hombroni, assembly GCA_024336885.1. Taxonomy (NCBI): domain Eukaryota; kingdom Metazoa; phylum Chordata; class Aves; order Coraciiformes; family Alcedinidae; genus Actenoides; species Actenoides hombroni. Next base: position 1,012,320 of record WUAM01000392.1, on the reverse strand, counting down.
ATTTACTAGCAATGAACTAGATGCAAGCAGACCTTGCATTTCAGCTGTGCCTGAGCTGGAGCAGCTCAATTTGACTCCAGAGGGCTGTGGGAAGCACATACAAGCCATTTTGCTGACAGACCTGGGAGGGTAGTCATGGTTAGCAGAATAATGGTGGCAAGCTGGCATGGGGTAGACTGGGGCATGAACCCTTCAAGTACAGTTGGAAGAAAACTTGGGTCTCCAGCCTAGTTGTGGCTATATGGCTGCATACAGGCTATGACTGCCCAAGCAAGGCTTTGAGAAGCGCTGTTCCCTCCCTTCCTTCTCCCATGCTACCCCAGGAGGTGCTGCAGCTGCCTCAGCAGCCTGCTTGCTCCTCCCATGGCTGTCCTTGTCTCTCCCAGGACTGAACACTGTGTCCTCATGCAGGGGATGGCCAAACCATGCTGGTCCAGCTCATGTCCAGTGCAACACAGCACAAATGACAGGGCTCTGCTATCTACCAGACAGGGCAAGGATCAGCTTCTGCTGCAGCCCCTCTGCCTACCTTGTCCTTTCACCTTAAGCTCTTCATCTATCTGGTCCTGTTGCAAATGCCGAATTAAACCCTTAATATCCCTGAGCACAGATAGAGGGTTAAATCAGATGAAAGATTAGAGTACCTGAGCAGGATTAACAAAGGGTCCCGAGTCTAAAACTAAAGTCCTAAATGCCCCCAAGCAGCTGGCTACACTTGGTGCCAAGACTTGGTAGGCATCTGCCCTTGTGAGCTACCAGTCCCTGTTCATAGCCAAAGCTGCTGCTCTCTGGGCAGCTTGGCACCTGCCTGTTCAAGACCAGAACACAAGCCTCATTTGGTGGGCATCCTAACCTACTGGCAGGAGAAAGTGGCACTTTGCAAAATGTTAAAATCCTAAGTCAGATGTCTGACCTGCAGAAAACAGTGGGATTCACACAGAGCCCGCTCCTCCAGACACAGACAGTTTCTTGCTTCTCCCCTTTTCAGTCCTCCAGGCGATTTTTGAGGTAGCCACCAAAGCGTATGCTTGAGGTGCTGGCAGAAGAGCGAGGCCTGTGCAAGCAAGAAACACGGTCCATACATGAGACGCCTGGGAGGTCTGGCATACAGCACCTTCTGTTTGTGGATCACAGGAAAATGAAAAGCCAGTAAATAAAACTGTCTGCTTGTTTTGGCTCAGGTGACTGGAGATTGAGACTAGGTAGTGTGAATTAGTATAAATTAATATCCATTCCTCAGTCTTCTATAAGCTGTGAAGTTTGTGCTGATTTTCTCTCTCTCATATGACTTTCTCAATCTTCATAGGCTTCAGTCTGATCTCTTTTTAAATCTTGATATATTCATGTTATTTTTAGTCTGGCAGACTATTTTTGGATAATATCCACAACCTACAGTCTTTTTTAGCTAGCCTCACAGCCAAAACTATGCCCCACTCTCCTTCTCTTATGCCTTTGTTGCTGCAACATCCTTTCTCTGCTTGTGAGATGCATACACGTTTGTCCTGTGGATATTTATTCTCTCAACAGATGTACTCAACCCAATTTATACAAGTCCATTTATATTGTGGTGGATGGTATTACTCTATACATGCAGATGGACTTATTTGCATATGCATAGTGGGTGGAGTGATTTTGCTGCCCCCCAGGTCGCTGCAGGAAGGAGCGCAGCTGGAGGCATCCTGCTGCTGTGACATCCCTGAGTGCCACACACCCCTCAGGGCTCGCTGAGAATGAGCCACAAGCCACTGAATCACTGGCTGCAGTTGTTTGTTTCCAGCACCATCTTTCCTGGTGTCCCAAGGCCTCATCGCTGTCCCATCAACGCTATGCACCACTTCGATGATGGGCAAGAGAGCAAGGAGCCCTGGGGAAAGGTGGCTGCAGGGTGCCAGGGTAGTATCCCCAGAGCAAATTCCTCCCACCTACAGCCTAATTGCTGTGAGCTCCAAGTTGCCTCAAGAAATAAGTTGTAAAGAGGAGGCTCTAGGCCAAAGGACATGATTTTCATTAATATAATCCATGATGGGCCACTCAGAAGTGATCTGCACATTCAGGTAGCTCTTCTTCCCTGGTAGACCGCCTGTTAGGATCCTGCAGAGACTCTTTCTCCCTCACCAGCTCTCCTGCCTCTGCTGAGATGTTGTTCGAGTTACCTGGGGGCTTATTTTAAGGAACAGTATGGCACTGATCTGCAGTTTTTCTACGGCACATGCTATACACATGGAAATACTGTAAAGCTGCTCACAACAGGCACAGACTGAGTTTCTCCTAATTTTAAACCATCAAACACAGCTGCTTGTCTTTGTCAAAGCCTTCTGAGCCTATCTCCATTCTCCCCATGACAGAATACAAGGTGAAATCCCATCAAAGAGATGCCCCATGCCGTTCCATACTTACATTTTATGCCTGCAACTTTGTGCTCTCTATCACGCTGCAGCCAAACTGTCAGTAGCAAGGCTGCTGGTGTCCCAATGCCCCTTGGGCTGGCCAGGCAGCGATACCACAGTGCTACTGCATTTCTAAATAGCTATGACACTAAAGTGGTATCACATATGGAATACTGCTCAATTGCTCTGCATGCTGCAAACAATAATAACTTGGATCTTAGGAATTAAAATAGACATATATAGACACTGGGTTCATGCAGATGGTTATACAGAGAACTTAGGAAATAAAGACCCCAAGCCTGATGAAAATAATGAAAGAAACTATTCTAGGGCTTTTTTGTGAATTCTGTTCTCGTCCTGTTACACAGAATTTGCCTTGTGGGTTAATCTAGGACATCAATATATTTATTTTGTTTTAAGACAGTAGTTTCTTTCTTCCCCAAACCAAATTCTTATATTAGTATTTTACAAAATATAAAAGTTTTGGTATTTTAGCTTGTTTATCATAGAAAATGGTACTGTTACAACAATGCAGACGTAATCATCCCCACCTATTGAGCAGACCACATAAAGGCATTTTATACTGGAACAGCAATTCGCAAATGAGAACTGGAAGAAGCTCAGTGGTGTAAGTCACCTTTTTATCATTCAAAGTAGGGCTTTTGCCAGTATAAACTAGTTTGGTTACAAAACATCACAGTTCTTACTGCAATTATTATACTAGGAAAACTAGTAGATCCAGACTGCCTACAAAAACACAACTGCAGCAGCCACCAATATCCTGAGGACTTTTTACACCAAAGTCAGTCCAGTTGTAGCTCTTGATTTAATTGAAAGTTATTCCAAGAATGACTTTGTCCCACTGGACCCGATTCCCTTTCATAACAAGAGCACTTCTAGTAAAATCACGTATTCCTGGAAATATGTAAAAAGTAAAAAAAATATAAAATTATGTGTTTGCGAGAGGGACTGTGGAGTGAAAATGAGTAAGTTCTGTATTGTTGCAGGAATTCTGCCACTCCAGTAAGTATCTAGCCTCCCACTAGCACGCTGCTCTCCTTAATTTGCAGGCTCATGAGATTTTTGCTGCTCCAGGTGGCCTCTTTTCCCCTCCTAGATAGAGCAGTTACACCTCACAGTCAACACAACAGTTAAGCAGAACTTTTTTTAGCTTGATAAATATATCTGCGTGAAGGCATTGCGTGGCATGTGTGAATCCAAGCAGGGTCGAGGTGTGGGCCAGGCAGTGCGCAGCCCAGGGCTGATGCAGCCGCATGCCGGGCAGAGGGAACTCGCTCCCTCTGAGCACGTAAGCAGTGGAAACTTGCAGCACGTAGGGCACAGCAGTATCAATCCCTCTCAGCTATGCCACTTTCCAGCCCCATGCTTTGGTTTCCACCAGGACTCAGGTGGCTTCATGAGGGGCATGCTAGGTTACCTGTGAATGGATGACTTAGGGGCATCCTGGGCACCTGGCCCCACACTCAGACTGGGCTCTTCCCCCTTTGTGAGGCTCATCTGAGCTCTTCTACTATCTGATCTTCTCTGTTGTGGCTTTTCTAAGCTTGATGGAGAAATAAAAGCATCATTTTCCTTTCATCAGAAGAAATGGAGCTGCTTCTGAGCATTGAGGCAGCAGGACACCAGGAATGCTAACATCACTCAAATTTGGCTCTCACCATTGACAAGTAAGCAGCTGGAATGGTGGTGGCTTTGCTACATATTTTAGCTACCACAGAGCTTGGGAAGCTGGAAAATTGGAGAGTACAAACTACTGTCCCTGCTGCCATCTCTGCTATTTCCCCCTCCTCCAATGGTAGTAAGACAGCATACTCAACTCTCCAAGGTTTTCTGCCAGCTCACTGCTCCAGCCTGGCCATTTCTATCTTCCCACAAGCAGTGTGAGCTGGTCCTGGTCCCAGCCTTTTATCCTTGGAGTGGCAAAAGTCAGCTTTGCCAGCTCAGCTGGGGAGTCTAGTGAAATGGCTTTGGCCAGATTGAGCCAATCAGGTGCCCTGAAGTACAGCATTCCCTGGGTCCACTCTACCAAGCACCAGGCATGGGATTGGCATGTTTTGGTACCTTCACTTACAATTAATGCCAACCTGTTTTACTTTATATTGGTGACTGGAGCTCACATAAAAGGAAGGTAACATATTAAACCTCATTTAATTCAAACCTTCACACTTGTCAATCAGATGTTTTGCATGCAGCCAAGCTGTGCTCAGACAGCATAGGTAATATTGCCTACCTATGCAGTTTCAGGTGGCTCTAGCATTGACTGTGTTTCCTCTTAGGCTTGAGATGTTTTTTATGGATCTTGCTCTGTTGCCAGGGTGTGTACAGCTCCACGGGATCAATGGTGAGGAGAGCCAGCTCAATTCGCAGGCTGGCTTCTGGCAGGTGCTTCGCATGTGGTCACCTCAGACTTGACTTTGCATTGAACATGACTCGGTGTGTCCCTCACCACACTGAGCACTGCATAGACATGTGCATCTGTGCAAAGCAGGCACAAAACACTGCCACTCATATGTGAAAATGACCCTGCTTTGGTACTGGCTGTGTCACCTGGAGTGTTTTACATCCATGGTGAATCATGCCTTGGACTTCTTTTCAGTCCCTTGCTTGGGTGAGGAGAAGTTTGTTTAAACATGTCAGATTGAATGCTTTAGTGGGTTAGGAGCTGCTTCACATGCAGCTCCACTGTCCCATCTCAGCAGCAGCTGCTTGCAGGGGAAGGGGAGAGTGGGCAGTGAAGTGCTGACACCCCACAGCTATAGGACTCTACCCCTGTGGATGAGTTAGCCTCCTTCACCTGCTTCTGTGAAATACTACAAGGTTTATGGATTTCAGTATCTGCCCTGTGCACGTATTACTCATTTGTTAAAAGCCTGCCAGCTATTCCCCTTCATCTGGTGCATCCAAATGCTGTTTATCCTAATTGGGCATTTGGAAAATTCTTGTCACCTCCCCTTACATTAGCAGAAGGTGAAAGTAAGAAGAAAACAAGGACAACTGAATATATTCCATGGGGGTAGATTACTTGTTCTGTTCCTGTGCAACAACTGTGGATGTTTTTCTCAAACAAACAAACAACAAAACAAAACACAAAAATACCGAAAACACCAGCCAAACCCCAAAACCTCTGGCTAACTACCAGCTTCAGCTACACCAGCCATACCCAGCTGCATACATGTAACTGAGTGATGCACCGCCCCCCTCAGAGCAGGGCACATTCCAGCTACTTGGCTCTTTGGGATTAACTGTCCCTTTCATCAAGTTGGCTTGGACTACTGTTGCTGTTGATCAGGCAATGCAAGTCTTCCTGAGACAGACTCTCAGGCTATTGATTACAAAACATAGCCTGTTTCAACAATCATTACAAAACAAAATCCAAACCCTCAATGTTGAAGGCAGTTGTTATCATAGATAGGAACTGTTTATTGATTGCAGCCAGATATGAAAATATGCATCCTTTACACTAAGCCATGTTGTATATCTAGCATAGCAAGATGAAAGTCATCCCTGATACCACTTGAGGGAAAGAGCTCTGCCAGAACGTGGGAGGATGTACTTATCTAACATCCTACCTAACACGTAGCACCTGAGAACAACAAGCAGGAGGAGAGTTACAATGCTTCTGCTTGTGAAACATCTTGCCTGAGAGGCAGAAGGGTGTGGATTTACCCCCACCTCATTTTAGGTGTCTAAATGAAGCATCAGTGGCAGGAGCACAGCCATCCTGCGTGCTCCCTCAGAGACAGGTGTAGTCCAGATTTTAGGAGGGATAAATTTCTTTCTGCAGGCACATCCCTCTCTCTTGACCACAAAAGACAAGCTACACCCCTCACATGGGAGGAGTCAGCTGCAGTGAGGTGGCAGGGTGGCAGAAACACTGCCTGAAGGAAAGATACTGGTAGTTGTTTGGGGACACTCTTAAGGAAGGAAAGGGGAAATCCTAAATGATTGGTTCGGGGTTCCTCTGGTGGGGGTGACAGCCCCAGCCAACAGCAGTCAGTATGTACAGCAGATTCTGTTATCTCTGGCCCAGAGGTGTGTTCAGGAGGAAGATTGTGCTGGGACAGTCCCCATGCAGTAAGAACCTCCTCTGATGCCAACTCCAAAACTACGCTCATTTACAATAGGATTAAAATAGCCCTTGGAGGTTTTACACTAGGGAAAGGTCAGCCGGGCTGGGACATCAGGGCCAATATATAAAGGAAGGGGCAAAATAGCAACTTTTCTCTCTATGTGCTGTAGCTGTGTTCTAAAGATAGACTTCTGAACTATTTATTGGAACAACTGTGTGTCCCATCTGTCTAGGAACAGGTTCACCTCTGAATACTGTCACCATTACAATGGATTTTCAGGAGCCCTGGGCTCAGGCCAGGATTGTACTGTGTTAAGAGAGAATTTAAAACATAGCACTGTCCCCTGTTCCCTGTATTCCATGAGCTTTCTCACAGTATGTTCCCTGTTAACACTTCCTGTAAAAACTGGCCAGATGTCCTTCTCAAAATCTACAAGACTCCATGGTGCCAGGAGAGCTTACATCCACATGAGCTGCACAGATGGACAAGTTCAGTGCAGGTCCTTGATGCCAATGCGTGCAAAAGAAAAGTCAGCTTTTACTTTCCCAGCAGATGCTGGTTTTCCAAGGGCAGGGGGACACCCTGCAGGTACCCACTCCTTCCTCTGGCCACAGAAAGCAGCTGCCAACAAGGAGGAGGTGGAGCACAGAGAGAAGGCGGCTTCAAGGAGGATTTGGAATAGTTCCAGTTATTGCAAGAAAGAAAAAAAGGTGGATGGTTCAGTAAAGCTGGCATGGCCAGCAGTGCCAAGGTGAAAAAGGGCTTTTTCCTGGCAGTCAGCCTTGAACCTGTGTGTGTGTTGGGGGGGTTGATGCTCAGCTGCATGTCAAGGTAGTGAAGGTGAAAGTGTGTGTCACTATCAACATATGTAGGAAGCCAGTTCCTGGGAGATCATCAATGGCTTTGGAGGTCTGAGGTGCTCCAGATGTGTTGGCTCAATTGACAGGGCTCACAGTCCTATCTCCTGACTCACATTCTCCTCTGCCCCTTCTTCTGAAAACCAGGCTTTGGAGTTCATAAATATGAAAGAGCACTTCTGTGATGTGCTTTAGCACCTGGCCATCCACCACGGTCAACATAACTGCTTTTAAAGCAGTCAGGTCCAGTAAGGGTAATGTTAAACTTTTCAAAATATGTATTTCTTGCCCCCAGGGAGAAAAGTGGCTGGCCCACTATGGATGTGTAGCCATAATGTGGGTAACCAGTAGTAGCCCATTGCATGCCTCTCCTTCCTCCTTGTGTCCCCATGAGCCTGCGTGCACCTCCCTGGCAACCACAGGTACAGGTGTTTCCGCAAGACCTGGTGCTTGCTCTGGTAAGTCCCTGCAGGGACTTGTGCCCAGAACATGGAACGCTGCAGACCTGGGACAGGGGCAGAGAGCATTGAAGTGGCAGGGAAAGAAATGCCACGCTGGGAGCTCAGCAACCTCCCTGCCACAGAGCCTGCTTGCTCCCTGTCGCCTTGGCAGAGAAGCACCTGGGATGGAGAAATTAGCTGTTTAACTACTACCTAAGATCAAAATGAAGAGCGCCTGTGGAAACCTGGCAAGTATTAAGCAATGCCCGGGGCATCTGGAGAAACAGAAGAGGATTTTGTGTTTTGCACAGCACTGTGAGAAAAGGGAGTGACCTTCCTTAAGGGCTGGGAGACAGAGGTTTCAAAGCTTTGCCTCCCAGTCTGTGCAACTGGTGAGACACTCGCTTATGTAAGACCAGACTCCAGGAATGCCTTCCCTGGGACTCCATCATCAGCTGCTCTTAGGACAGGAGCAGGGACAGAGGTAAGAATTGATCCCTAGGAGCACTAAGCTTGGCCTGGGTCACCGCAGGCAGCCATGCAGCACAGGCTCTTTGGAAACTAAATACACCTCATACCAAAAATGGGCAGATTTGCCTCTGTCTTCCTCTATGGGAAGCCTATTTGGTCATGCCTCTGGTAATTAGGAACTTTCCTCTAATTTCAGGTATTAGTCTGTTGATGATCAGTTTGCACTCAAGTATTTTTGGGTCAGATTTTCCTTCAAGTTGAATAGTTTGTGGGTTTCCCTCCTGTCCCCCCACAATGTTTATGGAGAGAAATCATAAGCTGTCTCATGCTTTTCTTTGCTGAAATTCTTCCTGTGTCTTACAGAACAGGCTGTCCCTTCCTCATAATTTTCCTGGACATCTCTTCACAGCACCTGTACCAGTTTGAGAGCTTTCTGAGAGCTAACTGGAACCGTATACAGGATTCCAGAGGAAGTTTCACCAGTGCCTTTTTTACAATGCTATTAGCATCATTTCTACCTCTTTTCTGTCTGATTTTTACTACAGCATTTGACCCTATTTGTGTAATTTCATCTTTCAGGGATCTCTGCCTGTGATATCCATATCTTCTTGAGTACTGGCAACACCCTTCAGCTTTCTGCTGTCAACAGACTTCACACATCAGTCATGTTTCACAACACTCCCCGTTTTTAAATATTTAAACAATCAGTAAAAAGATTGACAACCCCAAGGCCGGTCTTTGTGGAACCCCCTCTACTTCAGCATAGCACCTTTCCAATGTTACTTAGCTTCTTTCCTTCAGCTGGTTACTTACCCTTTACAATTTGCCTACTAATCTCCATCTGCTTCAGTTTGCCTTTTAATCACCTGCTTTACTGAAGTCCAATAGGTGAGACCTACTATGCTTCCTCTGCCAAAGAGATTGAGTTAACACATCTAAGAAAGATAATTGCTTAGTTTGTCATGATCTGGTTTTGAAAGACACATCTTGCATCTTACCCTGTTTCCCAGCTACTCATTACATGCAATTTGTAATTATTCATTCATCTAAATTTGTTCTAAAGGTCTCAATACACAGTTGGCAGGTTTCTAGTGAGGACATGTTCCATACTCTTTCTCATAAATCAGATACGGGATTTTTGTGTGACAGATCTAAATAATATGCTATGCCTACTTGTTTTTTCATCAGCTTCTAACATGGCCTATTTTTAACCCTTAATTTATTATTCAGGTGAGTGTTTGCTCCTGAAGGTGTAGGCAGATTCACTGACCTTATTCAGGACCTTCTGTACAGGCTTTTATGTGTTCTCATGTATTTTATACTTTAGTTCTCAGGTGAATGCTTTATGTCTTCAGGCTCTGGGGAGAACAAGTTGTAAAATTTGCAGAGTTGTTTGACTGACTATAGAGTATAAAATTAGTATTTGAAATGGGAGAGCAAAACAGCTACGGTAAATGCAGTGTTTCTTCTTGGAGTCATGTTCTTTGAGAGCTGCAGTGTTGCAGGAGCAACTCAATGTCAGGGGAACATGGGAATTTGTTTTCATCCGAAACATGCTTTTCCTGCCAAGCTGGCAGCAGCTACAGGTAAAGCCTTAACAGGGAAGCAATTGCATAGTCCCTGTTCTAGGAGGAGAGTCCTCCATCAGTGACTGAGTGACAGAATAGTGACCTTCACCTTCTGATTGCTTTCCATCTCCCTTCTGCCATCTTTCTTTTTTTTTTTTTCCCTTTTTTAGGGAAGTCTTATTGCTTTGGAACTACAGCAGTGTTAGTCACAGTGATCGTCACAAGCTCTCCACAAACATCTCTTCCTTATTCTGTAGTTACCAAGACACTGTATACCTGAGGATTTGCACATTGCAAGGGCAGAATTCACAAGGTGAGAAAAACAAGTATTGTGTAACACTCAGTTTTCCAGCACAGCAGAGATAAGGTTTCCTTCAATCCTCAAGCTGTTTCCCACAACCATTCTGAGGATCATCTCTACAGCCTGCTCTTATTTACAGGAGATTCTGGAGGAAGTTCATTTCTAGCTCTCATCCTTCATCAAGCCTCTGTGGTTCATGGGCCTAACACCTAGCAAGTCTTCTACCAGTTAGCTGATCTCTGTTTCAACCACCATGGGGAGGGAGAGATATCCCCCACCCTGCCCCGGAGGTTAAGCATCTAATTTAACAACCCCAGTGAGGCACAGCCCAAGATAAGAGTTAGAGGGGATGCTGACCACCAGCCTAGTGATAGTGTTTGCACTTTTGCAAGTGATCCTAGTATTGGAGGGTGTGTTCTCCAGTCATGTGAGGAAACAGTAAAGAAAATATCTATTTGTAAGGGTGAAGGGGAGGTCAGCAAGATGAGCATTGCAATTTGCTAGTATGGGGCCCCCCAGTGTTCTCTCTGTACAGGAGGATATAGGCATTAATAAGCTGGGAAAAGGTAGTTATGGTCCTGCAGATTTAGAAATACACCAAAACTGCTTCTGCCTTTTAATTTCTATTTCAAATTCCCTGCAAACAGGCTAAAATTTCACTGCCGTGGGTATTTATGGTATGGTGAAGGCACAATAATTCATGTTTTGAAGGGTGCTGTCTACTTGTACTTAGATGTTGATGTCATATATCCAGTTTAATCCATTTCTTACACTGCCAGGTACATAAGGCAGATGTCCATCATCACCAACAGGTTCTATTCCAGACCAGTCCCTTGAAGATGTTCAAGTTCCTGACTTGCGATGTTGCTGCTTTAGTCATTATTGTGCTTCCTTGCATTCCTCAGGGTCACTGTCTCTTCTTTCCTCTTTGTGTTGAAACAGGGCTTGTTGAAGGACCTGGTTATCTGGCACTCTCAAAACATGGCCAAGGTCAATCTGTTTTCTCCACTGTACTGTTTGTACAGCTGTGGGTAATCACGCAGGCTCTGAAATCTCAGCATTCCTTTTGCTCTCTGGCTGCTTTATGATCACTGTCCCCCGCAGGCATCCGCACTGAGAACACTTTGATTTCTGGGAAATAGACATGTTCTTCCAAGACTTCAACTTGTACAGGTGTATGTGTAATGTATTTTTAATAATGGTGGCTCAAAAGAGCTCACAGGGAAGCTTAGCACTGATGCTGATGACTTCCACATGGGATGTATTCTTGCCACGGAAACAAAGAAAGGATTCTGCCCGTTATGATATTATTTATATTCTTAGACCAGTGAGTAGAGACGTGCATGTCATGTATATGTATCCTCAAAAGCCCCATGCTCCAAGCTTAGTCTACATTCTGTATTACCCTTACATAGCCTGTGGTAAAGTTAGAAAACATTAATAAAGGCCTTTAGTGTTCAAAAGGCATTAGGATTAATGTTTCAGTTATTACAGTTTTCTAAATGAGTACTGATTCTCTGGGATTTGTTTATATAAATAGATTTTCCTGGAGGACAGGAAAATAAAAGCATGCTGCTTTTTTAAAGGTGAGGTTATAAATGCATATCAAACCTTTATTAGCTTGCTCTCTGGGGCCTTTGCACTCTGACAGAACTATAAAATGTTCAGTTTCTAATGAGCACAGTTTTATTATGATTTCAGTTTTCCAGGTCGGCAATGATCACACAGCACAGCAGTCAGAGAGAGCAGGGCCAGAATTCTGGAGACACTTGGTCAAGTAACAGGCTATGACCAGTCACAGCATTGGCAGATGAACGGTAGCTTCAGTGAGGAGGTTTTCAGTCTTACCATCCTCAGCATCTTCATGGTCATCACCCATGACACAAAATTACATTCTTAGACTAATACCTCTTGACAAAGCCTTCTCCAGCTCATTTTCAATGGACAAAAGTCTGTAGCACTACTGTACTTCACTACTTGACTCTGTATGGGTGCTGCATCAAAACCCTCCCCTGAGGTCCAACATAAGCCTTCTGTTTTCTGTGTCTGGATCAACACATTTTCACCTTTCTACAGAGTGTGAGAAGGCTCATAAGCCCCCTGGAGCACAGAGGCAGTAGATAAAGTCTGTTAGTGTGATGCCATCACATTGTCCTGGACCACTTGGGGTATAAAGAGGCAGAACTAACTCTGTATTAGTATTTAAAAAAGAAGAAACCTGGTCAGTACCAATCATCGTAACCCTGTGGACAAGAAGAAACTTGGATGAAAGTAACAGCTAGGTGTGGGAAGGTATAAAACTATGTGGGAAGGTAGATTAAAGACCACCAACACACTGTGAAGCAAAGGCTTCTTCAACACAATTCTGTAACTAGTACCCCCTGGTCCTGACACTTCGTGATATGGTTAGCATAACTAATGCCATTTTATAAGGCCAGTGGTCATTCTGTGACCAAGCTGGTAATGTACCACTCCCCTTTCCCCTCTTCGTCAGCCCTGGAAGGTTCTGTGTACCAGGCAGATTTCTACCCTTCCCTATCAGCCTGAAGATTCCTGGGTGCCAGGCCAACTGCTCCCCTCCTTATCAGTCTCGAAAGTCCCAGGCACCTGGCCAACCTGCTTGTGATGACCCAATCACAGAATAGGGGAGTGCAGCAGCACCCAGAGCACCATCTATAAAATCAGTTACAAGCCCTGAGAGGGAAGTTGACCACAGCTGATGCTAAACAGTAAAACCCATGACCTCCCAGTGGTCAGGGATGCCTCCACCATTGCCTGCTTCCTCCAAGGACTGACTGAGCGACTTATATTCTTTTACGTGTTTTGAGTCTATATATATGATTGTTATACTAATACTGTAAGGCAGGTGTTAAGGTTTGACCCAATCTGCAGAGAGTCCAGGTGATTAGGAACCATAAGCTAACCTGTGCTACAAATTTTATGCTATGCTACTTACAAAATTGCACCACACCGATTCTGATTATAAAAATATTGTGCTATTCTGGTGATAAAATTGTCTGCTATGCTGATTATAAGATTCTATTAGAAAAAATAAAGCTTTAATTGTAACTACACCTTATTGCAATCATTATTCTGCCCAGGTTCCCTGTAGTGCCAGGTGACAAAAGCCCTTTCACATAAAACCTCTCCTGGCCCAGCTGGGAATAAATCATCTAGAAGTCTCATACATATATCTGATGCAGATGTAGCTATTTTTGCAGCAAGTGAACCAGATTTACTCCAGTGTAAATATATCAAATAGCTCATTCTTCAAGCTAATAAAAAGCAACAGATGGCTCTTCAGCTCTGCACTGTGGAAGGGTTCTACTAACTGGAGTGGTCGAGCACAGAGAAAACAGCGTCTGACGACGTCAAAGAAGGTTCCCAAGACCAGCAGTATCAGCAGAGTGCATGCTCAGAGGGGTACTCCTTAATCTCCATTTTTACCACGTTATCAACATAGCCTCTCTGCAGGCACCAGCTGTTAATGCTAGTGTTGCAGAAGCCAGAGGGTTTTGCACTGAGGTATGTAGGAGGGATGGGTATTTAGTTTGTTTCTTTATCCCACAGAACAAGGGAAGCTTCTTGTTGGGGTTTGGAGTCTGTCACTGGGAGTGGTTAGTATGAGGCGTGCACCATAGCTTGTGCGAAGAAGGTTCCCCTAACCTGTCATTTCTTGTGTGGGTGTGTTTTGCCCTGGAGGAACCTTAACTGCTTTTTAACAGAACTTTTTGGTGGGAATTGTTGGGAAAGCATTTCTCTAACTACTTGAGCCTCGCTGTGTTTTTTTGGCCCTACCTATACCACAGCATAAAATATTCTGTACATTGGGAATTCTCAAGACCTGATAGTCATCTCGATGGCACACAATTTAAACAGAATTATTCCTGATTTACATTGGCATAAGTGAGGGTTTTCCGTATATAATGTAATATTTTCCCTCTTTCAGATGTAGACACAAACACCATTCTCAGGCTCCGTCTTATAGAGGGTTATCTGCAGATGAATAGGATGAACTCTTTTGCTAAGAGCCATTACCTCCAAATTCCAGCACTGAAGAGGACCAAGAGGGTGAAGGGGGATATATATTTGGCACTGTTTGTCCAGGGAATACTGAGGGCAGTAGGTACTGAAGAGCATCTGAGACTCTTCAAGGCCGGTAGGGTTCAGATGAGAGACTTACGGTACAAAAAAATTTGCAAATTCTGCTGTTATGCAGAGTTAACATTCCTGAGAACTGCAGCTTCACGCTCCCTCACTCCTATGACTCCCATAACTGAAGGAAATGTTTGGGTTTTGCTTTGTTTGCAGCTCTAACTCCATCAGCATCTTTTCCTACGCTACAACAAACTAGAACTTTAGCCCACACTTTTTCTTTCTCCTGTCACAATGGCAGAAGAGCCCAGCATTTCACTGAGTGGGTCAAACTGAAGCAGCTAGGACCATATCACTTCAGTTATGGTTTGCAAGGGGCTCAGGCACAGAGAGGGGAATCAGAGAGATGAGGGAGAAGGATTAGTCTCTGCACTTCACTTCTACTGCATTAAGGGTGTTGGTGTTGGTGTAGATGCAGAATAAAGATATTCTCACCTTGAATTCCTCCAAAGCAGTTCTTTCATGTGGTTGCCTCAGTAGAATGAAATATTTATGAAATAGCCAGCACACCCACCCAGACATAAGCCAGGCAGTAACTGTTCATGTTTAGAAACAAACTTTCCCCATGGGTACATTATTCATAGCCGGTCACTTGCCAGTTTTCCCTTGGAAGATATAAACTAAACATTAGGAATAAATGCAATGCACAGTTGGGTCTTTTTTTTTTTTTTCCCTAGCTGGATGTTGCAGCAAACCTGCAGGTTCTCTCTGTCCTGTTTTCCACTCACTCATTTACAAGTTGACTAAATCAATGGTGCATTCCCAAAGTCTTCCTGCTGATCCACTCAAAGGCTGCACCATGGTGTATTAGCACTTGGGAAGATCCAAGAGAAATCCCAAATTCAACTGGCTGAAAAATATTTGCAGATTACAAACATTATTCCAGGAAAAGAGTAAATCATCCTCCTGATCCATCCTGCCAAAACACTATGGCATCTCTGTTGCCTGAGAAACATAGCAGGTTGTTGTTGTAACAACTAGAGACCAGCTGACCTCCTGCTTCCTTTCGTCAACCAGCTGCAAAACTCCCCGGTCATGGAACAGTCTCAAATTGAACATCTGACCCCAGTTTATGCAATTCCCCTGTGACTGTTTTGTAAGCTTTTTGTCACTTCACTTCACTCGATTGTTTGTTGAAAGCATTCACAGTTATATTGGCTAATGTGAACGTTTCAGTGTGACAGATAGCCCTGTGCTTAAGCCCTCTACCTCCAAGGCAACCTCGGAATGTTGCTCTAAGAGTACGTCATGTCATGAGATAAAGCAAAACCTGAAAGCATAGGTGAAGATAAATCCATCTTTAATTATCCATAGTGATACTGCTTTAGCAAAATCCAGCTTTAATTATCCGTAGTGATACTGCTGTAGCTGAGATTTTAGGAGACGTTCCCAGGCTGGCTATTTAAGTGTGGGAGGGCATCACAAAGAGATCTTTTGTCTCTAAAGCTATACCAGGTCCATGAAGAGTACACTGTGAGCTCTTCCAGTAAACCCAGGGATCTTAGAACAGTTTCCAAAGAGCTACATTGAGATGATTGAGGGCATAAAGATACGGTGCTTTCATATGCCTGCCAAATCACTTGGGCCCTACCTCTGTACATCTGTAGGTGTTGAAACAGCTTCACTAGTGTCTCATCCTTGGATTGGTCCCACCACCATTTCTAAGTCTACCTTCACAGAGTTCAGCTGATAATCAGACTTGGGTTTTTCAGAGAAGAAAAGATTCATTCTGCACTTCTTTGAGCATTATTTCAAGGTGGTCTCTGCTGATAATACTGCAGCTGAGCAGAAGCTTCACTGAAGAATATTGTGTAGGAGTGTTATTAAAGTAGGTCATTGCCCAAAGCAGCAGACCTCAGGGATAAAATGAATGAAGAAGCTCCTACCTCCTACAGTGGTTGTTTTCAGTCGGTTTGCCCATTCAGAAAGGCACAGATCCTATCTGGTCCACCTACTCATGCTCTGTCCTCACAACCATGAGTCTTAAAAAACACTTTTTTTCCCCGTATGAAAGCTGAGTTACCAACCTCATCTTAGGATCTGGAGTACAGTCATATGGAACCCATATGCAACATCTCAGTGTGACCTTAAGTCTCTGAGAAAACCTTGATGGTTTGTTGTTAGTTTGGTTAGGGTTTTTTTTCCCCTATCCTAAATCCTTGCACCTCCTTTCTGTTACCATTTACTCCCTCAAAATGTTGCAATTCCTCCTTCACACCTGTGCAGGTGCCATTCTCTTCAGGCGTAGAGAAAACAGAACTGCCAGGGGAAGGTGTAATTATCAGCTAGAAGAAAGGGAAAGATATTGCAAATAACATGTTGCCAAAGAAGTTTAACACTGCTACGTTTAAAGGGATTGTCTCAGAAAAAAAATACCCCTCAGTTCTTCACAACAACATCTCAGGGATGTCAAGCAAGCTGTCGAGTATCTCTGGCCATGTGCAGAGTGTCATTGAGTCCAACAGAAATCAGTGGGAGACCAAACCTCCACTCCTCACAACTGGCTGAAAATTCTCCATTGCTGGGAAACATTCAAATGCCAGCCCTCTTTCCACTATCTTGCAACATCAACATAACCAGAAGCCATCTGCTTTTTGTCCCAATAGCTGCTGAGAACAGGGAAATAGCAGTTTAAAAAAGAAAACAACCCAAAAACAGTATGCGAGGTTTATTTTTTTTTCTCCAAAAGCAGTTTTGTACGTCTTCTAAAACAAATGTGCGCAGCTGTAACATTGACACAGGTAATTTTGTATTCTGATTTTGCTGTGTAGAAAGCAGAAAGCTCCTGTGCAGCTGGTAGGGCAGCAATCAAGCTGTTGTGCAACTCAATAGGCAGATCAGGCTCGAGGAAGTTCTGCTGGGATCCTCTCTGTACTCTGTTTTTCAAATGTGATTAACACCTGTTTTCTTAGATTAGTAAATTAGAGAGAGGTTTTATGTTACACTTCAGAATAATTTTGAACACTGCATGGCAGAGTCATGTGCTCTAGATATTTGGAAATACCACATTTTAGCAACTCCTGCTTGGCTGCTTAGAGACTGTTTAAAGCTCATTGTCAAAGCCTCACTCTTCTACTATCTGACTCAAATGATTTATTGTCCTCCTGCATCTGTTGACAGATTCACCTGGTAATTCAAGTTTGCTAATATTTGTATTTGTTTATCTATTAAACACGGACGCTTGAGCCAGGGCTGGTGTCCCTGTTCCCAAAGGCTGGGCTCTACTAATGTTGCATTCTGAAGCATTTTGTCTCTCACAGCTGGGCTTATCTGGTTTCTAATAAGGTGCAAGTTCCACCCAAATTTTTTTCCCTAGTCAGGATGTTTATAATCACTCCTGGAGGCTCTTTCCCTCTGTCAAATCAGATTGACCAATTGACCAGCAGATTAAAAAATTATTAAGGGTGGGGAGGAAGGACAGCCGCACACCCGCACACAAAGCCTGTGAGCACTCCGCCTCTGTGCTCATATGGGCTTTGTTTCCTTGGGAATCCAGCTACTAAAACAGGCAACTGCTGTGACAAGAAATGAAATTTAGCAGCAGAGAAAGAAGACTGATGATTTGCAAGCCTTTTAGGTTTGGGATTTGCAACACCCATCCCTTTTTTAAATTTGTTAGAGGAACACCTCAGGATGTGTGTGTAGGAAAGAAAAGCATGAATAATCCAGCAGGGCAAGCAGACTTTGTAGCTCATCACCGTAAGTACTGAACATCATCAAGTGCCCTCTGCGCAGGGAGATATTTAGTGTGCATCGATCTCCCTTGTGGGCAATCCTGTGATGTCTCCTGTGAACACTCACACTAAATCTGTGGCAGAAGAAACACTGTATAACACACAAATAACCTGCGTTCGGGAATTAGCAGTCCCAAACCAGGTCATATGAGCAATTCACAGTCCCCTCATGCCCCTCTCTCCCTGCCTACAGGGCAGGGACTTCTATTCTCCTATTCTTCTGCTATGGCACAGCTACATCTGCTGCTTCTCAGGTTTCTTTTCCAGATATCAAGTGGCTTCACTATCCGATCTTTTCGGTATACAGTTAGTGTCTCAAATTTCCAGGGCCTGTCTCACTGTCAGCATCATCTCTGGCCTCCTTCACCCGGTCCACCAAGGGGAGTAACAGGGGACGTGGTGGTGGCAGCTGATGTACTCCGACTCACTTCGCGTGGAAGGCAAGTACCACGGTCCTGATATGCCCGAGAAGAAAACGGGCAGCAAGGAGACAGCAAGTGGGGAGAGGGCCTGCAGAGAGTGGCTGTCACGTCGCCTTCCCTGCAGGCCCACGCTGAGGGAGGTGGATGGGACCACCCCTGTCTCTTACTCCCCCCCGCCCCTCGCCCCTGTCCCGGCTCAGGTGGTCGGGCGGAGCGGTGGCGGCACAGGCCAGCTGGCGGCGGGCAGCTAACACCGGCGCTTCAGCGCCGGACACAGCCCTGACACCCGGCCCCGGCCTGACAGCGCCGCCACTCCCGCCCCAGCACTACATGTCCCGTCGTGCCGCGGGTGGGGGAGGCTCCACGTTAGAGTCGCGGACTAGCTGCCCACGGAGCCGCCACTTGAGA
This sequence comes from Actenoides hombroni, assembly GCA_024336885.1. Lineage (NCBI taxonomy): Eukaryota > Metazoa > Chordata > Aves > Coraciiformes > Alcedinidae > Actenoides > Actenoides hombroni. The sequence continues at coordinate 993,486 of WUAM01000392.1, read as the reverse complement.
AGCACGGCATGGCTCTCACCCCTTCCCCGATTTCATGGGCAGCAAGGCCCGGTATCACTCTGCGGAACTCCACAGCTTCGCACCGCGCTTCCCACGCCGCCGGCGAAGGGCCGACACTCCCCGCCTGTGTGGCATCTTGCCGACAGGCAGCGGCACGGGCGCCCCTGCCGAAGCACTAGTCGGTGCGGAGGCGGCACGGTGGGGCCCTTGTAGCGCGGGGCGGAAGCGGGTTTCCGGGGGGACGCGGCCTGGCTCGGCGGCGGCACCAAGATGAGCGGCAAGGAAGGTGAAGGCGG
>WUAM01000392.1:974544-993181 GCA_024336885.1 Actenoides hombroni | reverse complement strand
CCAGTATACACACACATTTACACAAACTTCTTTACCTCCCCCCACCGCTCCACCGCTCGGCCCGGCGGCGGTTGGAGCCGGCGGCTCCCCGGTGCGTGGCGCGGCTGAGGCCTCGGCCGGCCCGCCCGCCCGGACCGGGAGAGGCCCCTGCCCTTGGCCCCCGGCCCCCCGGGCTCGGTGCCGCCTTCACACCGGAGCGAGGCCGCCCGCCGCCACCTGACGCGGAGGGGAATGGGCGGGCGCCTTTCGAGGCGTGCGGTCGATGCGCCGCCTGTCGCCGCCGCCGAGGGGCGGTCCAGCCGCAGCTAGCTGGGGCCGGCGGCCGTGCGGGCCTTCGGGCGCTGATTCAGGTCCCTGCGCCGGCTGGAGAAGCGGGCGTGAAGAGTTGAGAGCGGGAGGGAGGCTCCGCGGCAGGGAGGAAGGCGGAGGTTTGAGCCTCTGCTGTGAACCAGTGCTTCCCTTCAGCTGCGTCACTAAACTCTGTCCTGACACCGAGAGGGACCGTTTCTTTTTCAGAGGTGTTACCACCTTCTCCCTTGGGCTTTACAGATATGTCTGTGACTGTAGTTTCAGAAATCTTCATCCTTGGTGGTATAAACGCAGCTGCTGCAGCCAGAAGTCGAGTGTGTGTGAAGCCGAGGCCTCTGAACTGCTTGTGGCAGTAACTGACTCAATAATGCAGCACCTGCTTTGTGGCCTGTGTGTTGGTTTAGCTTAGGCAGTCACACAGACCTCCCTTCAGCCAGAAAGTAGGCTCTGCAACGAGGAAGCTGTTTTGTTTTGGTTGTTTTATTTATTTTTTTTTTAAATTAAGCTGAAGTTACTTTTATTGCAGTCTGTGGGTTTCTGATATTCAAGCTGTTCAGTGGAACCTTTTCTCTATTTATTTCTTCCCCCTCCCCCTTTCATGGGGGCCTGTTTTTTTCCTGTAAGTCATTATGATGCTCTCGGTTTTCGAAATACTACAGGGTTTAATGCTCTGCACTATTTCAGGGGTTGTGTTTGTAATGTTTTCAACTGCTACAGGAAAAACAAAACCCTGAACCCATGTCCTAACAGAAAAGAAGGAAAAAATGATTTTCAGTTTCCTCTTTTAGAAAGTAACTACGCCCACTTCTGGTTTTGGTTTGGGATAATAAACAATTAAACGGAAACATTTTAAAATCCAGTGTTCATCTGTAACTTTTAAGTAGCTTCCTTTTGTTCTTCTAAGGAAATTGGGAGAGCTCCACATGTTCAAAAAGGTATGCTTGTAAGAAAGACTTTGCCAAATTTTGGTCTCTGTTAGGAATACAAAGTGTAGAGCTGTCACCAAAAGGAGGTAGTGAGAAGGAGGAATGGTTAAAATATGAATGACACAATGAGTCTGTCTTAGGTGAAGGAAGGACAAAAGGAAGAAACAGTACCAAGTGTAAAACAGTAATGAAACAGTCCAAAAGAGAAGAGTTCTGGGTAAGGGTTTGAAAAGAGAGGCTAAAGAAGAGGCATGTAAGAAGGCCAGTTGAAGGGAACAGTTGGATCAGGGTGAAAAAACCTGCAGCCATTCTCATACAGAAGGGAAACATTAAAGGGTGTGAAGACCTTACAGAAAAACCCAAGCCAAAACAAACAAAATACCCAACCAAAAAAAAACCCCAGAGGACTTAGGATCCTACCACACTCATCTATTGGAATTTGTAGGGTTTTTAAATAATGTTCACTAGGAATGGGGTGGAAAAGTAGCATGCTAACATGAAGATGATATCAGTTGGTAATAAGGTTCATCCGGTTACTTTATCCTGTAAAATATAGCTACCGTCAGGAGTGCTCTGAAGGCAGCATTCTGATGCTGCTTATGGTCTGGCAAAACTATTTTGAAATATGCATTTTTTTGTCTGTATCTTCTATTAATAGGATCGGGTGGGTTCAGAAAAAGAAAGCATGACAATTTTCCACATGGTCAAAGAAAAGAAGAAAAAGAGAATGTTAATCCATCTTCAGCTTTGATGACATCTTTTAAATGTAAGTATGCATTTGGAAAGCCAGATTATAAAAACATGTGGTGTGGAAATTGCTAGGAAATTGCTAGTATTTAGTGATGGAATAATCCATCTTTCTCTGGGGAAGAGACGTGAAACTAGTTGGACTCATGCTTCATACATTTAGAGCTTGGTGTTTTGCATTTTGCCCAATAAAGATCTGAGAGTGGGATTTCACAGAGCTCCACTTGACTGTTGACTTGCTCCTGTTTTCATCCTACATGCTGTTCCCCCTCTCCACCCAGCTTGTACTGAACTCGATGCTAAGCAAACTCCGCCAGGCAAAAGGTGACAGGGCCCTTTGGTGGCAGAAAACTGTAAGGTCTGCAGAGATGGAATGCAAAATTTGAGTCATGTAGACAAGAGGAATTGATGCCTGCCTTTGTGGAGACCAAGAAGACACTTAGCTGTTGACCTTAGCTCTGGGGCATAGATGACTAAGCTAATTCATTGTAAATCTGGGTGCACCGATTTGTGAGTTGGCAGCTGTTTATACATGCAGTCTTTAAAAATTAAGAGTTCAGCTAAGGAATACTGACCTGTATGTAGACACATTTCAGTTTGAGTGCCTTTTTAAAATTAGTTTATATTTTGGTTTCTTTAAATAAGCAGGTGTTTTTATAGGATTTTGCACAAAACCAGATTTAAACTCCAGTAAATTTAGTTGAACTTACTCATTAGATGGGCCCTAACAGGGGAAAGTTGAGCTTCAGAAATCAGAAGATTGAGAGGAGAAGAAAGATGTGATATGGGGAACAGATTAATTCTTGGTGTAAAATTTTCTCCATCCCACCTTTTTTTATGAAGTTAAGGTGAAGAAGTAAGAGCTGGATGGCTGTTACAGATGGCTTCAACATCAGATAGTTTCCTTGCTTTCTCAAACAGATAGTTCTTTTCTTTTTTTTTTTTTTCTGAGTCAGCTTAGCAGATGACTAATTTTGACCCTTAAACTTTTATACTGAATAACATACATACACTTGCACTTGAATTGAGTAGTGCAACTGTACTTTCAACTGTAATTTTTCACCTTTAAGCACATCAGTTTCTCATAAGATTGCCGTTAATTCAAATTCAAAACAACACTTGTTTCTCTCCTTTCCCACAGTAGCCAGCCAGCAGCATTTAGTTTATTTCAGAAAGGATGCAAGGGACACGGTTTATTCAGCTTTTCAAAGATCCACTCTTTGTATTGCACTAATGCTTATAAGCCCCAGGTGGAGACACTTGTGGTGGCCCTGTCAGGCACAAGCATTAAGAAAAGTTGTGCTCCAGATGAGTTATAATTGAGCAAGCTGTTTAAGGTGAACTTGAGCAGAGCACTATTTCTATACGTGTTGCCTGAATCTAAACAACTTAATGTGTGAAATGAAATGGTTATACACGTTTTGCTTTTTTTGTCTCTTTGGAAGAATGTTGTACTTGAATTGACATAATTACCTGCTGGCATCAAAGATTTCTAAAAAAATTTATAGTAATGAATCAAAAACTGAGTATTCAGTTATGCATTTTTTTTCTTTATATTTTAAATATGAGAGTTCAATAATGCAGAGAGGGGATAGCATCTTGGTTTGTAAGGTTAAGATTTATTAAGTAATTTTTAATGGTCTGATTCTGCACCACCAAAATCAATAGAATTTGAGTATTTGCTTTCAGTGATACATTGCACATTAAAGTGGAACGTGTGGAGGAGGTGGCTGTGTGGTCTCAATGTGTTAGCATGGAGAATCCCCCTAGTTCTAATCCTTTGCAACTTTAGGCAACAGTACAGTAGGTTTTCTTGTGTTCTTTTAGGGTAAAGATGACTGTATTTGACTGTGTTTTACTTCAGGTCACAGAACTCTTCCTAGTAGTCCCTCACAGATTTAAAATCTAAAAGTGACAATCATGGAGAAGAGATTTGGGGCATTGCTAATATTGTAGAAATTGTAGAATAGTTAATTTTCTGTAAATTAAATTTGTAAATGGTCATTGGAAGTGTCATATATGGCATCCTGTGAAGGAAAGTACCAGTCACCCTTCCTCAAGTTCCTGTCACTATGATCTGAAGGAAGATTTTTAATGGTAATTCAGTCATGGACTTGATTCTCAGAATTTGGAAGAGACACACCAATCAGACACGTGAAAGATTTAAAAGATCAACAGGAATATTTGTGACTTATCTTAGAGTTTCGGAAGAAGATTGGTGAGAACAGAGCAAAGTAAGAGCAACCAAATTTTTATCAAGACAATGAGAAATACAGTTACTTTTGTAGCTTCATCGAAGCTTTGCTTGCCAGAAAACTGCTACGCTTTTCTAAAGGATATTCAACTGTAATACCCTCCTAGCTTATTTTCACTATCTTCTAACACCTCAGACAGTTATGCAGGAAATGTTAGATTTCTTGTAAGTATCTATTAATGGTTTATTTAGGGAAATAATGGTCTATAAAATGTTAATGGCATCTGTGAAACATTCATAATGTTTGACTACAATAACACATCCTCTCTTTGTATTCATTATATAGAGAGAAAATTCACATCATTAAGTCAGAAATCTTATTTTATGTGTCTTTCATCCCACTTTGCTTTAGTACTTCTAGTTCTTAGGGATATTAAAATACTTGACTTTTGGCCAAGTGTACTTGGGATGTGAAATGCAACCTTTCTTTTTACTAAATGATGCATTTTTAACAGTATATGTGCCTTAGTTTTGTGTGTTAGTTTTGTTGTAGAGACTGGTGAATCTTACTAATGACTGTAGGGTTTTATATTTTTAATGTATCTTGCTGAATTTGGGTGAAATTTTGTTTCCTGAACAGCAGTATCGTGGAATAAATTTCGCTAGTTAGAACAAGTATTTTACCTTACAATTGTTTGAGTTGCCTAAAGCATCATCAACATTGATGTGTATTTAAACCTGACTTCATATTAGGAGTAGTATTAGTGATGAATTTTGCAGCTCTGGCAGGTGGTGGGCAGTGGTGGCCTCCACAGCTGTTGCCCGTGCCCACCTTGGGAAAAGGCACCCCCCGGGGAAAAGGCTGGTGGGGCTGGTGCCCATAAGCAGTTACTGTAGCCCAGGCTCTCTTCTCTTTCCCTATGCTGTGCATGTGTGATAACCATCTGTGTTATTCTGATGATTGACTCTGCAGCATTTCAGCAGGAGCTTGACACCAGGCATGACAAATACGAACGGCTGGTGAAGCTCAGTCGTGATATAACTATCGAAAGCAAAAGAACAATATTTCTGCTCCACAGGTTTACCAGGTGAGTCACACTGAGCACGAAAGTGTTCATCAAAACCTAGAATCTGCTTTGCAGTGTTCTCTGTATTTCTGGTTAATAGCTGCAATGTTCTGTCGAGAGGAATTTAATTATCTTCCCATAAACATCCTTTAGGATGGTTGTGAGCTAATGAATGCACACTCCACTTAAAGAATTAAAAGGTGCTGGTTCAAGTTTCTTGGTTTTATTGAAGCTTTACATAGGATCAGAGTAATAAAGTATAACAGCAGATGAGAGCTTTTCAGCTTCCAGAAAGCTGGGTGAGAAGAGCACGCACCCTTCCTTCTGATTAGTTGCCTCTGCAGTTACTTCACCATTTCATTTTTTGCAGCCCCACCCTAGGTCATCAATGCAAAGAGGAGGTGACCTGGGTTCTGTTTACTTCAATACATGCTGCAACCTAGGAGGCTTTTGTGTGATGATTTGAGCTTCTATGTTTTGTGTTCTCCTGAGCTTTCAAGCAATCTTTGGAAGCCACAGACACTCTAGAAAAATGACAGGAAAATTTGAAGCTTTGCATAGCCTGTTGTATAAAATGTTTACTGTATGTGTCAAACATTGGTCTTAGGTGTTACATTTATAATAGCTCTCCCTACCCCTTTTATTTTTAATTTTTTGTTACCTATTAATGCATTTCTGATGTAGTTGTAACTGTTTATAGTTACCATAGTAGTAACAGTTATAAAATAAGGATTATAACGTTGCCTCTCTTTAATTTGGTCGTCTTCTGTAAAGAGCCATTATGATAATTCTAGTAACTGCTACAGCCTTGACTGTAAATAGCTACTCCCACTGCAGGGGCTAGATAGCTGGGAACTGGTAGAGGAAAGAAGAAAAACAAAAAGCTCCTCTTTACTCTGAATTCTAGATTCCTGTTTTGTAAGACATTCCTGGTTTTGTGAGAGTGGAAGCTTTCCATACTCTACTTTTATTTCCTTCTCCTTTGATTTTCTATGCTGTAGTGGCTTTAGTTTCAGAAATCTGTTTTCTTTTTTTCTCAAGACCAGTCTGTCTATCTACCAGTTCCTTAAATATACTGTAAACTAATGTACCATATAGCTTATTTGGGGGTGGGGGAAGTTTAAGGGAAATTAGGTAACCTAAACTTTAAATGCCAAATATATATTGTGATTGTGAATCAGGTATTTCAGCAGTTCCTCAATAGCATAGTCCGTAAGTCCTTAAAAAAAAAAAAAATCACATGTAGAAGTAGCTCATGTATTGTATTTTGCAATGCTGTGATGTATTGCAAAATATTGTTTGGTTTGCGTTTTTTTTCAGAGGTTGAAGGACTTCTGCAAGTACTTCTAGTTTTCTGGAATAGTTTTTTGAAGCGTTTGCACATGTTTCTGATTGCTGTTACATAAGCAATAATTAAAACTGTAGTCTGGAATAAACATCATGTTACCAGAACCATGTTTGGCTGCTTGATTATTTTCACGTTAAGAATCTAAAGAATTTCAGAATCTGCAGTAGGTATCAATGGAAGTGAAACTATTTTTCATTCCACTGTCAGCTTTGCTTTTTTCCTGAAGCTTTTGAAAATGTATTGGTTAGTAAAAGAAAATGTGTAATATTTTTAAACTGCTCATGTTCTGGAAGCTGCTTTTTCAGTTTCTGTTTTATGATTGCAGTGCTCCTAATGGGGAAGAAATACTAAATGAATCTGAAGTCAAGCTAGATGCTGTCCGACGGAAGATCAAGCAGGTTGCACAAGAATTGGTTGGAGAAGACATGTATCAGTTCCACAGAGCTATATCTCCAGGTAAATTATTTTAAAACAGGGAAAGTATGCTATTTTGCACTAAGTTCAGGTTTTGTTTTATGTAGCAGTGCTTCCTCTTCATGCCACAGGTCTGAATTTGTCACATTCTATGGTTATAAATCAGGACTCAGATTAATCTTTGCTGTTAGCAAAGTTAGCTCTGGTATTAGAGAGACTATCGCCCTACAGTCGTCTTCCCATTGCAGTTAAATGAAGATTTAAATGAGAGACTAAAACTGGCAAAATTTGGACCCTGACCTAAACTGAAGCTGCGAGTGGTTCTGGCTGATCTTTTCTGACTGAGAGGAGTATGTGCAACAGCCTCATGTGCAACACTCCACTTGAAGTATTATAATTTGTGGGAGGAGAGTAGGAGCAACTATCTTGTGAAATGATCCAGTGGTTCTCCTGCATAATCAATTTCTGACTTGCATAAAAATATATGTTAATATCAGAATGGATCTGAATAAACTTTAGAAAACAACTGAAAATATGCTGTCAGAAACAATTCAGCATTTCAGATCTCAGCCTCTTAAAATTCCTAAGATGTTGGGTAGATAGTTGGACTTGGTGATCTTAGGGGTCTTTTCCAACCTTAATAATTCTATGATTCTATGTATCTGTACATTGTAGAGCAGGCCAACTTACTGTAGACCTCTAGTAGAGCAAGTTAGAGGTGTGCTGCATGTGTGTGATGCATCCACAGCTGCAGAGTTTTATAATAGAATAGTTTCAGTTGTGATGTACAATGATCATTTAGTTCAACTGCCTGACCAATTCAGGGCTGACCAAGTTAAATTGTATTGTGAAAGGGCATTGTCCAAATGCCTCTTAACCACTGACAGGCTTAGGGCATTGACCACCTCTCTAGGAAGCCTGTTCCAGTGTTTCACCACCCTCTCAGTAAAGAAATGCTTCCTAGTGACCAGCTAGGTCACTGGGTGCAGCTTTGAACCATTCCCATGTGTCCTATCACTGGATACCAGGGAGAAGTGGAGAGGGAGGTGCTGATCTCTTCCTCTCCTCAAGAAGCTGTAGAGATCAATGAGGTTGCCACTGAGCCTTCACTTCTCCAAGCTAGACAAGCTCAAAGTACTTAGTTGCTCCTTCCAGCCCTTTCACCAGCTTTGTTGCCTTCCTCTGGACACATTCAGAGACCTTCATATCCTTCTTAAATTGTGGCTTCCAGAACTGCACACAGTTAGACATACAACAGCACATCCCTAACACTTGCAAGGGACTTGGGAGTGAGATTGTCATAGAATTAAAGAATTTTCTTACTACAGTCTTAAGATGACTTCAGAGAATGAATCTTATTGACATCTCTAGGTATAAAGAAAAGATGGCAATGAGGTGTTTGTATGCTTAATAATAAGGGGGAGGAGAAGCAGACCGCTGTCCATCTTTCTAGCAGTCAGGTGTGCAGTCTCTCAAACAAATGCCTGAACTTTGTGGTTTTGTGAACGGAACTAAAAGATAGAAATTTGCAGCCCCGCACTGCATTTCTGAAGTTAGAACTGGGAATGGTTGTACTTTTACCTTTTTCTTCTCTTCAGGTGATGTGACAAGTCTGTGGATCTCAGCAGTTGTATAATACTGCCTGGCCCTGAGATCTCCCCAGTGTTTCTGTAATTAGGTAGTTCTTGCTTTGTTAAGAAAACTGTATATAAAATCCCACTGAAATAAGTTGCCTTCATTTCATTATTTCTGTAGGTCATGCACGGTGTCTACTGAAATTCTAACTCATCTACATGATGCTTCTCTGAGGGGAGTTTGTGCCAGCTGGTGTCCACTGAGCACGTAAAGGGCGTGTGTTAGGGTATACCCGTGTGTCACTGAGAAGACAGGGAAGGCTTTTAGGCATTGTTTAAATGAGCTCGTGTGTATGACAAGTACGAAATGCAAAGTTTTAGAGCTTTACTCTTACCTTGTTCATTAAGTCCTTGACTCTCCAGTAAAGTCATTGGGATGGCAAAGAAAAGGAATGTGCAGGCTTAAAGACTTGTAGATCTTGGTCGTGCTGAAGCTATGATTGAGGAGGTGTCAGATAAGTGAATATGCTTGATGTCAGGATTATGAAGCTGAGATAGAAAACCTAGAGACACAAAGAATGAGGGGACAGTTAGATAAAGAGCAACTTTAAGAGGGAATGCTTTATTCCCCCTGCTCCCCACTGTTTATGGAGAATTGTATTTGGGAGGGAAACAGTGATAAGAGTTAAGAATGTTGCTTTTAGTTTTGCTTTTAAGTCTAGTGTTCTTTAATTGTTCCTTTGCTTTTTTTTTTTTTTCCTTCCACAGTGGAAAAAGCTTGCATGCCTTTTTGGGAAAAAAAAAATGTAGCTGGGTAAAGAGCTAGATCTTTTGTCTTTATGTATTTCCTAGTAAGTCTTGACCTTCCTTTTACCTAGTTTTCAGTTCTGATTTTGTATTTTAAAGATTTTCTGGAGAACTAGTTAAAAAGCTTTTTATGAAAAAAAACATTGCCATTAAACTGCTTTTTTTTTTCTTCAGAAAAAGAATAAAGCAACGCCTATGTCCCATATCTCAAAAGCAGCATGTCCAATTAACCTCAAACTTCCTAAAAATATTCTCCTTTGTCTTGAAACCAAACATGAAACATCCTCCCGTTCCACACCCCACCTCTCACAGAAAGAGTAAAAGGGGTCAAAACTGGGCTTATAATGGAAACCATCATAGCAGCCTTAACTGGGCAGTCAAGACTATCTGCGTAATAAAGCTGCCTAATACATATTTTATTCAGTATAATAACTGTTAGCCTATAAATAGAGGAGTGCTATCAGTATAATGCTTGGGAATATTGTTTGCCACTTGTAATTGTTAAATGCTTTTTTTGGGGTTACTCCAAGCAGTTGTTCTTTTGACTTGAAGATAAAACAATTCTGGCAGAGCACTAAAGGAGTTTCATGCTTTCCCTCATTAAGAATAGTGCTAATGGCACGCAGGACGTTTCCCCAAAGGACACTTGCATGAGCTCAAACACTGAGTATAGCACTAATTGAACAACAACAAAAACTGATGACTGTTTTCTACACGTTTCTTAACAGTACAGATTGTCCCAGGGGATGATTAAACAAGCAAACAAAGAGATACTGAAATAATGAAGTCTTTTTTTAATGCAGAGCTCTTCATTTGTTATGTTAGAATGTTCTGCTTTGTTGATATTTTTAAAGCTTTACTATTTGTAATATAGAATTCCTGCTCCTTTGCCCCATTTTGCAGTGTATACCTTATATATCCTGTGAGGAAATGTGTACTGCTTCTTTAAAATTGTTGTGAGACACTCTGCAAGAAAAGGACTGAAAAAGATTGTATGAATTTGTGAAGCAGAGGAAGACATTTTTCAGGATTTTATATATGTATATATATGTGTTTGGATATTTTTATATATATAACTCTCAAATACTAAGGATATAATATCAATAGTATACAGGAAAGACCTGCAAGAGCTTTAAAGACAAAAAAAGAGGGTGCTCTGCAACATGTTAGGATTTATGGAATTATTCAAAGCATGTTCTAAATCTGCTCTTCATAAATGCAAAACTTGTATAATGCAGAGAGAGACTGGGAGTTGCTTGACAGGTTGGCATTGTGTAGAATTGAGCAGAGTACCTCTTTAACATGATTTTGTTAAATGAAGTCTCCAGCTATTTGAAGACTTACTCATTTTTTTTGTCCCTTAACAGTGAGGGTGTGTGAGGGAACTGTAAGGCTTTTGAGGTGTTAAACTGTTTTCTATAGGGCAGCTTGGTTGAAAAAGCTCAAGGAGCCATAGTTCTAACTACGTGTGTTGATGTTTTTACAGTGAGGTCATTAGATTCGGCTAGGAGCAAGATAGGTGTGGTACTATCTTCACAGCTGATAGCCATGCATAAGACAAAATATGGAACAAGGAGGAACCCATAATTCTTCTGGGGCTTCTTCAGTAGTGTGGTGTAGAGTGATGATAGTAGATGCAACTGGAGCATTGTTGGCTGACCTTTCTGTTTGCTGTGTGGCTGTGCTAGCAGCAGTGGTGAGTGGAGTGGTGTGCACAAAGAAGCTCATTAGCTCTTTATCATGTCTGCACTTGCTCTCAATAGGATTAGATGACGAGGCTGTAAAATGTCAGCACCTTGTCAAAACTATTGCTCTGTGACTGCTTCTGCCACTGATGATGCGGGAAATTCTGTGTAAAAGTTCAGCATTGACGCAGTCTAACGCAGAATTTATCTTGTGCAGGCACTATTTACGTTCTGAGAGAATGATATATTGGATCTCATTTCTGTCCCCTCCTTTATGCCATTTAGAGTTGCTTGAGACGTGTAATCATACTGCAACAAATTGCATTGCTGGATTGGACAAAGTCAGGTTTGCTGGGATGAAAATGCTATACTTTTAATTGTGCTAGAATACCTTTTTTTATTTATTTATTCATTTATTTTTTAATGCTGTGGTATGTAGCACCACCAGACATGATGCTGTAGGAAACACTATAGAGATGCATGATGTCCATCCAAGCACACCAGATTTACATGACTGATTATTTAAGTAATACTGGGGTTTATCTTTTTGTTATTGTATGAAGCATTCAGATTAGAACACAAACTAAAGGAACCTTCCACTTCATAATTTCTATGTTATCTGTTTTTTTGTTTCTTTGTGGGTTTTTTTTTCATAACTATTTCACTCATAATATGGAAAGAACATCTCATACTTGACCTGTGTTAGCTACCTTTGTGTTTGTAGACACCTCTGTATTTCTGAAATAATGCCAAGGTAGAGAACTGTTCTGCACATCAACAACAGTAGAAGCAGGACCTGTTTTTCTTCTTAAAGTTTAAAAACTGTAATAAAAATAAGGCGGCATATTTAATTGTAGGTTGGCAATGCAAAGGAAAGCTTTTTACTGCATGAGGAAGGTGTCGTGAATTATAAATGTCACACCTAGGAGAAGGCTTAGATAGATCTAATACTTGAAAGAAAAGCTACCCATGAAGGAAGCGATCAGGTTGCTGCAAGATGGTGGGAAAACATAATAACACAGGAACAGGATGTAACTGAAGAATTTAAGTTAATCTCTTTGCTGTTGTGGGTGAGAGGTAAAATGCCAGAAATGGAAACAAAAGTTTCCTGATTATACTGGAAAATTAACAGAATTTGCAGTGAACAAGCTAATATTTATCACATCTGATTTTTAAAAAATTTCTTTGTTTCTCTGTTTTGTTAATTTCTCTGTTTTTTCTGATGTTTTTACATCACCAAGTGTGCCACCAGACTTTGTCAAACTGATTTTCTTCACCCACAAGTTGCTTATTTGAAACCTGATACCTTCAGCTTGTGGTATTTTACTACCCTTTGATTATTTCTGGTTCATGCCTTTTTTCCTAGGTTCTTCCAGGGAAAGTGAAAAATCAGCAACTGCAAAGCTGCTCGCTTTTTACTTTCTGCTGCAGGGTTTGTATGTCCATACACAAAAACTGAAAGCAAACCTGGGAAAATGAATGACATGACCAAACAGGGATGATAATGCTGTGCAAGTATTGATTATCAGCTGCTCCCTGAATGAGCCATTGAGCTCAGCATAAGCTGTGAATTCAGCAGGAGCCGTGGAGGGCAGTGTAAGTCTACAAGAGAAGCTATATACAGTTTTTTTAAAGATGTGTGCTGTGGATTGGGCCAAGTGAGGATTATCCTTTCCTAGTTTTCACTGAAGACCCAACTGTCCTAAAGTCCTACCATACTATTATGGAAAATACTGCAGTTATTTACACAACAGTCTGAAACTAGTGATGTTGTTTGTCTCTTGATTCCACTTCATAGCTGGCAAATGGAGGAGACCTTGTGCTCTAGCTCAGAATTTTTTTTCAACCCTGCATCTGTTAACATCAGTCATTCACAGACCAGAGCTTGCTAGCCTGTGCAGGTGTCAGATGAGAGAAGACCAAGAAAAATCTATGAACCTTTTTTTTTCTTGGTTTGAAATCATACAGGAGAATGTGTCATAGAGGAACTTTATTACAGGAAACAACTAGTATAGCGCATCGAGATTAGGTTTTTGTTTGGCAGTCATGTGGTGAGAAATAGGGGTTGGTGAGTGGTGGTGTCCATTTTTTACCACCTCACCAGATCTATATTTAGGAGGATAAATGGCCACCATTGTTGCTTCTGATGTGCTAGTGGGTTTAGGGCTGCTGCATGGGAACAACATCATCTTGAGGAGAACTTTGACTGGGATTTGAACTGAAGAAACTGTGTTGTGTTAGGTGATCTTCCTTCTTTGATCATTTAACTTCCTGTCTGAGTCAGAGCTTCCTTTCTTTGGTATCTTGAACACTTACACTACTAACAGTCTTGAGGGCAAAACTTGCCATCTGACTGAATGACTTTTAAAACTGTATCATTGTCAAAGCAAATTGGAGGTAGTTAAAGAGATCAGGAAGACTACTTTTCGCAGGAACTGTTTGGGTTTTTTTCTGTTTGTTTTTAAGAATTCATGGAGAACATTGGCTGCTTTTCAGAACGACTGCATTCTTGGGGAAAATAAACAACAAAACCCTTCAGAACAAAAAACTTGGTTACAGAAGTAACCATGGTACATCCCTCAGGCCTTCAAGTAGGAGCAAAATGAAAGCATGTGCATTTCTGATCCATGACAAGTCATCTGTAAAAAGCCTAGCATTTGTCATATATACACAGTTTTAATAGCAATAAGGCTTGATTAAACTGCTCTCTGCACTGAGAGCTTAAGATATTTCTTACAGTTCTCTGCAGGGTTTTTTTCCCTCTGGGGAATAATTTAACTCTCACAGGTACCCATGCCTGTTCAATAGGGAACCTATGTTTCTTTCTGTAGTTATTGGGAAACCAGACTAATTCTGGGATTACCTTTTCCCTAAAGTTGCTGTATTCAACTTTAAACAATGTGTAAACAATATTAACACTTCAGTATCTGAAATACAATTCAACACATGCAGCTAGAAGGTAACAGAACTTCTTGGTGGTCATAGATGTCAAGTAGCAATTGACTAATCAAAGCATGAAGGGCTAAATATGAGGAATTTGCATCAGTTTAATTCCTGATGTAATAGTAAACCAGTTTAGACAGATTGGTACTAGTTGTAATATATATTCTTTATTTATATTCCATCAGTAATCAGTTCAAGGTTATTTAAAATACATTTTTTTTCTGACAAATATTCACATCTGGGTTTGTACCTATTCCTAAAGTCATTTCAAAACTGGATTGATAAAATGAAGCAGTTTGTTTATGTGGATGTGGACTCAGCTGTGTTTTTTCTCTCCCAGTTCCCTTAAAAATTCAGACTATTGGTAGCCCTACCTGCCATAACAACTCAACTTTTGAAATATTACTCAGTAAATAGGAACAGATTATATTTCCCCTCCCCATTTTTTAAACTTGTATGGAAATTTGTTCTGCTGCTGTTATTTGTATTGGTTAGTTAGTGCCATCTTATAAAATCCATCCCTGCGTGGAATTATTCTTTTAAGCCATTTTCACAACAGGATGTCCACAGCGTGCCTGTCTCTGAGCATAGCCAACTTTAGCTCCTTCAGTGTACTCTTATAAAATTAACCTTTGACTTCACGCACACAATCAGCAACGCAGTTGTATTGTTTCACAGCCTCGGTTTTAGTTTAATTACTTAAGTTTTTACCTCTTGTGTGTGGAAAGAGACCCGTGAATCTAAGGAATCATAGCCAAGTCTGCAGAGAATTTCAGTGGAAAAGACTGAGGTGTGAATTGCCAGTTTCATCTTAACAGAATGCTGGCTCTGCAACAAAATGATTTGTGTATTAATGCTTTTAAATTTTTATTGCTTGTACTTGTTTCCGTTGATGTACCTGGTTAATTATTTGCTTATTGCACCAGCTGTCCCCTTCATTGATCAATATGCTTATAGAAGTGGGTTCTTTCAGTCTACCCTTCTCCCCACATTCTGCAGACCTTAGTAATACAGGCTCTCCAGTTTAACTTTGGTTTTACTCTGGGATTTCCAGAAGAATATGACTTTTTTCTCCTTACGGATTGTGTGGGGTTTGGTTTTTTGTTTTGGGTTTTTTTGTTTGTTTGTTTTTATAAGAATGTAATTTACCAGCCTAATGATGATGAGATAGAGCTGTGGCTGTGCTGTTTTGATTTTGTAATGAATTTGCAAGTGGATAGTTTCACCAGGCTTGCCCTTTAAATAATGTGCTCCACCCTTCACCTAGCGATCCTGGAAGAAACTTGCTGTGTATATTTTCCTGCCATCTTTCTAGTGGTTGCTATCAGCCCGTGATTCCTGCTGCATGCTTTAGGGGAGGAGCTGGATCAGAGAACACACAAGCTGCCATCTGCTTGTGTCCTAACCATCAGAACAGGCTGCTCTGAGATCAAAAAGATACAGTGGGAGAGGAAAGAAAGAGGACAAAGGGATAGGAGAAAAATGAGCTTCAGAAAAAATAGGGAGAGAAGGAGCATTTTTGGGAGGATGACAGGTAGCATTGGCATTGCTAACCTTAAGAACCTATAGACATTAAATCCATTTCAACCCATTTTTTTAGCTGTTGAACAGATGTTTAAAGGAGGAAATGAAACAAAATTTTAGGATGAAACTGTCACCTCTTGTTTGATCTGTCATTCTGGGTTAAAACTTGCGTGCATGCGTTCAGGTACATCTCAGCTGGAATTACACTCTGTTTACCCTAACTGGACTTCTGCAATTAAGGCATTTCTATTCTGTACTAATTTTTTAAAATAGAACCATCTTTTCCTACCCCTTATGCATTCATTTGACTCTTGGATTGAGTGCTCCAATTTTTAAGAAACCTGATTTCTTGCTAAGTTTTTTAGAGGAACAGCTTATCAGTTCTTTCTCAGAGCTTGCATGTGGAGATAAGAATAAATGCCTTGAATATCAACTGATACAGCCGGCAGAAAAAAAAGGGTACAAACTTTCAGGCACAAAAATCTCCTTTATAGATAATACATGTTCAGAAGATATCTCAGTGTAACTTTCTAATATAGAAAATAAATGTTCAAAATATAGAAGGAAGCTGTTATATTGAGTAACTGTAACTTGTCACTAGTACAAGCTACTTCTATAAAGTAAATGTAATAAAATATCAAAAAACTTGAGCATGTTATTACCTTCCATATGTAATTTTAAGAAGTGTTAGTAGAAATAATACAGAGCTTTTAACTGGGATTTTCAGTCTGTGTACTAGAAAATAATTACATAAAAGGCAGTGTTACAAACTATTCCATTATTGGCAGCTCAATCCGTAAATAAGCCAAATTTGGAATAAATCCAAAGCAGGAGCATAAGGGGAAAGGTATTGTTGCATGGTGCAGTGAAATGGGATGAGATTTTTCACCTTGGGGATTATTTGCTGAAAATAGCGGATGTCCTACCATTAAGCTAAAACATAACATGTTTAAACATCCTTCTACCTGCAAATGGAAACACCTTATTTCAAGGTCTTGGGTCACTCAAGTGTCACGTTGTAGCTACTTCTGGAAGAAGGCCTTTAAAAAGAAACCAACCAAACAAAACCAACAAAACAAGTCAAATATGAGTATTTTTTGCCAAGTAGTTGTTACGAGAACTTGTTACCAGTCTGTTTGTAATGGTAACAATTTCCAATGAGATTTTGTAAGGCTCACTTGTAAATAGTGGGAGATGGATTCCCTAATTGTGAAACTGTGACAGTGAATGACCCACCAGAGTGTGTGCGCAACATTCCCATGGTGGTGTTAAACAGAAGGAGTGAGGACAAGAGTGGAACATGTCAGCTAGGGTGGGATGGTGGGAGGAAGCAAAAATGTGTGTGTTTATACGTACATATAAATACGCCTATATAAACAAACACATAAAAATAAATGAGCAGAGGAACCCAACGTTTCTCCTGGAAAAGAACAAAATGTGGAGAGAAGCAGTAGAGTGGAGTGAGCTGTAACTGGAAGTTATGACTGATCAAGGAAACTGTTTACCAAAAAGTTTGAGAGCTGATTTGATCTTCCTGAGAACTTGGGAAAATGGCAAATTGATTCTTCATCTGTGATAGTCTTCCCCACAGATAGCAGAATGATTCTCACAGATGTTGTCACGTTGACTGCTGTATGTGGTAGTTTACAGCTTAGCCACAGAAAAAGCCAAAATTTCGTAATGCGTTACTGGCCATGTTGCATCAGAGGGTAGGTCAGGAAAGGAATGGGTGATGCAATCGACCTCTCTGCAACTTCTGAAGTTATTTATCTTAGAAGATCCTGAGTAGCTTTTATCTAGTGTTCTTCTATTGCTTGTGCCCAGAATGCTTTACCTGAATTCAGTTGATTAAATTACTGCATTTAACTGGCCTTGCAGCTCCCTGTGTGTGTTCTGATTTGTGAGCAGCAGTGCTGAATGTGGCTTTGGTTGATGGATGTTTATTCTGTTCTTCCCACTGCTGCTGTACAGAACCACAAAGGGTGCAGGCTGAATTGCCTCCACTCACCTTGCAAATACATATTTAAAAGGAAAAAAATGCAGGTCACTGATCACTCTTTTGTGATTGTAAAGCGGAAATCCATCTACAATTGAATTTTCCCTTGAGGTTACCTCTAGTTTTTCAGAGGCATTTCTGCCTTCATCTGTTATTCAAATCTATGTTATCTTCTTTTTGATTTAGACTTTTTCTTTGATCCAGATGAAGTCCTGAATTTTCTGCTTACTGCATATCTTTGTAGGCTGAGGTCCTGGCCCTGTAGAGGTCAGTTCTGGATTTTAAGATTATTCTCATGGAACCAGGATTCTACTTCTGCTACCCTTGGGTACCTCTACATCTTCTGACTTTATGCACTGGTAAAACTGTTGTCTAATCCTGGCCCTCTTGCAGTTTGGTTTGGCAGCATCACCTCTTTGCTCCTCATGAAGTGAAGCCATCCCCTTAAAACAGCTCAGAATGGCTCTGCTAGAGCCACCTCTGTCACGTTAGATACAGTCTGTTCCTTTAACATCACCCTTTGGTGCTTTCTCTGTCTATAGGTCAGACATACACGTGCTTTGATTTTTGTCTTCAGATTTTTTTTTTCAGTTTAGCCCTGCCGTGGCTGGCTGTTCCAGGTTTTTTCCACTGACAGTGCCAACTTCAGTTTTCTGCTTTTCAACTTTTCCCACATGCTTTCCCCAAATGTGCTTTCAGCACAGAAGGAAAAACTGACAGAACCTGTGAAATCGCTGTCTGAACATTCAAGTTCTTTCTTAGATCTCACCTTTGCTGTAATGCATACAGAAAATCACAATTTGCTAAGTAGGTAGTGAGAGGTAATTGTGGCAGGTGGCTGCCGATGGCACACAAATCCGGTCCAAGCTACATTCGTTATCCCATCTTTTACTTCCTTGCCAACGCATCATCTCCTTTTGTCCCCCTGCATACCTTGTTTTTAGAATTCTTTTGGACAGAGCTGTTGTTCAGTATAATTCCTCTTACTGGACATCACAGCCGTGTGTGCCTGACTTTTTTTTTTTTATTTTTTTTTTTTATTTATTTTATTTTTTTTTTTTTTTTTTTTTGTTTTCTGTAATTTGTAAAAACAGATTCTTTTC
>WUAM01000392.1:960081-972561 GCA_024336885.1 Actenoides hombroni | reverse complement strand
GCGGTGGTCCTGGACCTTCCTCAGAAGCTGTCAGCCCCACTGCAGGAAAAGCTGGTAGAGCACACTGTATCATTGAAAACAGAGGTGTAATAGTGAGACGTTCCTTTTCTGCGTCAGCATCCCTCTGCTTTCACACATACTTGCTTCTGTTGAGGTCAGTATAGTGGGTTTTGTCTGTATTCGGGCAGAGTGCTGAGGTTACTGTATGGTAAAATGCAGCTAACATTAAGTGGCACATTCTGTCCTCTTACAGGTACAGCATAAGGTCATGGCCAGTTACTGAATGTAACTGAAAGAAATAAGGAGGAAATGTTTGTTGGGTTTTGGGGTTTTTTTGAGCAAAAATACTTTGCAGATACTGGGGAAAATATGCTATTGAAAGCAGTGGAAAATGCTTACAGGCAAATTACATACTTCTGTGAAAAGAGAAAATGTGCTTTTTATGGTTTGTTTGTCTGACATGTTATGCTGCCATAACAGATGTTTCCTAATAACTGTTTATCAATTGGTAAGTTAAAAGATAATTAATTGACTAACCTTTGCCTAATCATCTCAGTAACCTTTCTCCTAAACTGTCTTAATTGAGAGAAATACAAAGTGCAGAGAAGAAAAGGGAGGTTATTTATTACTGATTCAAGTTTTATTTCAGCTTTGACCCAGGTTAACTACTTTCCAGCAGTCAAACTTCTACTGTTTTTTGGTTTTTTTAGTGGCAGGAAAAAGGCATAGGTATGTGCTGCTGTTATTTGTGTTCTGTAGTTTCAGTCAGTGAAGATACTAACAGCTTAAGTGTCACATTTTTTAAGTCTTCCCTGTCAGTTCTTCCCTATTTTTACAGGAAAAGTTTTATTGTGTGATCTAAAAAGGATAGGCCTGCAAAGTCAAACATTTAAATTTGAGGTGTGACAGAAAGTAAGTTTCCCATCTGTGTGACCTCCATTTGTTCATGATGATGTTTCTTAATTGTTCCTTTTTTTTTCCCAATCATTCTTACTTTATTCACTGTATGTACATGGTTAAGTTGTAAAAAGCAGCATTTAAAAACGGTTGTGCCGTGTGTGAATGCACACTGTGAATCTGAACAGCCTTTACTTTGTACCAGAGTGCCTCATTGGCTAACCTGAAATATTCCCAAATGTGCTGCCTTTACTGGTTACATGCAGTCTGTGAGAAATGCTTGTTAGGCAACATAATACTACAGATAAGCTTTGTGCAGCAGGATTTGTTGCTGGTATTTGACAGGTGATGCATAAACATAGTATCAGAGTATTGTCTCCTTAAAACCATCTCCATAAATGTTGTAGTCATGTGATTAGAAATTATGTGCTTACCTAATGATACCACAGCTGGGACTATAGAACTTCGTGCTCTGTACGTAGCTGTTGCCAAGTCCATATATATATATAAAAATACATTCTTTCCAGTTAACCTTTTTAGACTTGTGTTCCTGTTATACCAGAGAGATCTTGTGTTTGGTTTAGCAGTCTTTACAGACCTCTTATGTAGGACTTACTTTAACCAAAATTCATAAGTAGCTGTCTGGATCCAGCAAGGGTGATCAGCAAAAGTCTCTTCCAATACTGTCATCACAGAGCAAATAATTTCTCTGCTGATAATGGGAATATGGTAGGACAAGTTGTTTTTCTGTGTTTCTCCACTTTTCCTTGAAAAGAAACCTCTTGCTTCATCTAGAAGATCTCTGAGCTACCCAAAATTGCGGAGACACTATGTTTTCATGCCAGAAAGCTGTAAACAAATATTTAAAACATCTGTTTTTCTTTCTGGATAATGTAAGGGTCAATGGGAGATTCTAGGAGGACATGGGCAGCTGCCCGCTGCCAACCGACTGTGTAGCACTCTTGTCTTGTGTTAAATAGTATAATGTGCTATCTCATGCTGAAATGGAATTAATGAGAGGTGGGACACCTGAAGAAAAGGGAGAACCAAGGATTGTAAGGAGTATGTACCAGTACTAGGAGAACACAGTTGCCTTTTTTTAATTCCCTGGTAACTGAGCTTCAGTGCTGTACTGAAGTATTGACTTTCTTTAGCTAAACTTCTACCTGACACTGACTGGCTTCTGCCTCCGTCCTTGAAAAATAGCATACTAAGGTAAGGGGCATTAATAAGCTGCTGGAAAGAGTGTCAGGAAATGATGTGCAGATTATAGATAGGCAGCAGAGAAATGCAGCAAGGTAGAGGCTGTAGAGGCAGACTGAAGTCTTCCTCCTCTGTGGATAGGTGTGGGAAGTCTTCTAATTACCTCACTATGAAAAAACAGCTCCTGATATCCCCCCAAAAAACAAACATACTGAAGGCATGTAATCTGCAGAGGTCCATTCTCACAGACATCTCAGTGGCTTAACACTCTGGGAATCTTGGTTCAGGCTCTTTATGAAAGACAGACTACACTGGTGAAAGACTCTTGATGTAATTTTGTAGCTACTGTTTGTGCTATACCTATTCAAGAAGAGCTATTTAGGTTTATTCAGCATTTTTTTGGACAAGGCATGTTATAGTCCAAAAGTCCAATAATAAGAAAATCCTATATGTGCCCATTGGGTTTTGCAAAATTTATGGCCAGGATATGAGAGAGCAAATGCTGCCATGGAGGACAGCATGTGGCCAGTGGTAAAGGCTCATACTGAAGAGGGGCGCTTACAGAGCATTCAGACTCAGTGTCCTGGTGTCACAGAAAATAAAATGTCAAACTGGCCCTAGGCAGGGATCTGGCCACCACGTGTCACATCAGATTCTATCAGAATATCTTTTTCGAAGACTATGGAAAAAAAATTTTTCCTTATATACAGTGTTGTAGTCAAGGGCACCGTTGTGATTAGTGTTGGTTAGACCTGTTGTTGGAAGCTAGTATTTCCTACTGTGAAATAATAGCTTTTGTATTAGATTATCTACATTGTTCTCGTCTTTTCCGCAAACACATAGGCAGTTTTTTCTTAGGTAAGGAAAATCATAGGTTGCAAAGATAATTATGGGAAATTCGGCATTGCCAGACTCTCGGTGAACAGTGAGCCTCCAACAGTGATCACTTTGATCTGCTTCCGTCCTCAACAAAGGTGTGATGAAGCAGGGTAGATGGACATAATTAGATGTTAATTTTTATCTCAGTTCGTGTTTTGCATTAGGCCTTGTTGTGCACTGTTCTTGCTGGGGAACATACAAAAGACATTGTACTTGGGCATCCCTTGAGATACCTACTTTAAATTTTCTCTGCTCAGTTAGTGTTACCTTTTAAACAGAGTAATCTCCCTAGTGATTGTGGATTATCTGTTTTCCGTGCCTGTTCTCAAAGAAACTGCTGCATCCATCCTTCTCTTTCTATGTAATCTGTCTGAAGAAGCAAAATTATTTTATCCCATGTACATTGATTAAAACACTTTGTGTGCAGCATGAGTCCTTATTTCTAAAAGTGCCTTAAAACTGAAGCCTCTGATCAAGTGATTTGTGGCAACTTCATTTTTTAATTTTTTGTTTTTCTTAAGGAGCAGATAAAGGAAGACAGTGTTGGTAAGATTGCTCTGCTATCATCTCTAACTGTTCTGCTTTTTTTTTTAACCCTAGTTCAGGATGATGTAAATACTTTTGGATTGGGTTGGGTTTTTTTGTTTGTTTGTTTGGTGTTTTTTCGTTTGTGTTGTTGTTGTATGTTTGGTTTGGTTTTGTTTTGGTTTTGTTTCTTTCAAAAAGACACTTAATGCTGGAAAACTGGCAACCAAGTCTTGTATCATGTGGAGACACGTTGCTTCAGCATTCTTCCTCCAAAAATCAGAGATGTAGCTTCAGGTAATGAGGCCAAACCTTTATGCTTATGCTCTGGTTATCAGGCCTCATTTGTAATGGTGTTGTTCCAGGCAGAGATTTGCGTTCTTTAGAGAAGATCTGGTTGATAGATGCCTGTGAGGTCATATGGAACACATGGATTGCGTATAGATGCAGTATCTTTTTATGTTATTTCAGTATAGGACAACTGGTAGGCCTGACACTTCAGTGTCTTTGCTTTCTTTTCTTCATCCTGAACAAGTGGTAGATCAGGAACTCTTCTTTCTTTTCCCTTTTTCCTGTTAGCTGTGGAAGCTAAAAATAAAAAAGTGATCTGGTATGAGGCTGCACAATTCCTCTTCTGCAGGAGTTGTGATCCTATTTTTTTGTCCAGTTCAGGGTTAGAAGACGAGGTACGCTAGAACTAGGCAATAGGAAAACCTTTCCTTCTAAAGTCTGCCAACAAGTTGGAGAATGAAAAGAGCACAGTCTCCAGTCCAAAATAGATGTGATTAAGTGTCTCCCCTTAAGGTCTTCTGCTTCACAGGTTTTTTTTCAGAAACGCATCTCTTGAGAAGATCTGTGTTGTGGGCTGTATTTCATAGAATCATTAAGGTTGGAATTGACCTTCAAGATCATCAAGTCCAACTGTCTACTAAATATTATCAGGAGCACTAAACCATATCCTGAAGTGCCACATCTAGACATTTTTTAAACACCTTCAGGGATGGTGGCCCAACCACCTCCCTGGGCAGCCTGTTCCAATGCCTAATCACTGTCTCAGTAAAGGAGTTTTTCCTGATATCCAACCTAAACCTCTATTGGTGCAACTTAACCACATTTTCCCCTGTCCTATCGCTAGTCATCTGGGAGAAGAGACCAACACCCACCTCACTACAATTTCCTTTCAGGTAGTTGTAGAGAGCAATAAGGTCTCCTCTCAGCCTTCTGTTCTCTAGACTAAACAACCCCAGGTCCTTCAGGCACTCCTTATAAGACATTTTCTCCAGATCCTTTACCAGCATTGTTGTCCTTCTCTGAACTTGTTCCAGCACCTCAATATCTTTTTCATACTGGCCATGACTATGTTCCAATAAATAATTGTTGGTCATCCTGCTGAGACTCCCATGAAAACTGCATCATGGGAATTTTGTAGAGTTGAGTGAAGACACATATGATAAGGCTTTTGCTTTTTGAAGTGGCTATCTGGAAGGGACACTGTTTAACAAAGGCAGGAGAGAACTAAATGGCTTATGTTCCTGTTCTAGTGTTAACTTAAAATGCTTGTTATAGTGTCTCATGTTTCAGAGCACAGGGAATTCTTCTGTGTTTGTTTTTTGTTTTTTTTTTTCTCTATGGAACTTGATAGCAGTCTGGTTTTGATTAGACAGGGAATACAGCCAGTTAATAATAGATGGTATTTAGAGGAGAGAATTTACATACTTGCTAATGACGTCTGTGGTGTCACAGTGATCTTGCTTATGTCCATGTGGTAAGGTAGTGTGAAACTTGAGCTGGTTATTATGTGAAATGTCTATTCAGTTGAGGAAAAAAAACCCTGAATTCCTCTACCCTTAACAGTGTTGGAGGGATTTCTGTTCAGTATTAACTCAAAAATTTCATTCATCCTTTTAATAAAGATACAGTAACATGGGTATTCGAAACTACTCACAGGTGAATAAGTGTGTTCTGAAAGGTAGCTGTAAAATATAACACAGTAAATATTTCTGAAATTTATTAATGTGATGTATAAAGTAAGATTCACAATTTAAAAAAATCTGTAACAGTTGGGTTGGTTTCTCTTCTGGTTCTAGCTGGCATCAAGATTCCACTTGAGCCTGCAGACCCATTTCATCCTAGAAATACATAAACACGTGATGTATATGCATACATGACCATCCGTATGCATTATGATGTTCAATTAATGTTCACCTGTATAACTTCGCCTCTGTTATGCTGTGTTTGACCGTGATCTCATGAGAAGAGGATTAGCCTGCTTCTTGAACAGCCTGAGGTAGTTAAATCTCAGTCTAATTCATACTTCTTCATGCTAACAGACTGATCCTTTCCCTCATTCGGGGTTTCACATCTCTGCTCCTTCATTAATGCTTTAATGTTCTCCATATTCAGTATAAATACATCTGATGGCTGTACAGCTGTCATACAAAATACATCAGAAATGCCATACTTCAGAATCACCTGCTTTACTTTCTTCACTTCTCAACCTTAAGTACAGGCTGTGCACTAACTATGTGGAATTATACCAATACCAAATGCATACATTATGGTTATCCTTAACATCTACTATAGCAGCTGTTAAGTGGCTCTCTGTAGCTTTGTGGTTAGGGTAGCTGTAGCTTATTTTCTGCCTGTTTTGATAGTTTTGGAGTCTCAATGATAGTCAATGTTTGGCTTTCCATTTGCATGGTAAAAGTGATATTTGGTCTTAGAAGTAGATTAAAACATAACATTATTCTGAGGTATGACTTTTAGGAGATTATGTTCTCTCATAAACAACACCTTGTGCCATGTAATACTACAGCATGGCTGTAGAGTTACTGGAGACATTTGGCTTCTGAGTAACCAGACTTAACAAGAAACATATAAATCCTTAATTTGAGCACTGTGTTAGTTTACCCAGTACAGAGAACACTCTATCTATGAAGAGGACATCAAGAGAGTTTAAAATAGAAAATGTATTTTCTTCAGTCTCAGGGTGAAATAATTCAACTGTGTAAGGCATGAAACCAAGCTCATCAGGTAAAGCACTCCGGATTCTGATTACACAACCAGAAAGGGTTTGTTCAGACTGGTGTAGCATAGAAAAGATGCTTAGTGGAATGATGGGACATACGTTCTGAGAGAAGACTTATGCCTACAGCTGGAGAGGAACAACACCATGCACCAGTACAGGTTAGGGGTAGACCCACTGTAAAGCAGCCCCATGGAGAGGGACCTTGGTGTCCTGATAGACAGTAGGTTCTCCATGGAACAGCAATGTGCCCTTGTGGCCAGGAAGGCCAATGGTATCCTGGGGTCCATAAAGAAGAGTGTGGCCAGCAGGTCGAGGGGAGTTTTTCCTCCCCCTATATTACACCCTAGTGAGACCACATGTGACGTGAACTGTGTCCAGTTCTGGTCCCCCCAGCTCAAGAGGGACAGGGAAATATTAGAGAGAGTCCAACAGAGAGCTGTGAAGATGATTAAGGGACTGAAACATCTCTCTTATGAGGAAAGGATGAGAGACCTGGGGCTGTTTAGCCTGGAGAAGAGAAGACTGAGAGGGGATCTTACTCATGTTTACAAATATCTGAAGTGTGGGTGTCAAGTAGAAGGGGCCAGTCTCCTTTCAGTGGTGCCCTGTGATAGGACGAGGGGCAATGGTCACTAACTGGAACACAGGAAGCTCCATCTCAATGTGAGGAAAAAATTCTTTACTGTGAGGGTGATGGAGCACTGGACCAGGCTGCCCAGAGAGGCTGTGGAGTCTCCTTCTCCAGAGACGTTCAAAACCTGCCTGGATCTGTTCCTGTGTTGCCTGCCCTAGGTGATCCTGCTTTGGCAAGGGGGTTGGACTCGCTGATCTCCAGAGGTCCTTTCTAACCCCTAGCATTCTATGTTTTTATGATAATTAACTTTCTTAGTCTTTCTTCATAGGAGAGGTATTCCGTTCCTCTGATATTTTTTTGTGGACCTCCTCCAACAGGTTCATGTCCTTCTTGTGTTGAGGACTCCAGAGCTGGATGCAATGCTCCAGGTGGGGTCTCATGAGAGCAGAGTAGCTGTGCAGAATTACCTTCCTCAGCCTGCTGGCTTTGCTTCTTTTGATACAGCCCAGGATATGTTTAGCCTTCTGGAGTGCAAGCACACGTTGCTGCCTTGTGTTCAGCTTTTCATCCACCAGCACCCCCAAGTCCTTCTCTGCAGGGCTGCTCTCAACCCTATCATCCCCCAGCCTGTATCTGTACTGGGGTTTGTCCCAACCCAGGTGCAGGATCCTGCACTTGGTCCTGTTGAACCTCATGAGGTTCACTTGGGCCTACTTGTTGAGTTCATCCAGGTCCCTCTGGATGGCATCCCTTCCCTTTGACATGTCAGCTGCACCATGCAGCTTGGTGTCATCTGCAAACTTGCTGAGGGTGCACTCCATCCCACTGTCTATGTCATTGATGAAGATATTAAACTGTACTGGTCCCAGTACAGACCCCTGAGGGACATTACGGGAAGCTTTCGATCAGCATGTTTCTGAGAGTTACATGATGCTTTATACTGAAGTTACAGAAGATTCTGAATCAAAAATGCATTTGGGAGTAAAAACTTGAAAATGTTTCTCTGCTGTCTTCTTGGTCTGGTTTTTGTCCTTCTGAAGTGCGCTGTGTCAGGTTACGTTTCAGTGTTATTTCTGTATTGTTTTAGTTTTCACTTTTTGCTAGTAACCTTCAAATAGTCTCGCTTAAAAGATTTCTGAGAAGAAATAAATAATTGTGAGCATGCATCATTGCTTGAAAGTTTGAATTGTTAGCTTAATTCTTCTTGCTGTTTTTTTGCAGGACTTCAAGAATATATTGAGGCAGTCTCGTTTCAGTATTTCATCAAAACACGATGTTTGATTAGCGTTGAAGAGATCAACAAACAACTAATATTTTCAGCAGAAGACAGAGAAGAAACAACAAACGTGGTAAAAGTTTTTCTTTTCTCACGTGACAAACTCCTTTCTGGGATGGAAATGCAATGAGTAGACTTAGCCCTATTTTTGGCATCCGATTAAATAAGGCCGTTTAGTGGAATGGTATTAGATAGACATGTGGGCTTTGACTCACTTGTTCAAAACATGCTTTTTATTCTGACAAGTGGTAAACTAAATCCGTGGGTTACAGGTTTGCAGATTTCACATCCTTTTTATTCAGAGCAAACTGAACTCCTGGTTAGCTGAAACAAGGTAGGTTTAGCTGAAACAAGGTAGGTTTAGCTGAAACAAGGTAGGTTTAGCTGAAACAAGGTAGGTTTAGAGTAGGCACTAGGAGAAAATTCTTCACGAAAAGAGTGGTGAGATATTGGAATGGGCTGCCCAGGGAGGTGGTTGAGTCACCATCCCTGGGTGTGTTTAAGCATCGCTTAGATGTTGTGTTGGGGCATATGGTCTAGGGGTGAACTTGCAGAGTAGGGCTAAGGTTGGATATGATGATCCCAAGGGTCTTTTCCAACCTAAATGATTCTGTGATTCTGTAATTCCGTGATTCTGTGGTAGGGGGAAAGATCCAGGATAGTGAAATACTAGCAAGCAAGTTTAGAGGAGGGATTTTTAATGGCTGTGACTGCCCGTCAGGCCTACTGCTGTATGCATGCAGCGCACGTGCAGTGTACAGTAACACACTGCACTGCTGCTTTTGATGAATTCCCCAGTCTGCTTCTGTTAAAGGGATTCTGCTGCAAAGCACTTCTTATTCTTTCTTTATTCTCTTGGTAAGATATTTGCAGAGAGGCCAACTTTTTAGCTGAAGTTCGTTTGTTCATACCAGAGGCAAACCTGTTGTGGCACATTTGTTTTAACAAATGGTGAAGTTGTTAACCCCTGCATACATGTCTCTGACCAGAACTGTGAATTTGGGTGTTTAGCATGTTAAGGGATCAAGAGAGCAGAAAGAAACCTGTGTTTTCTCCCGTGTTACCCATGTTTTGTCAGTAAAGTATTGGTAACTTGGATATAGGAGCAGAAATGTAACTTAACTTCGTGATGAGTTTTAATGAAGAACTTTTTAAGTTATTTTCATGAGTTCAGTTGATAGAAAATGGATCAGAGAGAACTAGAACTATCAGCTTCTTGTAGAAAATGTATTTTGAAATTCAAGATACTATCACAAAATTAACATCATTTGTTTTCATAATGCAAATTCTTTCTGATTTTTGATTGCTTTGGTAGCTTCAGACAGACCATTTATGGCAAATTTAAATCTGTTAGGTTGAGATCTGTCAGCCAAAAAAAAATCCAACCCAAAAATCCAACTGCAAATAAAAGTTGGTGCACAGATGTGATAATTTAGTTTGCAAATAGAGATAGTAGAAGCAGAGTATGTTTATCATTCTTGCGTGAATGGAAGTCACATCTCAAGTGGAAATAATACTTTGATACCTTCAGGTATGCTGGAATGAGATTAGTACTTCTGAAGTCAGACCTTGTGGAAGTGCCACACAATGTAATTTTCCAGAATGTTTTTAACTACTGGCTATGTTAGATAAGTTATTGTGCATTTGAACCATTACAGACTGCTTTTTTTTACAGTTTTCTGTCCTGGACTTTGTTCTCTTCTATCCTCAGACCTCCAATTCGCATGAGAAACAACCACACACTTGGAGCCTGAAGGTAACACCTGTAGATTACCTTCTGGGAGTTGCTGATCTAACTGGAGAGCTGATGCGGCTGTGCATCAGCAGCGTTGGAAACGGTGACATAGACACACCTTTTGAACTGAGCCAGTTCTTACGACAAATTTATGATGGCTTTACTTTCATTGGCAACACGGGACCTTACGAAGTATCTAAGAAGCTGTATACCTTGAAACAGAGCCTGGCAAAAGTAGAGAATGCCTGCTACACATTAAAAGTACGGGGATCGGAAATCCCGAAGCACATGCTGGCTGATGTGTTCTCCACCAAAACAGAAATGATTGACCAAGAGGAGGGTCTTTCTTAAAATAAGGAGACGCTTGCAACTTGGAAGGGAAGAAGACTTAAGAGAAAGCGTTTTAGTTATGGTTTGTGGGGCTTTAACCCTTCTTAAAGCTTTTTAGGTAGAGACATTTTTATTTTTATTCATGAGAAGATTGTTTGCAGTGGTAATTTGTAACCAAAAGTACTTTTTATGATGTGCAAGAGAACAAATGTTTGAGTTTGTCCTCTCGATATGGAATTTCCTGCATTGTTCCCCTGTATCTTCTTTCAGAACGACCAAAATTTCCAGTGCACTCTACACCAGTGACTGTCAGTTGTAAGTCACCTCAAACTATTGTAGTTGCTGTTATCCGTTTTCAGCAAGCACAGCAGTGGGGGGAAAAAAAATGGTTTGATACTGTATTTAGCATTATCCATAGGTTTCTGCTGACCTATTTTCTGAGTATTTAGGTTCTATACTCATGTCATACCTAAAACAATGCACCTATGTATATGTAAGTTTGTTCTTTGACTTGAAACTGAGGTGGTCTCAAAGGTGCCATGTAACAAGTTTTCTCTGATTAATGCTTTTAAGCATGAAACTGAAGCTAAGTCAACTTTTCACCAATTGATGATGAAGCTAAATGCACCAGGTAAATACTGGTGTGCAATCATTAGTTTGGGGTTCTGATCAAATTGAACTCTGTTCAAGTTAATGCCGAAATTTCACAGTTTTGGCATGAGCCAGAAAATCCACCAAAAAAACCCCCCAGAAAACAAGCTGTGGAATGTATTGATTTCCATTTTTTGTAATGCAGTTTATTGCAGAATCTGCCATCTTTCTGTTTGTAGACAAAAGCAGAGGACCTACCAAGTATGTGTAACATGAATAATTTGGTGTTAGGACAAACAGTTTTAGGCCAAACCAAATGTGGTGGGGTGTTGGAAGTCTGTTCTCCATTGTTTGTGCTACCCTGAGGACCTCCAGTGGGGCTTAACTGGTATAAGTGAAAAAAGAGTAGCCAAGCTTTAAATATCTGTTAGCAGGAACTATATCATGTGCACGTTCCTATGGAAAGGAAATTGCAAACAGAAGTAAGGCAGACATTCTGACTTCCACACTTATCTTTGAGGTGGGTATGTCACCACTGGCAAAAAATCAGGGCTTTCTGCCGGTGGCTGAAGTTATGAAAGTCTGATAATGTACATTATACTAAAGGAAAACAGATAAAACAACATGATCTTTAGACTCCAGGAAATAAGCCTCCCAACTGCAATTGAAAATACTGCATGTTTTTTATTTCCATTTCCATATGCTGTGATACTGCCAATATTTTCCCCATGAGCATGTCCTGAGTAGCTGGGATCATCTGATATATGGATAGGAATGGGTAAATACATTTCTGTCACAGTTTTCCATTGTTTCCACATAAAGCAATACGTGGTGGGTTGAACAAGGAGTTACTTTTTTTCCTATTGTTTAATACTGTTTTTTACAATAAATTCTAAAAAGCAGTCACTGCCTGTACCTTGGTCCTTTTGCCTGTTGGTGCCAGCAGTAAATAACAGTGCGAGTTTTCTACCGTGCAGGACTTGACTTGGAAGTTTTACTCCATTCTTATATTCGTACTTTGAGAGGTACTCTCTAATCCCGAATCTCTTTTCTCTTTCTCCCATAACTTTATTCTGTGAAGTCTAAAAACTAGTTAGGATAGAAAGTTCATGTGATCCTCCTGAATTAAAAAAATAGGAAGGATTCAGATGACAAAACAAGTTTATTGCTTGAATATAGTACCCGCATTTTTACATATATCCTTGTACTTTATCTGCTTTTGTTTTTTTCAGATGGGAGGAGGAGAAAGAAAAGGAGAAGGATACTTATTAATAAGGAATGGGTTTATTTTCTTTGGTTTTTTGGTTGGTTGGTTTTGTTTGTTCCCCCCCCCCCCCCCCCCCCCCCCCCCCCCCGCCCCCCCTCCCTCCCACGCCCTCCCCTCCCACACTCCCCCACGCCTCCTCCACGCCTCCACCGTCCCCGTGACTGACCAATCACTC
>WUAM01000392.1:937086-960071 GCA_024336885.1 Actenoides hombroni | reverse complement strand
AAGAAGAGGATATCGTTTATGTTAGATGTGTTTTTTTTTTCTTTTTTTTTTTGTTTGTTGTTTTTTTTTTTCCCCCCCCCCCCCCCCCCCCCCCGAAATGTATGCATCTAGTACCTGCGTCACCTGAAATAAGAGTATAGTTCTGTGTCTTGGCACAGATGAATTTACTACAAGTAATTGCTTGCTGAGCGTATGTGCGTGAAGCGAAAGCAGATATCATTAGACGTATTACGTGATATTAAACAGAGGTCTGTCTGTCTCTTATCTGTCCTAGCAGCTATCAGGTGGAATTTAAAAATTCTCATGGCACAGTTTGAGAAGGAATGAGATGAACTCCAGCACATGGCAGTGCTTGACCGAGTGATGTTTGCCTCTGGCCATGGAACAAGCACATAGTGGCCACCGCTTTAGTCGAATGACTCCTGCTTTGTACAGTCATTCATTATTCAATCATTCCAGATTTCTAAAAAGAGTACTTCTTTTCTAGTAATCTTTCCAAGTAGAGGTTCTTCCAAAAAAGCCCATATATTGGTTTTAATGATTTTGAGGTTGAAATTTTCTGAAAGGCAAGTGAAAACTTTTTAATGACGGACATGATTTCTAAACTTTAAGCTGCCTGCTTATAATCAAAAGCTGAGAATAATATCTAATAGGGAGCAAAGTGGATATGTGGTGTGTTAAAACACCAGCACAGATGGGAAATAGCTAATGGCCTGCAAACCTCCTGCTCAAGGAAATATTTTCCCCAAAAAACAATTAAACTGTAGCTATTTGAAAAGTGACAGGCATTTATCAGCAAAACAAGCTGCTAAACAAGCAGTGGCAATTTTCCCATTTCTTATCCCATTACTCTGTGGAGCTATTGATACACTTGGTCTACAGCCAGAACAGGACTACGTCATAGCAGATGTTTTGCGAGGGCAGCTCTGCGTGCTAAAAATCATCTGCCTTTTTAGAATCTCCTTTCTCAGAAATTATTTTTCTTTATGGGTTCATTTTTGTCCTGACTATTAATTTGCAGTGAGGAAAATAAACCCAACCACATTTAGTTTTCCAGAACTGCCAGAGAAGTTATGCAAGAGAAACTTCCTGTTGACTGGACACGTATGTCTGTCTACTTAAGAGTCCTGCTTACTTGGATTTTCAGTGAGTTTACAGAAAATCGAGAGCAAAAACTTAAAATAGTGCCTTTTAGAATATTTAGCATGTTGCATGCCTTATGGATTCCTTTGCACCGGATTCTGGCACTGCCCTCAAAGAGTTTGCAGTTTAAGAGTAGGCAAAATTGTAGCCAAGACAAACAAAAGGAAGATGGTAGAAAGGGGGGTAGATGAAGTGACAGAATTTTTACCAGAATCTGAGTGGTAGTAGGTTGTCTCTCCACTTCCTATTTCAGAGAAGAAATTTGTCAAAACATCAGAATGTCTGGAGTGTGGCAGTAAAGGGTTAGTTTGGAAGGGTGAAACCAGTGAGAGGCAAAATGGAAGGAAGTGAGGTAGAGACAAAGGGGGGAAGAGTGGCAAGGAGTGGGACAGCATGGAGGAAGAGCAGGCTGAGCTGCAGGACAGCGGGGGCACATGTGCGTAGGGTGGGACTGGGGAGGACGTGGGACAGGAAGACAGCCCTGCAAGAAGTTGGAAACAACACTTTGAAAACAGGTGACTCAGCTATAAAAGAGACTTGGGAGTTGACCGTAGGAACTGAATTTAAAGTGACCACAGGGTCCCCAAAGCATGCATGCATCTGTCTGTCTGTCTATCTATCTATCTATCTTATCTATCTATCCATCCATCTATCCTGGGGTCATATATAAGGGGAACTTGATTTTCTGAGCAGTGGAGAACCTGTAGGTCCTGGACTGAGCAGGGTTTGCATGCTTCCAGATGTGTTGTCACAAATCAACGAGCTTAGTTCCCATACCCCCCCACCTTCCCATGCACATTCCCTTCACTCCAATATTGGTAGTCACAAACCTTGATGTGTGAACTCCACCATCTGCAGCTGTTAGAGATATGATTAGATACAGTTTTTAGAGAGAAAGGAATGCTTACGGTCACCACTGTTTTCCCCCTGTGTGCTGTTCACATGTCCATTTTGTTGCCACTGCTGCTTCAAGCACCTTTCTGTTTCTTCCCTTTCTTTACTTACCCTTTCTTAGGCTGTACCGTTCTTTTGAGGCACTGTTCCTGTCCATCCCATGGTTCAGTCCTTTCCATGTTTAGCTGGAATGCTGGGATAAAACATCTCCATGCAGGAAGAGGAGTCGGTTGGTTTCTTAGGTAAAGGTTTGTCTACTTGCACCTCCACATTTGGAAGCAGTGCTCTGGCTGGGAGGGCAAAGGTCTGGTACTCCTGCACTTATAGATAATGCCTGGTGAATATGTCCTATGGCAGCCGTGATGCTGTGTGCCAGGATGGATGGGTGGGCAGATCTCACGTTGCTTTTGCAGGTGGGCAAATTCTGGGGGTTGCAGTCATCACAAGCCAAGGTAAATGGCCTACAAATGTGAGAGAACTTTCTTCTCCAGTTCTGAGGAAGGTTGTGTTTGAGGAGTAATATTTCCCACTGACTCTGCCTCTTTTAATCTGACCCATTATCCCTTTGAAAGGCCTATTTGCAGAATGAAGTAGAAAAGACTTGCCAGTCGGTGCCTCCCCGAACACTGACCAAATGTGATGTGATGGCTCCTTTCTCAGCTCCTCCCACAGGCCAGGCAGGCTGGCCCTGCTGTCCCTCCAGCCACCCACAGGGCTGAACTCTGAGCCTCCACTATTGGTTTTGACAGACCAGTAACATGTGGGTTCATCCACTTGTTGTTTTTTTTCCCCTCCCTAGTGGTGTTGTCTTCATCTCATGCAGATGTTAATTCCTCCCAGAGAAAGAAGCTGTTGTGTATGCTCTGCTCTTCCACTGCCACAACAGGTCAGATGACTTCTTGAGCCCATCATAAACTGTTTCACTGCTGCTGGTGCAGTGCAGGTTTCATGGGACATCATCTATCTTTTCCCATAGTCCCATGCTTTTCTGCAAGCTTACAAGTCCTCTTTAATCCAGAAGGGTCCTACTGCTTCCATTTAATTCTTCCTCAAGGTCCTCTCCTCTGATAGCCCCAGCAAGGAGAGCTGACAAAACTCATCTGGAAATAGCCCACTTTTTTTGTTAAAATGAGCTTTTGTGTGCTTGGGGACAGGAACCAGTGGGGTGAAGGATGCACTTGAACAGACAGTCCTGGGCATTTTGATGTCACAGGAATAATGCTAAGCACTGGCAATTTCAGTTTAGGTAGGAGTGGGGGTTGTCTCTGCCTTTCAGCAAGGAATTCTCGGTAAGTATGTTTTACATTGCCTACCTGACACCTAAAGGGAAAGGTGGCAGCCGGGAGATGTCAGGGCTGTGAGGGACAATGAGTAAGATGAAGCAGTGTAAGGTCATAGGGCAAGCCAGTCAGGAGCCTAGAGTTCGATGTGACTCCTTCCACTTGCGCTCCCACCATGCTTCCGAGGCAGGTGAGGCAAGAGGCAGCTCCTCTGGCACATGAAGGCTGCTCGTGCAGGAGGGGCTCTCACCTGCTGTGTGTGTGTGTGTCGAGCTCCCAGCCATCCGCAATAAAGTCCTGAGCATAGAATCATAGAGTGGTAGGGGTTGGAAGGGACCTGGAGATCACTGAGTCTGACCCCCCTGCCAGTGCAGGATCACCCAGGGCAGGCCACGCAGGAACAGATCCAGGCAGGTCTGGAAAGTCTCTAGAGAAGGAGACTCCACACCTCTCTGGGCAGCCTGGTCCAGTGCTCTGTCACTCTCACAGTGAAGATTTTCCTCATGTTGAGGTGGAACTTCCTGTGTTTCACCTTGCTACCATTACCTCTCATCCTATCGCAGGGCACCACTGAAAGGAGACTGGCCCCTTCTACTTGACACCCACCCTTCAGATATTTGTAAACATGAGTAAGATCCCCTCTTAGTCTTCTCCAGGCTAAACAGCCACATGACTCTCAACCTTTCCTCATAAGAAAGATGTTCCAGTCCCTTAATCACCTTCGTAGCTCTCTGTTGGACTCTCTCTAGTATTTCACTGTCCCTCTTGAACTGGAGAGACCAGAACTGAACACATCTCCAGATGTGGTCTCACTGGTGCAGAGTAGAGGGGGAGGACAAACTCCCTCGACCTGCTGGCCACACTTTTCTTTATGCACCCCAGGATACCATTGGTTTTCCTGGCCACAAGGGCACATTGCTGTTCCAGATGCATGTCATTGCCTCAGCAGAGCTGCTTTTTCTCCCCAGTTTCAATTTGTATTTCTTAATTGGACCTGTCAGTGCAGTGTCCCACCAACGTGTGGTTACACCAATGGTCCTCAATCAGCTAGGCTCACTGGAGGCTCTTACTTCTCTAGAAGTACTACTGTTGTCTATTCAATGTTGAGTTTGTCAGAGTCCTACTTCAAAAATGTGTTGTATGGGGAAAGGAGAGCCAGAGGCGTTTGTGGCAAGAGGCGTGAGTTTGTGACTAAATCATAACACACATTGTAAAGAACATAAAAAGGTTTAAACCCAGCCTTAACGGGGGCCTGTGCTCTGCAGGAACTGATCAGGAACAGCTATAAGCTTTCAATTTATTTTAGAGATATGATGTAACTTGTCTGGGCCTTGCCTTCTTGCTAAAAGGATGCATATTTGTCAATTATTAGAGAACATATATTTGTTCTGCCACCTAGTGTCCAGCTCTAGGAATACTCAAAACAAGCTTTTTGGTTGGTTTTTTTTTAGTTACAAAGTTATTTAAGTTCTTTATAAACACAATTAGTGGTGAGGTGTAAGCTTCACTTTTAGACTTAGATAGGCCTCTGATAACAATAAGTAACACTCAGCACCTTCTACTATTTGAAAGTTTTGGGAATAGCAGGGAACAGCGTATGTATATTTTATATCTCATCATATGCGTGTATGGTGTTTTAAAGACAAATAAATAAAAAGCCATGAGAAACTTTGACTAGAGGTGTTCTTGCAGACTTGTGAATTATGCAAATACTCTTATTTGAAGTAGTGCTTTTAAGGAGTACCAGTGCTAATAAGGATTTGAATTTGACCGGAGTCTTAAATTCCTGAATTTATATTATAATCGTGCTACCCATACAAGAACATGCTAGCCTTTTTTAGCTGCTCAGCTCCTGGTATAAAATTCTGCATGTCTGAATGTGCCGGCGTATTTCCCTGCCAGGACTGTGGTTGTCACAGGAAACCCTCAGGTAGAAAGCACAAGTGGCTTCAAACCAACAAGGCTTTGTGTCTATAGCATAAAAGAAGTGTTTGTACTGCACTTTGTGAACACAGTGGGGCTGGGGTTGTTGTTTAAGCCCTGGGACATCGCCCAGTTGATGCTAAAGGTGAGCCAGGCCCTCTCGTTGTCCTGGTCAGTCAGCTCTCCCTTACCCTGTGCTGCTCAGGGGTGAACCAGGCCAGGAGAGATCTGTCAGGCACCACAGCAGAGGGATGATGAAACACAACAGTGGGCTTTTAAAGGGGATAACACAACCAGAGTTGTTACATGGATTGCCTCAGTGGAAAGGCACCAGAAACAATGACTTATAAAATTGCATCAGTAGGCTTAGAAATGGTGGCACTGTCACCATGGAGATTGATTTATTCTTCTAAAGATCATTCAAGGGTAATTTAAGGGTCCTTCTCCTACAGGGCCCATTCATTACTGAGTACCTTCCACAGGATGCCCACTTGGGAACTGAAAGCCATTGAAAAGACATACTTACACCCACAGTTCCTGCTTGTCCTACACCCAACTCCAGGATGGTGAGCTGGCACACTGGAAACTCTTGGGCAGTGCTGGTGTGTCTGGACACGTGGCTGCAGACATCTATTGCTACCCAGGCACTTTGCGATACAAAATTAGCCCTGTTTTACGTTATATTGTCACAGTCGTATCTGAGCATCTTTGGCTTTTTGTAGCTTAGCTGGGGGCCAGATACCCCATTAATGTAAACTGTGTTCTGGATTACAGCCACGGGAGGAAGGAGATGCTCGTTTGTTTTAGAGCAGTTTCTCTGCCTGTGGAAGATCACAGGTTTCAGAGGGATTTCCGTCTTTTTCCACCACAGCTTAACAAAGACTGAGATTTCATGTGAACCTCTGAATGTACAGGACCCAGCTTGCACGGCATATAAAAGCAGGAGAGAGTTTGAGTACTGTCAGTCTCTTGGATAAAGTCAGGTGAGATTCCAGCTGGTGTCTTCAGGAAAAATACTTTGCAATCCCCAGGTGTGGCAGGGAAGTTAGCAGCATCCTTCAGCTGCTGAAACTCAGCAGCTACATCCTGCAGCTTCTCCTCAGGTCAAAGTTCTCCCTGAAGTCATCAGGACCTCTGTGCTGAATACGATGCTCCCTCTGGGCAACAGGAAAACCTGGAGACAGGCAGCTATGAAGGTGTCTCCGCACCTCAGTGACCCTTCCCTAGCCCACCTGTGGCCCTGATTCTTTTCTGATTCTGGTCTTTTTTGTTTCTGGGAATCACATTTTTCTGTAAGATGTTACCATGGGGGTTTGCTGATGCAGCACCTGAAAACAGAATAACTAGTTTATGAGTACATACTTGTATTTTTGCCTTATTTTCTGTACATTTCCCTCTGCACTGCCCTGTGAACACACACAGAGCATATGGACAGACCCATAAAGTTGTGGGTGAGCTGTGAGGTGAGAGAATTTGCTCACGATAAGATATCCACTCTAGTAAAGGCAACAGTTGACTTGAAAAATGCAGAAGAGCATTATGAGACTGCAGAGATGGGGAGACAGGTTGAGTGTACGTAGACGTGAAGTGACACACAGAGGGAAAAATAATCTGTGTACCCCCTTCAAAGCAGTGGGGTTTTTTTCCATTAAAATATCAACTCAGTGCTTGTCAGAAAGCAAAAAAAGCCAGTCAAATGTTAGGAATTATTAGGAAAGGACTAGAAATAAAGACAAGGACATGCTTTTTTAAATGTCACCATTTGAATCCCTGGGTCACCTGCTTTTGAGTGTGACTCTGATCCCTGATCTCAAAGAGGATATAGCATGACTGGAAAAGGTCAACAGAAGGGCAGAAATGATGACCAAAAGTAGGGAATAGTTCCTCTATAAAAGAATGTTATGGAAGTCCAGTGGGCTGGAATCCTTCACCTAGAAAAAAATGACATTAGGGAGAGTGTAATAGAGATCTACAGAGTTATGTGTGTCATAAAGAAGGTGGGAATGGAGCAACCATTCACATCTCTGCCAAGAGAAGAATTAGATGCTGTCAATTGGCCATAGCCACTCTCAGAGCAAGCATCAGGAGCTGGTGCCTTGCACTGTGGATGATGGAGACCTGGGGAACCCCTCACCCGTGGATGCTGTGTGGGCCAAAAGCTGAAGTGGGCTCAAGTGGAGGTTGGGCCACTTGGAGAGTGTGAGAGCCACTTGCATTGTTACTCAACGAACTGAACT
Organism: Actenoides hombroni; assembly: GCA_024336885.1. Classification (NCBI taxonomy): domain Eukaryota; kingdom Metazoa; phylum Chordata; class Aves; order Coraciiformes; family Alcedinidae; genus Actenoides; species Actenoides hombroni. The sequence continues at coordinate 952,594 of WUAM01000392.1, read as the reverse complement.
GAGCTGAGCAAGCCCCTGTACCCTTTTTGGGCTTAGGACCCTTTCAGGTGAGTGCTGGCTTAGGCTGGAGGGTTGCCCTTCTGGGAGCTTTGTCCCCGTGCCCCACTGCACAGCTGGGCAGCTCCTGTAGTGGCTGAGCGCAGCAACAGCAACCAGGACGGGGTGCACCCGGGGGAAAACAGCCTGTGCTCTGGGCCAGCTGCTGCTGCTGCTGGTGTTTTCCTCCTTCTTTCCAGGAGTGGGATGCAGGAGGTTTCCTGAGAGGCCTGTTTATGTGCAGGTAGCCACAAACATGGGGAGGGAGATGCTGGCATAAACTACCGTGGCCATACTTAGACTCTCATGTGTTTCGGCGCAGGAGAATGGAGTATAAACAAGGTTTCCTGGGGCATCGAAGCCAAATACTTTCTACCAGAGTCAGCTATGTCTTATGCCTTTCATCCCAAGCTACCCCAGCAAACTGGTTGGATTTCTCCTGCAGGGCTTGGGGCCAGGAAGAGAACAGGATGAGGGTGGCCACAGCTCCTAAACACAGCAAGGTGCGCCTCAAGAAGCAGTGGAGATCCTGACTATGAAGAAGAGCTCACTTGGGCACCTCGACACAAAGCTACTGCTGGGCATGCTTTGGGCACAGCTCTACATCACAAACAGGACCATCACAGCATCCCCCAGGCTTGACCTGAGCTCTTGCCTCACCACAAAACTCGCACCACTTGAGCTAACACAGGGTTTGATGTCGATGTCCTTAAATTGTTTGTCTCTGTTTGTAACAGGCTTGTATTGATTTAGCTTAATTTGATTATCCAAAAAAAGGGTTGTGCTGATTGCTCTAAATGGATTAAATAGTGATTTTAGTTAAACTGATGGCAGGCTTGTGTGTAGACAGGGCCTGGAGCTTTGTAAGCTAATGACTTGGCAGTAATGCAATGAGGTTTTTTAGACAGCTGAGACCAAGCTGTTCTTTTAAATATAAGACCGTAAGTGTTACTATTCTAGTAAATGGTCCCCAAACGTGATAATTTTCCACTAACTTGGTCTCCTTCTGAATGGTGGCAGATCTCTCTGCCAACTCTCGCTTTTCTGATAATAATTTAGCAAGTAAAAATTTCCATTTTTTGGCAAGATTTATAATTTTTGTTCACCTTCTCAGCCTGCTAAATTGTCCACACTTTTTGCAATGGAAGAAAAATAAAATAGTTTGTCTTCATTTTTTATAAAAATTCAGATAGAAGAAAAATGTAAATGAGACAAGCTCCTGCCAACAGCAGGGACCTTTCCCCACAAGTGAGACCTGAGAGGACAGGTCCAGAAGCAACCACTGTTTCATTTTTTTTCACTCAGAAAAGAGCAAGGATGAGATTAACACTTGGTCGTTAAATCTTTTGTGCCCATGTCATCCTAATGGGAAGAAACTCCTGTGTCTGTGTCTTTCCCGCCTGCCTCTGAAGCAGCCCACTGATCTTCTGCCAAGTGAATCTGCCTTCAGAGGTCTTTTCTCTATCAAACTGCAAATCCCATTTTGATTCATCTGCTTTTTCTATTGATGTTTTTCTCTCCAGGTTGGGACAGAAATTTGAAAAGAACATGACTCCAGACCAATAAATCACTGAGCCTTGGTTATCTTTGATTTCCAAGCAAAGCTAACTGAGATACTGAATAAGCCTTAGCTCAGAAAACTACAGTCCAGCAGGTCAGCTGTGATCCCTTTCCGTCTTAGGCAGGTTTATGGAACCAGAAGTGGAAAGCTGGTGGCAAAAATGGGAAAAGACTTCGTGCCTTAGAGTATGGAGAGAACAGGAGGAAGGAAAAGATCAGGGCAACAAACAGAACAGGAATTGGAGACCAAGAATCTGCATTACCTAGAGAAATGAGTACATGGTAACTCAGTGTGCACTAAGACAAATTTTTGGCAAAGAGGTTTCTATACTACTAGTGCTTGTTGGATTCTGGACTGTTTTCTGCATTCGTGGATCCTAGAAATTGGATCACAATAACCTGGAGCAAACTTAGAGGTGAAACTGTGGGAGATGGATAAGACACAGATCAGACAAAGCAGGGGTTAGAACATTTCTGAAGGAGATGGGTTACCCAGAAAGAGTAACAAACTGATTCTTTGTCCAAGAGTTAGGCCAAAGAGTTCAAGGGAACCATCAGTGTAAAAGCAAGTGTGTTGTGTGTGACCCAACCACAACAGCTTGCTGGAGGTGGTGGTCAGTAAGGAAAGGACAAAAGCACAGCCACAAGGCAGTCCCATAGCAATAAGCATCGTGGAAGCCATCACTATCCTCAGTGACTCCTTGCCAGAGCACCATGCCAGCGGACAAATAACCTTTTGCCCCTCCTAATCTGCAGCGTGTCCCCAGCTGTTTGTGAAACCCATGGGTCCCTCTCACGTACATCCTCAGTGCCCATGCCCTGGGTGTATTAGCATCACAGGAGCACTGATGAATTCTCCTTATGTGAGGGAAGGAGAACTGACACTCCGCTACACATTTAGGATATGGATACAGACTATGGCAAAGCAGAGCCCTGCATCCACAAGCCTCCCAGACCCCCGCTCATTCCCATTCATCACCCAGGATGTAACATTCAGCCCCCATAAAATAAACTTCCACCAGAAGCCAGGAGCTCTTCCCCATCTTGCATCCATCTCTACAGCCCCACTGAGAAAAGCTTGAGACATTTTATCCAAGTCTGAAGGCTTGGGGTTAGAGATATTTGCCAAATAATAATTACAGTGTAATCTTCTTGCCTTGAACACCTGAAATGTAAGTGAACCAATGAAACAACCGGACCGAAACATTTGCACAGAACTGGTGGAACAGCTAGACTGGGAATAAGGCCATACAGCCTCTCTTCCCATTTGCCATCAGGTGGTGTCTGAGAGCTCCTTCTGGATAGCTTCAGAGCTATTCCAGGCTGACAGCAGAAAACACTGCCCGTGAGGAATGCCTTGCCCTGGAACACAGCCCTCCCTTGGCTACTGAGTTGTAAAACAAACTCTCAGATCAGAACGGCTGGCTTTGCTACAAAAGACTACAAAGCTCACAACGAGTAAAAGAATATCCTATGTAAAAATCCTTCTTCAGACTTCCCTGAGCCTCTTCCACGAAACAATTAGTGGATGCTCTTGTTTTGAACTCTTGTGACTCACTCCTGTAATTCAGCTGTAGCCTGTGATCACTCAGTCGCTTAATGCCGCGTGGGGAAACGGGCAATTGTGAGAATTTCCTCTCTCCCTCCCTCAGCTTCTGGCTGTAGCTCTGCAGCATGTTACACTGCAGTGCCGTGCGACCGCAGCCTGGATGCTCCAATCCCAGATGTGCTGGCTCACTTTTCAGGCAACGCTTCCTCACAATATTAAACAGTGATCAGGAAGGTTTCTCAAAGAGAAAATGCATCTCACTATGTTTTACAGTACTTTGTAATCCAGCTGCAAATGCAGTCCTCTTATCAGTGGTCTTAATAGTTAGGTTGTGGCTTGGCTCTACTAGAGTTTTAGTTCTAATTTGGTATATTTGCTGTGTGTACATGGGTTTGTGTATTTGTGAAAACTCTATTAAAGATCATAGAATCATAGATTCATAGATGCATAGAATCATAGAATGGCTCGAGTTGGAAGGGACCTTAAAGACCATCTAGTTCCAACCCCCCTGACTCTATTAGAGTCTGACTCTAATAGACTCTATTAAAGCAATTGCAATGGCTCATGTCTCCTACATTCTTTTTTATTAATAGTATTTAACTTCTCCAGTCAGCAGTATATTTACTGTTATGAACAAGTAAGTGATTCTAAAGCACCGGATGTGCATAACATGCACATTTGTATAACTTTCAAGTATATGGTAGGTGCAAAGGACATTTAACAATTAACCCAAAAGTCTTTCCAGAAATTGCCAACACCCATAGAATATGATTGGAGGCTTCTCTGTGCTTACCTTGCCTTGGTCATGCTGAGATAATTTCGGCAGCAGAGTGAGGAAAAAGTCCTGAAGAATTTACCAACATTTTCATATCTAAAAGAGAATAAAAACAGAAAACTGAAAAATTTCTTCTACTGGTACCACACAGCAGAAACCCCGCCCTTCATCCATTAAACAGTGCTGCATGTTTGTCATGAGGAAAAGACTATTTCATTCTCTGGCTGCTGAGTACTAAGTGCTAAATTTCTGCTGTTATGAGGAATGGCAGAAGGGGCCATCACAGGAGTGGCCTGGATTGAACAAGCTGCAGTGTCATTCACTCAGGCCTCCCTTTGACCCCCAGGACTGGCTGAACCAGTGACTCCTATGGCTGCAGGCAGCAGCTGCTCCTTTGTCAGGGTCTGGGGATGAGAGCTTCTTTATGTGATGCTCAGGTTTCTCGCTTGTCTGCTTTTGACTTCTTTCTGCTTGATCTCTCAGACACTTTTCCCTCCTTAGTCTTATTGTTATTTCCCTTCACTGGTTGCTTTCCCTCTTATCACTCATTTTCATTTCATTCCATTTCTTCCCCTTTTCCTCTTTTACCTTCCCTGTTTCTCTTGCTTTTCTCTCTTGCATTCTGCCAAACCATATGCACCACTTTCTCCCTTTCTGGTCATTTTCCCAAGGGCCAAATCACAGCAGCTCTGTTTGTGTGGCCTTTTGTATGGTCCAGAGTCACCTCCCACAGCCTGGGGTGCTCAGCTGAGGAAGGTGACCTTCCTTGGCTCCCTCAGTTTTCAACGGGGAGAGACAGGAGCCTCCAGAAGGTGATTCAGTTTCTAAGGCAGTTGAAAGACCTTGTGAAGACTGATCTCCTGCCATGGTCTGTCAGTAAGACAAATGAATATCCTAACTTACAAGCTTTGAATTTGGGGCCAAAAGTTATTTAGTATAAATCTTGCTTTTACACAGTCTCTTGGCATATGTCAGATGGACAAGGAGCACAAATCAGAGCATCTTGCCTCTAACCAACGTTTCCCTCCCAGGTGCCAGACTTCTGCCTGCACCTTGATGGTCAGCACAAGTTGTGCCTGCAGCACAGCTGAAGACTTGCAGAGCCTTGTAACAACTTCCCTCTTCCTGAAGTCCCGTCTCTGTGCTCTATTATAGAGACAATTATTATACAGACAAAGCACTTTGTCCAACTTCAGTACGTCAAGCGAGCGCTTAAGCTCTTGTTCCTTTTTTTTCTCTAGAAATAAGTATCATGTAAGGAACAAGGAAATAAAAGTGAAAAGGGAAGCAAAACTTTAATTCTCCACCAACCTTTCAAAAGCATGTATCTGCACAGTTTCCAGGACTTTCATTTCACTAGGAGAATGTCTCCCAGGGGCTAACTTCAACACTTTGAATGGAGCCATGTTTACCCTTTTCCATAGCAAGTCACACAGGAATCTTGAACCACAAATGCAGCCTTATCTCCATCCAGGCATTTGTTCCCAAAGAGATTTTTCCAGTTCTCTCTGATTACACCAAGAAAACAAAGGCAACATTATAACAACCCTCCCAGAGTTTCTCTATAGGCATGCTCTATTTTATTCTGAGGTTGCTGACAGGCTGTTATATGGTAAAGGTCTGTTTTCTATGTAGCAATCTGGTCCTATGATCTGCCTCTGAGGTTTTGTCAGTGGCTTTCCTAGGATTTCATCTCCAGCCTGGATCACAGCTTTTATTGCTTGCTGATCCAGGAATGCAAGAATTTGTCAAAGTTGCATGCTCCCTCCCTTTCCCTCTGTATCTCTGCCCTCCCTTCCCTTTTAAACACTCATGGGAACATGAGGGACAGTGTCTCTCCCCAGGAAGGTCCCTCGTCCCCAGGGCAGGCTCAGTGGGACACTTTTTCCCATACTTAAACCTCCTTGTTTAGCCTGGAGAAAAGGAGGCTCAGGGGAGATAGCAAGATGGGTGTTGGTCTCCCAAGTAACAAGCAATAGGATAAGAGGAAATGACCTCAAGTTGTGCAAGAGGAAGTTTAGGTTAGATATTAGTAAAAATTTCTTCACTGAAAGGGTTGTCAAGCACTGGAACATGTTGCCCAGGAAAGTGGTGGAGTATCCATCCCTGGAAGTATTTAAATGACTTGTAGATGTGTCACTTAGGGACATGGTTTAGTGGTGACCTGTCAGTGCTGGGCTAATGGTTGAACTTAATGATCTCTAAGGTCTCTTCCAATAAAAATGATTCTATGATTCTCTGCAGGTCACTGGCAGAGGGAAAACTGGGTCTGTGTCCACATGTTCTTTGTCCCAGATATCTCTTGGGAGTATTTTCGATTAATTTTATTACTGAGTGCAGGACATGACGTAAAAGAAAACTGTAATTCCTTGGTGTTGTGTCTGACCAAGGTGGCTGTTGTGGCAGTGGCTTCTATAGCTTTCTCTTTGTCCCCTGACTGCCATTCTGTGTGCAGTTGACCTGGTGGCTTTGATAATCAAATTTTTATTAGCCTGTTAAGTAAAATGCTGGCATTGAGCCACTGGCAAGTTGTAAAGCTGGCCAAATAATTGGAATAATAATTCATTCATATTGAATGTGGTACATTTAAAGGTGGTGCTTATTTCCTGAATGGAAATTAATATCTTATAAGGATTTGGTTTAGATTAGTTCACTGCATGGTTTACTTCAGCCCTACATTTTACCACTGATACATAAAGTGGGTTCATAAATAGAGCAATAGAGCCTTGGCTGTGCTAGGAGATAGTGCTATGCACCAATGTAAATTATAAATGTAGAGTTAGAAAACCTAACAAACCCTGCTGGCACACTTCCACGTATTATCTCACAATAATTGCTTCCAGCCAGTAGATATTTTTTGCACAGCAGAAGACAGGTTATTTATATTATATATTTAGCCTAAAACTGTAATAACATCCTCTGGCAAAGGTATTATCTGATGGTGTCTGACATGGAACCAGCCTTCCTCTTTCCAGGCATTAACAAATGAAAATCTTTGTGTCATTTCATGGCATTTCCTGAATTAGAGAATAAAATGAGGAGGATTTTTAATTCATGTAGTTTATTTCTTAAAAAGTAAACCAATTTTTGACGACCAGGTTTCCCGGAATTGTAACGTGTGGTTTGTATCACTGACCACAGAAATACTTCCTCTGTGTTTCTAATTGGGCAGAAACAACAGTCCCACTAGCAGGACTAGCTTTTGGCTTAGCACAGTCAAATAAATACCTGTGAACAAGCAAGGCGTGTGAAGGTCACAGAGGAGAGTACGTTTATTCCTGTTGCCTCTGAAATGCCTTGTTACCTGCTACATTGCCCATCTGCACATTCTCAGGCAAACACTGCAGTAGTGAGGATGTGAAGCCAATGTTTAGGAAGACTAATAAGGGTATATTTTAGACATTTTAGGCAGAGACAAATCATAGTGATGGACTAAGCTCACTACTCAATGTAGTGTTCCATCTGTCGGTGACAACAAATAATGACAAAGCAGGAGAATGGTATTTGTGATTTATGAAGACATCTCAGGTGCTTTCCAGTCCTTTGGTAACTTGGGAGGATGTCACGAATATTAAGAAATCCATTGGCTTGAGTTGCCTGTTCCCTCCCCAGTTGCAGGTCTTGGCCAAGGAAGTATCTGCCATTGTTTGGGTTAAATGACTATAGGATCCTGGCGTCACCCCAGAAGATTAGGCTCTGCTAATGACAGGCTCCTTCTCAATAAGGGAAACTAGCCTCTGGGAACTCTACGCAAGTTGACTTAGCCTCTGCCCTGGGGAAATTCACTAAAATTAATTTAATTACTGGTGAAGAATCCAATCAGTTATGAAATGAAGATGCTGATGTAGTAAGTTCACAAACAAAAACAAACCTTGTCAGGCCTGAGGCTCAATATTCATTGTTGAGAGCACAGGTTTGGTGGATATTGGACCATGATAACTGTAAGAGTTTTCTGTCAGTTAATTGAACAAGTATCACACAAAAGCCTGATTATTGTTTTGGGGTTTTTTTTAAATGAAAAGTAGAACTATGCAAGATCAAAATATTCAATGATATGAGACCTAGTGAATTGAAAAGGTACAGTTGTCTCAGGACAACTGCTAAGGAGTGGAAGTTACTGTAGTGAAGTCTGCATGGAGTAGCATTGCTGTTCAATATTTTCATCAATATCTGAGAGCAAACACAAGATTTCTGCTAAGAAATTGGACAGTGCAAACACTGACCAGGTGGCAAATAATCATGAAAAGAAGAGTCACCTGGAGTGGCCAGGATTGCTCAACAGAGGCGTTTTTTTGTTTATCACTTATCACTTACCATCCAGGCAAGTGATGTCTTAGTTTAGTCCCAAGATATCTAGCTAAATTAGGTATTTAAAAAAAGCAGGAAGAGAGGCTCTACTTATAGGAGGTGAGTTTCAGAGGGTAAGCAGTGATTCTGAAATACTTTGGCGAGGTCATAACAGAGAAGCAACTCAGTAGGAGCTCCCAGTGTGATGGGAGAAAAGGTGTTGGCTGTCTTTTGATACACATTTGGTGAGAAGTGGGTAGTGATCAAAAGCCTCATATGAAACCGTTGCTGGTATATATCTCACTGGAGTGTTCCCACTGAAAAAGAACACTGAAGAATTTTCTGATGGCACATCAAAGAGTCACAGAAATAACTCAAGAACTGGAAAAAAAAAAAGGCCTTTCATCAACTGCTGTAGAGTTCACTTTATTTAGTTTATTCAAAGGAAGAAGATATCAACCTTCATCACCAAGGGTATAAACACTTGTATTGGGGTAGAACCCCAGGGTGAGACTCAGTCTCCTAACCATGGTCACTTACAGTGTGCTAGATGCCAAATGAGTGACTCCTCCTTTGAGCAGAGGAAACTCTCCCTCCTCAATTCTGTGTCTGAGAGTCTGACAGTTGTGCCACTAGCTCAGAGTTAGACACAGTGTGCTCTCCCTGAACTAAGCACTTCAGTCTTTCCATGTCTGCAAGTTTCCCTAGCTGCTCTGCAAGCTCTGCAGGTAACAGAAGAGTCGTTTTAACAGAGCAGCATAAATCCCCTGCAACTACTGCTAACATGGCCACACACAATCAGAGGATAAACTGCAGATTCTGATGTAAATTCCAAGGACAGTCTCAGCACAGACACATGTGGATCAAGTTGAAGTCAGACACCAACCTCCAGCTGGGGACCCAATGCACTGGGTTTTCAATTCCAGGACTTCAGTCCTGCTCTGGCACCCCTTGGATTTCTGGCATGCAGTTCTCTGGCAAAGAACTTTCTTTACATGTTTATACTTTCAATAATTTGTATTTGTGGTTAATACCTCATTTAAATGCTCCTACATGTATTAGGTACATTGGCATGAAAATGGGAGAAACAAATGTGACAACAACTCATTGCCAAAGCTAACATGTTTGAATGCTCTGTATGGCTGGGTATGTGAGCCTCTCTGAGGGGCCCCATGCAGTCCAGGACAAGCACCACGTTGACCAGCTGTGAGCAAGTCACAGGATCATTCCTCGGCCAGCATTTTCCCCTGCATCACAGCACCAGCAGGTCATTTGATAGCACTGATGTAGTTAGCTGGGGACTGAGAGGAGTGTGAGAAAAACAGCAAGAGCAGCTGTGTCCCAGTGCTGCAGGATGGAATTGCCACAGCTCTGTGAAAGTGTGAGGTGTCTGCGAGGGACTCTGCCAGAGTCACTGTGACTGCCCAGACCCCAGGCCTTCCCCTCTATGTGACCCCCTCAATCCACAGAGGAAAATGGATGTATACAATGGATGCATACAATGATCATCTTATGGGTAAGAGGATATGTTAAAGGGATAAGGTCTATTAAAATGAATACTACAGCCAAATAATAAGTTAAGATCCAAATACACATTTGCTGTGAAAAACAAAACAAAACCAAAAACAAACCCAAAAAACATAATAATGACAGTTCAGTAGAAAATAATTCTGTATCCAGATGTAAAAAGATTACTGTAGGAATGGTTGCTTATTTAGTGGCTGTACTGTAATGTTTAAATCACAATTTGTGACAAGTAGTAGATACTGAAGAGTGTGAGACAAATAAATTTGAGGCAATGTGGGATTTGGGGGGGTTAGTACAGTAAAAAGGATAGTTGCTTAAAAAAAAAATGCTTATTCTGCTTTTTAAACCACCAGTGCTCCTGCTTTCATTTCTCCCAGTTTTGTTCTTAGTTTATCTACTGACTTAGAATTATGGCTGATCCACACTACTATGAGTAAAGTGAGTCCCTAAAATCTTTAACTCTTTTGATTTGTATATCCACTGGATTAGGACTTCAAAGATTTTTGAGTTATCTATAATATATGATTCTTAATCCCACAAATATTTTGAACTGAGTGGTAATGAGCTATCCACTTTACTCTTGTTTTGAAGTCTACCCTGACACCAGTTGAGTCACTGTCTTTGGAACAGGATCAGAAAATGATACCAGTAAAGTCCACCAGCTGCTTTGTTACAGATGTAGATGAACAACAAAAAAGATGATTCTGGAAAGTGAAATGTTTTCACCTGGAACAACGATCGCATTAAAATCTCATCACTTTCTTTCAGATTTGCATTAGCTTGTTTTAAAAGGTTGTTTATTATTTATTTTTTTACAAAATCCTGGCTTAGCTGAAGTCTCTAGGAGTTCCATGGTTTAATAACTGGAAGTGAGACTTACACCTTTTGCATTAAGCACTGTAATTTATTTTATTTACTTATCTATTATGAAGATTAACTTTATGCTAATCATATCACAAAGCACGTTCCAGAGTTATTGTAAGTACCCACAGAGTTAACTAAAGAACAATCAAATTTAAAACATCTCATTTTGGATAAGGCATGATAGTATATCTAAGCTAAGCACTGATTAAAGCTGTGCAAAAAAATCTTGCTTCAGTTCTGTGGATTAGCTAAAAATACATATACTTAAAGGTTCTTTGCAGATTAATACAAAATACTCTTATTTTTACTGGGTTTTGATGGAAAACAATCCTTTGGGGATGAACATCACCACTGAAAGCAAAATGAGTTCCTCTTGCTTTGGACATTTAAAGTGAAACTGAAGGAAAAGTGGAAGTGTTACTTTTCCCTGCAAAAGACGTTACTGAGTGGAAAGAAAAGGTGGTGTGCTGAGTCATGAGGGTGGTCAGGTGAAAAAGAAGCAGCTCAGAAGTTGTAGCTCCAGCAGGAGCAGGTAATGGAAAAGTATAAGCCAGGCTCTGGCTTCTGCAGAGGGTAGCAATGTGAGGAGCAGGAGCCTGTGACCACAGCAAACCACTGAGCTGAGCTGTCATCTCCCAGACTCCTGACCAGCCATGGCTGTTGTCACCCCTTGTCCTGAGTCTTCTGGTGAGATACAGCAGTTTGGCCGTGTGCCCTACATCCCTATGGACACAACCTCCATCTCACTCTAGCCCTAGCCATCCCTTCCTGGGTTCCCACCTCATTGCAGCTTCCTTAGTCCATGATGAAGACACGCTTTAAAAGGTGCCATGCACATGATTTTTAAAGTGAAGGACAGATGATGATGAGAATAGCTTGAGAAAATCCATATTAGAACATGAGGGCATGAATACGATGGCTACTTACTCTTGTGCTCTGTGATAGATGCTTCAGTGCCACATGTGGGCCTAGCTTAAAAAAAGAACAACATGTCTTGATCCTGGAGAGATCAAAATAAATAAGTCTAGTGTGTCTGGGCTTTCCTCATTTTTATGCTGAGCAAAACTGGTTGGTTTTTTTTTTTCTTTTCCTGAATTTGACTTGAATTTGCAAGTAGAGTTGGCTTCCCTTCAGCAGCATGTTTTGGTGAATACGTTATTTACTACCAAAATAGAAAAGGTCTCTGGTGTAGCAGTGAAGGGGTAGAGAGTAAAAAACAAAGATGAATGAAAGAAGAAGAAAAGCAGAGCTTGCAGCTGAGCTATGAGATGAACCAGAGGTCGTAAGGGACAGAGCTACAGGAAATGTGTTCACTATGGCAGCAGGTGCAGGGGGGAGCTCTCATACAGCGAGATCAATTGGAAGCGAAGGTACCAGACAAAGAAGTAGCTATGTGTAGACAGTGAGAAGCAGAGAGGCAGCTATGTGTAGACAGTGAGAAGCAGAGAGGCCAAGGCGAGGAGTGGAAAACAAAGGGGTCAATTTTGAGCTGGCACAAATGCACAGGAAGTCATTTGAGAAGGGAAGAGGCAGCAGCTCTGCCTTCAGTATACAGGAGGGATTGTTAAAATTTGGGGGTATTTCTGATGCAGCATGTAATGCTGTAGTGTCACACTCACTTTCAACTGGAGAAAGGTTTTTGGCAAGGGGAAAAAAAAAAAAGGTTTAAATCCACATCTGTTCCCAGTTTGCTGTAGAGCCAGAGAAACACTCTTGCCTGCACAAAGTGAGCAGTAGCATGGGAGAAGGGAAGGAAGGCATAGTTGGAGAAGAAGTAGTGGAGGGAGCAGGCAGGACCATTTCTTTTGGCATCTGTACATGCCATCATAATGAAAAGTGGAAACACTCCGGCTCCCTCCTATTTAATCTAAAATAAAAGATAGCCATATAGTATCTGCTGTAGGTATGTTCTTCTGTGTTATTTCTGCCACCATCCATCTCACTCTGAACACCTAAGTACTGCCCAAAGGTGCATTAGGGGAAACTGTGGGTGGGTAGATTCCTTGGTAAGCTCTGGATGTCTTACCATGTCAGCTGGATGATATGTTCCATGAAGGGCACAATTCAAACAGCATCAAAACTCAAGAGTGCTATTCTCACTAACTAGTATTTGTTTCAGAAGTCTATTTGCTTCCTGCACCTTTTTATCCAGGTGTGCTTCAAGTCCTCTGTAGAAACTATCTGCCATTTCCCTCCAAATCCTTTCCAATGGCCTGAAAATTGAGTGAGGGTGATTGTCCAAAAGCAGCTCCTTTCTTGATAAAGGTAAAAGGTTGCCATGTTGTGTCTGTCTGTCTATCTATCTATCTATCTACCTATCTATCTCTATCTCTATATCTAATATATCTATATCTCTCTATCTATGCAAGTACACATACTCATACATACTGCTGATTATCTACCTAGGCAATGAATTACAGTCTGCTAAGTATTCTGTTATGATGGGACTTTTTTGTTAAATATACACACTGATGTGAGTACACACGAGGTAAGGCAAAGTCACCTGAAGCAGAAGTGTTGATGTTTGGGATATAGATGAGCTTTAAGGTCTCTTTCAACCCAACCCATTCCATGATAAACTTTAACTCTTGGAGTAGATCCAGAGCAGTAGCAAAAAACTAATTAACAGGGCTTTTTTTTCTGGGCACAGATCATGCTGTGCTTTCTCAGAGTATTAATGTAGGGAATAGGTACCTTCTAGCTTTGTACTGATTAGTGTCTCTGGAATCTCTGCTGTTCAACATATAAGCAGTTGAAACAAGTTTGCTGCTGATGTTGAGCTCTTTGGGTAGCATGACCAAGGGATGGCTGCAAAGAGCAGCAGAAGGACATTAGGAGACTGAATGACTGGACAACCAAACAACAGGTGAAATTCACTGTGTATAAACTGAACTGGCAGTTAGGGGTATGAACAATCCTAGCCTCTCATATAAGATGAAAAGCTCTGAGATGATAACTGCTACTGAGAAGGAGACTGTGGGATTAGTTACACATTGGAAATTATCAGCTAAGGGTGTGGCAGCAGTCAGAAAAAATCAAATATTACAGACTACTGGTAGGGGAACATGTAATGCAACAGGACACATGGAGGTGCCACTGAAGAAATCCATAGCTAACCTGCATCCTTACTTAATCCCCTCATCCCAAAAAGCAAAAATAGAGAAAAATTTGGAGAGGGGCAACAAAGATAATCAAAAGTTTGGAGCAGCTCCTGTACCAGGTCAGTCGAATAGCTTAGCACTGGGCAGTTTGGAAAAAGGATCACATGAAGTGATAACACTTAGGGAAATCATCAGAGGCACGGAGATATTGGGGGAAATCTCTGTTTCTTCAAGCACAAAAATCTCACAGCTCTCAAAGGTAGTGAACCACAGCCAGGCTCAACAGAAGCACCAGGAGCTGGTGCCTTGTGCAGCGAGGGAGACCTGGGGAACCCCTCACCTGGGGATGCTGTGTGGGCCAAAAGCTGAAGTGAGCTGAAGGGGAGGTTGGGCAAGTGCTTGGAGACCGCGAGGGCCACTGCAGGTTATTCACTCGACAAACCGAACTGAGCTGAGGCAGCCCCTGTGCAGACATCAGTCAGAGGGTGAGAGAGTCCAAAGGGTAAGTGGTGTGTGTGCTGCCTTATTCCTACTCTTGCTGAGGCAGCTGCCCTGGGTTTGAGTTGGAGGCAAGGCTGCGCTAGATGGATGCTTTGTGTACGCCGATATAGCTGCCCTTTTACAACAAATTTCCCTCTGATGGGAGCTAGCACTGACATCATCTGAAGCAGACACCCTACAGCCAGGCTGAAGGAAGAAGGATGCATGGCTATTTTTGGCATGTGAGGCACAGCTGCTCACTGTCTTTTCTCACAAGTCAGGAAGGGCACAGACTGGAACATAAGGTCAAAACTCCCTTAGCATGTCCTGTATTTCTTAATAAATGGACTGAAACCGGAGAACATCAGTAAGCTGTCAGTTGTTAGATAAACCTGGGAGCTTTTTTAGCAACTTTTCTGAATGTTATGAAAAATTCCCTGTGCACAGGATGGTATTTTGAACTTATAATAGCATTTGCTGCACCTAAGAAGGCAGAAGCATTCTTGAAGACCAGGAGGGATGGAGGTCATCTTGAAGAACACTGATTTCATGTACATGGCCAATATAGTGAATATCATGATCCATATCTACTTTAGCAAAGTTAATAAAAAGCTGTAGTCACTATGGTGGACAGTCATAAGCTTATACAAAGCTTATAATTATAGGTATCAATAGAAATGAAACTGTCAGTAGAGAAATACTAGGGATAGCAAAAGGTGATGCATGCATTAACTAGGGGAGAGAAGACAGATGGGAAATGATCGAGGACTAAAATGATCTAAACCACAAAATAGGAGAGGGGATTTCAGCAGAAATCCATGTTGCAATGATGTGTAAAGTCAAGGAGACAGCCTCAGAAAGATACAGTGAACTCGGAGAAAGGACTTGAAATTATTTGCTGTATATTGTTGTGAGTCAACTCCAGTAGGCAGCTAAAACTCAAACAGCCACTTGCACCCTGCCCCCCCCCCCCCCCCCCCCCCCCGCTTCATTATTTGCATAATGCTTCTCTCTTGTGTCCATGGGTGGTTGTCAGTGTTTGCTACTCTGTTGATCAGGCTCCAAATCCTGTTGTGTATCTTTTACTGCAAAGGGGAAGGGAAATTAGTCTACGATTGATCAGGATTCAGTCCTTCTTGTGTATCTTATACTGGAAAGGGAAAGGGGCAATTAATCCATTATGGGTTGATAATCCAAACCATCTGCAGGCTGTACCTGGAAAAAGTGAAATGCATTTGTTTAGATGGGTCTAGATAGGTCTTTTCTCCTCGGATACGCTCGCCCATCACGCCCTCCACGCGCCTGGACCTGTTTTCCTTTGTCTCTCAC
>WUAM01000392.1:913517-937076 GCA_024336885.1 Actenoides hombroni | reverse complement strand
CTAAATAGGTTTTTCCCCCCCCCCCCCCCCCCCCTCAAGCAATCTTGCTGTGTGATTGTCATTTCTCCTCTTTTCTCATATTCCATGTTACACAAGCAGAAATTGGACATGCTTGATACCATAATGCTGAACTATTTATATGTAATATTTTAGCTGATTGCGTATCTCCTGTGCTGCTTTTTTTTAATCTAGGTATCCATGATTTGGTAACATGAAGCTTTGCATGTATCCTGCACAATGATTGTGGAGGCGTTTCCTCATACTGTGCAAGTCTGAACATCTGTAGGAAGTTTATGGTGAAGGTTTTCTAATCTTTTTCTCCCAGGATAACTTATAAATGTTTTTGAAGTTCTGTTGAAGTATTTGTTATCTCTGTTATCTTGAGGGTAGTGTACTGGTGATCTTTTCTGTGTTTTTCTTCCATAGATGAATTTCACAATACGAATAAGTAAACCCATTTTTGGATACTGATACCTTTAGGATTCCTTCTTCATTGAAAACAGGACACTGAGAAGTAATTGTAGTAGTAACTAACACTAAGAGCAGGAATGACTAGCAGTCAATGTCACATTCCAGGCTCTACCGCATACCAAGTAAACGAGGGTGATCTGGGTGATTATTTAGGCAATCCTCCCTCCACCTGCTCAGGGGGAGAAAAGGGATAAATTCAGTGTGATCCAAGATCGGTGTTGTGCGGTCATACAGGGTCACTGGTAATTAAAACAAATAGACCATGCAAGAGATGTGCACTCTTTCTTGAATTCCACAGTCTGGAGAGGAGTTTGTTTGGCAGGGCAGAAAAACCACAGATCTTGTTTTCCGTTTTGTTTTGGTTTCTCTCTCAGTTTGTTTTTTCTGGGGATCTTTTTTCTCTCTCTCTCTTTTTTTTTTTTTTTTTATTATAATATGGAAAGAATAATATTGGTGCCAATTTACCTTAATATTTTGGGCTGTAAACGGCAGCAGGTCACCAACTGCTTCATGAGCAGCTGGGGATGGGAACTACTGAAAGAGCTCCAAGATAAACTCCATCCACTCGTCAGCCAGAGTCTTTGGTGTTATGATAACCAAGCCTCGAAGATTGGTTGGGGCTGGTCCTGAAGGCAATTCAGTTACTGGGCCCTAGTAGATACTGTTAATAATTAAGACTGTGTCTAATAAGAAGGTTTAGAAGGAAAAGGAAGATTGGAAATGCTGCAAGTGCTGTGGCTAAAAGAGATACAATGTAAAATAAAGCAGAGCATGCTTTCTGGGGGGAAGAGTCTCCGGATTAGGGTTCTTGTCCATGGCAGTCCTTCTGTCCAGTTGTCTATTAAGGACTAGAATCTGTTTAAGAACACAACCCTTAAGTGTTACTCAGTGCTGTTCAGTCTTGTCTCTGCAGCTTCCTACAAGTTCCCCCCAGACTTATTATGTCTAATAGTGAGGAATTCCATGGCTACAGTTCTGGGGTTGGTTGCTTTGCTTTCTTAGCTGATGGGAGGGGTTCAGAAAGTGGACAGAAAGGAAGAAAGATTTTTTTCTTTCAGAAAAGATAGAATATAGGTGAAAATGGTGGTCTTCTATTAGCAAATTCACCTCACTGTAGCTGTGTTCTTGTGTGCATTTGTATTGCTCTCCTATTACAGTGTCTTCAATAAATATTTCCTTCAAAGAAACTGAAGTTCAATCATTAAAATAAAGGATAAGTGGGAAATTGAGCAGTTCTTAAATAATGTGAAATATCCATAGGGGGACCATGGGATCACAAGGAGGGGAAATGGCCAGTGATGAATCTAGAGAAGCTGTGAGAGGGAGGGAGGGCAGAGGAGGAAAAGATGGTGAAAAGCCAGAAGGAAACAGCAGAGAACTAGAAAACTGGGACAAGAACAAGTCTTATGAAATGAAAGAGGAACAATGAGGAGGAGAAAAAAATTCAATTGTTTTCTACAAAGGATTTTCAAAGAAAATGTCTATTTACTAACAATGACATTCTGCATTGCATTTTAGAGTAGCACCAGTCAAGTAAAATCACGTCAGTGTAGTGCATTAGGAGGTAGGAGAGGGATGGAGTGACTTTATTGACAGGTAGGATAAGAAACTTGGAAAGTCTGGGTAGTTTTTCATTATCTGATTGTTTGAAATAGCTCTCTACCTTCCACAGCCCGACTGAAGTCTGATTTACTGTGTCACATCATCAAAACAAAATCACAGTGTTACTCCTTATCTAGATTAGAAGCCTGACTACTCTGATATTCCAACCTGTGGATTTCCTACAAAAGGATGAAGCTCTGAAAGAATGGGGCGGACACATAGATCCCACGTTACAGCCCTGTTGAGAGTTTTTTACTCCAAAGTAAAACTAAATTCCTCCTTTGATATTTTGAGCAGCCACAAAACTAACCCTTCCAAAAGGAACCAAGGGAATTGCCCTGTTGAGTTCTATTTGTCAGGATTGGGGCCAGAATGAATTATAGCAAGTGGTTTCTTTGTGTTACAAAGGGAATCTTAAACTGTCTTTGAATATGAAATAGGGATATGCATGCTATGTACTGTTTAGATAATAGTTTGAAATGTTGGTTGCTATACATGGTTGTTAGATCTGCAGCTGAACTTTGTGGGTCTATTACTTAGAATCCAAGCGCTAACCGTTTTGATAAGCCCTCTATATCACATCAGTATTAGTTCACTCAAAATCTTTATCAACAGCCTGCTTTTAATAGATTTGCTTCAGGGATGGTGCAAAATGAAAATAATTAGTTAGATTCTTGTTACAGTCAGTCAGAAAGTCGAAGAAATCTTGCACTTTCCTGGTTGCAAGTGGAGTAGCGTGCGCTTTTATTTGCCCTGCAAAGAGCCACTTGCATTTGGTGAACTCCTAGAGGTTACAACAAAGCTGGCTTCTCTTCTTTGGTGGGTTTTGGTGGGGTTGAGCCATTCTTCAGGGGAGATGATAAGTCAAACAAGTGGTTTTTTCTCTTTTCCAGATGGAGATAAGAAATTATTACTGCCAAAATAGGAACTTGTTTGTTGATCTTTTAGCATTTACTTTTTCAATCTTCATCTTGCTCAGAAGCACTGCTGAACGGTAATGCTGAGGTTATTTCTTCTCATCAGTAGCAAGCTACAAATCTGTTCACCACTTGTTTTCTATTTTTCCAATTACTATCTGGAAAAATTCCTTCCATGAAGACCTAGAAGAATGCCATGGAAATCTTCTTAGAAAATAGATTTTCTACCTGTTAGCATCGTATTTCCAGGAATGTTGTTGAGCAGAAGATCTACTAGAAGCTTTGTTTCTGAGATCCCATGCAATTTGCATATAGGTGCTGTTTCAGGTCAACAGACCATATTTATGGGAAGAAATAAATATGTGCTTATTGCATCCTTAAGTGCTATTCTTGGATGCTTGAATTTATTCAGATGTGTGGGTGGTATTCTTAAAATTTTAAAATGATACTACATGCTTTTATCTCCCATAATACAGTATTTGCTATCAATTACAAAAACATTACAAGGTTAAAATGTCATCATTCAGTAGTTCAGAAATCTGCTAACCTTACAAACATTGTGAGCCCCTTTACCAAAACCTTTGTCTATCCAGCAAATGAAATCAACTGTCAAATGGCTTTTGGCCTTAAAAGAGAACGGCAGGGTTCATTCCTTGCATTTGCCAGTTTCCCATTCTGCTTAATGGGCGTGAGTTAGCCTCCTGTGCAGGAAACATTTGATGAACTGACTTGCTTTTCCATCAGTTTAATTTTCATTACTTTTCCCTATAATTTGTTTATTGGATTCTGTATCTTTAGAAATTTTATTACTCTGTTATTCAAGCTAAAAACTAGCTAATTTTTCTTTCCCAAATGAGTTGCTTGAAGCAAAGTACCTATGAATACATGGGTATTTTAATTCACTTACTAAATGTATATAGAGAAAATTTACAAGCAGCCTTTTTACCATTTTTTAAGTGTCTGCTGACTGTTGCATAAGCTAAATTATTTACAGTATGATGCCTCACAAAAGAGTAGCAGATTTGGGTTATTTACTTTCCTGATAAGAAAAAGGGATTGAAGTTGCTGTGATATGCTGCTTTGTTAATTTGATATTTGTTCCCTAGCGTGTAAAATCTTTTTAAAGAAAAACATGAGTATTGGCAGACTCTTTTGAAATGGTGTGGAAGTGGTAAGATTAAACAAAACATGAAAAGGTCTTAAAAATATAAGTCAGCAAGTGTTTGATAAAAATAAAAGTGCTCAACAATAGAAAACCTTTAGGATGCTTAATTTATTTGCTCTCTATTCGCGAATGGCCCCTGCACTCCGTCTGGGAGTAGTTCTTACGAGTTATGTGTTTAGAATGAGACCAAGCTGGGTATATTGAAAGAGTGTGTTTGTACAGTATAATGAAATCCATCAAAAATGGTCATGCTGAAGATCTCCTCTTAATGAGAAGATTAAAATCCACGGAGAGGTTGAAGAGTAAAATTTGCAGCTGTGTTGCTTGACAAGATCCTTTGCCTGGAACGTGTCAGTCCTCACTGTTTGCAGATGTACAGGGTTTTCACAAGCTTTTTCTTGCCCATACAGGTGCTGTAGACTCATCTGACACCATGGCTCCTGTCATTGTAATCCCTCCACAGAATACTAGCATTGTAGCAGGAAGCAGTGAAGTCACGCTGGAGTGTGTGGCCAATGCAAGGTAACGTAAAAGCCACAACGGGGTTATTAGGAGCTGATTTTAATGCTCTGTCCTTTACTGAGAAGGACATAGGAAGTGATTTTCATTTTTTTATTAATTTAATGATTGAAGCAGAATGCTTGCTCTTCTGAGTAACCTTATGAATCTTGTTTGTCCAACATTACTGAATTAAACATATTGATTTTTCTGGCCAAGTAAGGATATAGGCAGAGTTACTTTCCCACCTGTTACTTACACAGTAAGGTAAAGAAGTATAGTGCTGCTCAATCAGCAGACAGTATCTTAAAGAAAAAGTTATGTTAAGGGTTAATAATATTTCAGCTGTATTGCCTATTGACCTGAAAGGTGATATTGTTGAATAGTCTGTGCTTCCTAGTAAATAAATTAGCGAAGATCTCCTATGAAGTAATTTATTACAGAGGCTCTCATTTTACAGTGATTATTGCTCAACTGTTCATAATGCACCATAATGCAGAGTTCACAGCATTCCTCCTGTTTCAAGCTAGTTGGCCTTGAATAGCATTGAATTCAGGCAGAAGTGAATAGTTGAGGTCCTCAGATGAGAAGATGACCAACTGGTTCACTTTCCCCTCTGAAGGCAGAGATGTTCCTGATATGATTAATATTGTTTAGGTAATTGAGTTATAATGAAAGTACTTCCCATGCAGCTGATTCCCATAGCAGTATTTACTCCTTTTGCCCAGAGAAATCAAGTTATTAGTACTCAAGTTCTATTGCTGTATCAGTTAACCATACTTGCATAATGGTACTTGAGTAGTCTGCGGTCTTGATATGTAGAAGATTAGATAGGCATTTACTTCTTAATAGTGAATGTCAGGGATAGAGGAAGACGTAGAGAAGTTTAATAATCTGTATATAACTGCAGACAAGATTATTCTGTAATATATATGCGTTATTGTTGTATTCTTGGTTTGGGGTTTTTTATTATTAATTTATTACATCTTGGCAGACCTCTTGAGAGACTAAGCATGACCTGGAAGAGAAATGGAATAAAAATAACCACTGGCATTAGCAGCTTTGGGAGACGACTCACTGTCACCAACCCAACCTCTGCTGATGTGGGGATGTACGTCTGTGAAGCAAAATTGAGAGACAGCACAGAGGAACCAGCAAGAGCGAAAGCCTTCGTTTCTATAATGGGTAATTCTCAAGGCAATGTGTTTTTTAGTAAAACAGGCTCTGGACTGTATAATAGGAAATAAAATTGATATCTTAATATTTCATTGACCTTACATTTGACCTTTTCTTTGGAGAACAGAACAAAGGAGGTGAAGGGGGGCTATCTTCCAAATTAATTCATCTGTTCTTCCCTATGAATAGAAATTCATCAAATACATTTTTTTTAATAATTTTTTAAACGCTGATATGATTCTGAGTCCCCTGTGAAACTATACATTTAATCAGAAGTTGCAGAAACACACTAGTAAAATCCTTATTTGGCACCTTCCACACCTTGGCTTTTTAGATGCAGTAAATCCTGATTAAGTCCAAGATTGCTTGCAACTAGTTTTAATATGTCAAGTGCCTTTCTGTATTTCTGAAAGAAGCCTTCCAGGAGCACGTCTGTGTGTTGCCTGTTGCAAGTGTCAGCTCTAGGGGCAAGGATGTTCCTGAGTGCACAATCAGCCAGATACCATTACTTGAGGTAAGGAAAGGGAGAAGGAAATACCCTTAAATACGGTGTTACGTGTTACATCTTTTACTCCAAGGGAAACTTTGGAGAGAATATTTTTAAAAGGGAGTTTGGTGTCCTTTCACTGCCTGTTTCCACCATCACCTCTGTGTTGGACTTTTGCTGTAGCAAGGAGTCATTTGGAAATGGTAGTTACCGTGCATGTCATATCTTGATATAATTATGCAAATTAGCACACTGCACACAGTGTAGAGAGGTTTTTTTAGGACTTGTAGAATAAAAGAGACGTTTTAGAGCAGAGACATTGAGATGCTTTATGCCAGAGCTGATTGTGTAAAGTCTAGCTTTTAGGTAATAGTCCCAGTAATAACTGTGCAAGTGCCCTGAAGAGGTTATTGCTCTGGCAATGATACAAGTCTCAGCGTTGATCAGAATTCATGCACATGCATTTCTGTAGTGCATTGCAGAGGGAATTCAGCACACCATTCTCTACACTCTTTTAGCCTTCTGCAAATACCATTTTAGAGCCTGCTGTATGGTCTGTATTCTACTAAAGCAATTTATAGTAGCTCATGCTAAATGAGAAAACGACTCTCTACCAAGCTCTGCTCCAGGTTCATTTGTGTCACAGTGTCCCTATTATATTTATTACCTACCAGATGAAGTTTGGTTCCAGTCTTTTTCTTTATACTCTTGTTTCTTAGAATTATTACCTCACAGCTTCCCTTGCCTTTAAGGAGCAGAGATAGATTTCACTTATTTATGGTTTCTGTTTAAACTCTTCCTTATTCATAAGATTTTGCTGTAACTAGTTTAACTTTGCTGCTATGCTGTCAGATCCAGTCTAATGCAATACTTAAAGCAGCTTCTTGGTTAATATAAAAGATTCTTAAATACAGTTACAATAAAACTGAGAAACAATCATTGGGGAATCATATTAAACTAACAGTGCTGCCTTTCTTTAGTAGCTCATCTGCTTTCTTATTTTTAAATGTTTTATTTATTTCTCATCCAGTTTTAGGGGGCTGTCAGAGTATGAAGTTATGAAAAGGCCTGTAGATAAGAACAAGCAGATGAAAGAAAGCAGAAACAAATTGGTTACCAATTACTTTTATTTCCTTTTGATGGAACAAGACACTTCAGTTGCAGGTGTTTACTCAATGTGTCAGCAAAGCCTGATAGATTTCTTTATTTATGAGTTTCTTGAGCTGCAGGATGGATCTCTAATTCTAAACAGGAAGCCAAATCAAAGGATTAGTAGTTAATGCATAACTTATATTCAGCCTTAGAATTCTTGGATGGATCTGGCCGTCGTTTAATTAGTCAGGGGACAGGTTCTAGAGGAAAGTGCAGACAAAATTCAATCCTAAGGATTTTTGCAGTGTATCCCTCATCGTCTGTTGGAGCAGTACTTATGGAGAATGAAGTATGCTCATCCATTTGCATGCAGTGTGTACATGTTGATAGTGACCTGATAATGAGCTGTACTTCTTGGGAAAATAACAGAGTGTGGACTTAATTAGGGGTCTTGACTAACAGAAAAAGGAAATTGTGTTAATAGAAGAGGTTTGTTTTCAAAATGTTTGGGATAAATCAAATACAGACCCTCAGTAGTATGGTAATGAGAGATTTTGTGGATTAACAGAGGAAAATATTTTGCTAAGAACAGGTAGCATAGTGATAGTGATAAAAAGATGCATCAAAGATATCACAAATACTGAGTTAATCAAAGCATTTTTACAAATATATCAGTCCTTGCCTCTCCCAGCGAAGGGAAATCACACAATTTGTGTGTGGGCTTAGATGGTGACAAGAGCTTTATTAGAAGGCAGTGAAACTTAGTACAAAGGCACATACTCAGTTCAAATTACTGGTTTTGATCTACAATATTGTCTCTGAAGTTTTTTCTGAATATTTCTGAGGGCGCCTCTTGGTTTGTAAATTAAAATCACAATAATATTTGAAAAATCTGAATCTCTAATATAATAAAGTAGTACTGAATAAGCAAGAAGAAAATCCTATAGTCTTGTGCTGCGATGCAATTTTCTTCTGAATGTGGCAAAGAGCTTTCTGACATCTTCATATTGTTTCAGCAAAGATGAACTGAGGTGGTTCAAAACCTTGGTTTTATTAGCTGCAGTTGTGATAAATTTTTAAAGGGTAGCATGTTCCTCAGTTGGCAGAGGAACAGTTTGGGAAAGATTTGTTGCAGATTAGATAAGAGCCCATTTGTTTTATCACTAACAATTTGAAGATTAAGTAATTTAAGGAGTTTCTCATGAACAAACCAATTTGAAAACTGAGCTAATGTTAAATTCTCTTGCTCTAGTTCTGCAAGTGCTGTTAGCAGCAAAGAGCAATAATCATTTTTTAAGTGATTGTTTTATGGGAAATCGTGATATTTAGGAGCTGAAGAAAATGAGGAATGAAACGCTTCCACTACATGAAATCTGCTCTTTAAGTTAGACACAGTCAGAAAGTAAAATCTGAACAAAATGAGAAGATAAACAATTAGAATATCCTGGTATGATGAGGTGTTGTAAAGAACTGAGCGTTGAAGCGTTGTTGGCATGTCCAAAGGAATAGGATGGCATAAAGCAGAGTCACAGTAGAGACCTTCCCTTCTTTTTGGAGCAGCTTTGTGCCCAAAGAACTACATTAATAGAAACATTATTCTCATCTTGGTATTTTCTAAGGAGAATTTTTACATCGTATCTGGATAGATTTCTTTCTGGAAATAGGATAATAAGGGAGTATTTTAGGTCTGTGTCTCTCTTAAAGCTACCCTGGTTCTCATCAGGTATGAAGGACACAGCCTCATGAGATCATGGGATTCAGGAACACATCAGAAAAGTTATACCGTTAATATGGAGGGCCCACGTGGTGATGCTCTCAGATGAACTACAGGGCTATGCCTCTTTCACTATACTTCTTCAGGAGTGTTGAGATGCAGAAGGGCCTTCTCTGTGCATTGCCATGGTTCATGAATTTTCATTGAATGTATATATAAGTGCTGGAACAGAAGTTATTTTCCTCTGTAGCTAGCCACTTCGGTCCCTGGTGCTCAGATCTGTGGAAAATAGCTCTTGTGGCTCTAGCTTAGACACTTTGGAACACTGCAAAATGATGTTTTGAAAGCAGAAGAAAGAATTTTTTCATGGCTATTGTGTTCATATGTTGTACTTAGAAAAGACCACGCTGACTGTGTTCATGTACTTGCTTAAGAAAAGAATAAGGATTTTCTGGAAAATTATACAGTGTCTTCAGACTTGCCTGAGCTTTGATGTGGGCTTAAAGCAGAGAAATGTTGACAATTTTTGATTTGGTGAGCCTCAGAGTTCTGTGAGGTGGACACAGACGTGTTGCCTTGGCCCCAAGTGCACACAGGACCTATACCGCAGTGAAATAATTAAGGGGGCTTCTGGAAAGTCCTGTTCTGTCTCTAACATTCAGGAGAACTTCCCCCTTCTTTCAGTTCTGCAAACAGAAGACGTGTTCCCTGTACCGTTACAAGGTTTTAGAACACACAGACTGCAGCTCGCAGTAGGGGTAGTAGCAAGAAACTAAGAGTACCTTTTCATCTCTTTCTGTTTTAACCTTATATTCATGCAAAGAAAACTCCTGCTTCAAGGAACCTGTTATACCTGCATATATAATGTGACTTCTCTCCCGGCATGGACAGTCTGATCTACTGTCTGGAGTTGCAGACTTTGTACCTACAAAGGCCTCTCAAGTTTCCAGTTCCCCTTTCTTTACAGGGTATTCACCAAATAAATTAGTTTATGGTAATGCTAGAGAAAGGCTTCCATGTTTAAGGCTCAATTTTCCTTTTAAATATGTAGGCCTGAATTTCTGAGTGATGCAGGAATTTCAGCTTTGGAGGAGCCCCTGGGGCTTTCTCTGTTCTTTCTGACTTTCATGTATGTATCTAGGATTAGGTCACATATCTCCAGTGCAGCTTGAAGGGTATGTAATGGATGCTGACTGCTATCTTTTGAATGTTAAAATCAGTGACCATGTAACTCTGCGTGGGGGAAGTTAGAACAGTATCAAATTTTGCAGGCTCCCAAGGGCTTTGCAGAGAGGCTATCTCTTCAATGATGTCTGTAGTGCAAAAAAAACCACCCCGAAACCCTCAACAACTATTAAAAGTATGCATTTATATTCAAATGCTCTTTTTCCACTTTGCTTGTTCTCGACCTTTTAGTTAAGATCAGTCAAACACCAATACAATATCTGAACAATGCAGTATCTGCTTCTTTCAGTCTAGTACGAGAGGTGACCCCACTCATTGCACAGCGTGCTGCACTGCCAGCAGGGTGAACCTGCTGTAATGGATACTTTACACTTCTAACTAGTGTGATTCTATAATTTCCAAAAAATTTAAGCATTTGACCTCATAGCAACAGACTACTGTCATTCCTAGAAATTACCGTGTTGGGGAGGGCTTGTCTGGCCTGTTATATAGTTTGGAAGACTCTGTAATTTCACCACACATATTAAATTTCAACACATGATTATTGCCTACAACAATAAATGTTCAAATTCATACTGTGTGATTCAAACCAAGCCTTATAAATATGCATCAGAGTCATATATAGAGACAGCCAGAATGCCCCTTCAGAATGCTTTCTGACCCCTATAAATATTGCTGCATTTTTACGACCTCTTCCTGATAGTTATTCACCAGGTGGAGTGTAGCACCCAAACTGAGATACCTGGAATTTTTCACTTGCAATTTATGGTGGGACTGCAGGCCCTTGGGCACAGATCTTACATGCAGGTGATCCATCTGACTCATCTGAAAAGTGGAGAGCCCAGATTTCAGTTGTCTAGCACCTGTAGCTAGAGTTATTTCTTCTGCAGGCTGAGTCCTGTTGAAGCCATAGACCCGCACTGCAGAGGACGTTTTGAGCATCTGCGTCGTTAACATAAGACACACACGTATGGAAAAGTAGCACATCTTACATGGAAGTCACTGTTGCATTTCCCTTAAAGCCCTAAGAGTATATCCACACCAATACTGCTGTGATTCTCTCATACTTTAGATCACCAAGACTAATTTTCCATATATGTTAGACTTGGGATGCCATGCATATTGTGCATGTGGTATTCTAGATCTTCTAGAATTCCTGTATAAGTTAGTCTTGTCTTCCCATCCAGGCTTATCTCTAACTCCAAACTGCAGAAGCAGGTAGTTAGAGCTGCTCCTTTGAAGCTTTTCTGTATCTGTGCTTATCATGCAAGAATAAGATCTGACCCCTCTATGTCAGTAACATTTGGCAGGGCTTCTAACTGGTGGAATGGCTGTGATAATTGAGTTCATCAGGCTTTAGTGTAAGGGAAAAGGTGGGTCTAGGCTTGATGAAGACTGGAAATCATGTCTGTTGGCTCACCTACACCCTGAAAGTCCTCTGGGAGTTGCCTGTGGCCTTTAAATTGCTTCTTTCTGCTGCTCCTGCTCTTTTTCTGTCCTGTCTGCTTCTGTTTCTCCCTGCTTCTTTCAAAAAAAAGCTGATGTGAATCTCCTTTTATAACATCACATCCCATTTGCTAAGTGACAGTTGTCACTGACTTCAAGTTCCTTGTCAGGTAATTCATTGCTTGATACCTGCTCACCTAAGCATCTCTTAATGTAATAAGTTTCTTCGAGGGTGGCATAACAGCCTGTACAGGATTTAAAGGAAGGAGCCCAGACTGCAAGATAGGATTTTGGTAGAGGCACTGGGAAAGCAGGCTGTGTAAACATGCCAAGTATAACTGCAGAAATTGTATGCAATGGTAATATGTAAGCAGTGGTCTTTGAACCACTAGCATCTTTGAGGTCACGTGAAGTGCTTTGCAGCTGGACCACAGGCCCGTGTTGAAGAGAAATCTGCAAATTTGTCACTGGTGTCTGAACAAGTTGCTGATGTAGGAGAAAGTTTGAGAGCTGGCAGCTGAAGGTTGCCAAGTCTAGAAAGTGGCCCATTAAGGTCAGAGTGCCCTATAATAGAGAGCGTGGAAGATGTGTATTCAGGAATTCCCTAAAAGAAGGAATATACACTTGAACCTCACTGACTGAAGAGACATCTGTAGAAGCAGCCCAGAGATAGAAGTGGATGTCTGGATGTGGGTGTATGTGTTTGGATACTGTCTTACATCTCCACTGCTTTGGCCACCTGTCCTCTTTTCCTCCCATCACAGTCAAATTAAATTGCCATGGAATAAAAGATTCGAAATTTATTTTGAGAGGTGGACAGAAGGACATTTACTAAAAGTTTGGAAATTGAAAAGATAGAATTCTGGAAAGTGTAGCACAAGGAAAACATCAGACAAGGCTTGGAGGATGGCATGAGAAGAAAGAGTGCACTCAGAGTTAAGACATGGACTTAGATGAATTGCAGAGGGCACGACAATTTAGTTGATCAAACACGTCAAACACAGTGTGCCATCAGTGAATTTCAATTAAATGTTCAGCTTTTCAATTTGTTTTTTGGATTAACGCATGAGATCATATACGATAAATCACAACTTATTATGCATATTTATTAATAGCTTTATATTTAGGCAGTGAGGATCAATAATGTTAACACATGTATATTATTAGAATATAATAAATCAGGTAGCTCGTTTTATTGGTTTTGCTGTGTAAATGAGTATTTCGGGCTGTTTTGCAACCTCACCTCCTCCTCTGTGCAGGATTTTGAAGACTAATATTGATTGACTTTATTTGGAACGAATGCAGAATTTTAATATCCATTGGTGCTCAAATAAGACCCCAGTTCTGTACACTCAAGCAAGTATTTTACTGTAGTTAGTGGGAAGGATTGCTGTGAAAGGGCGTTTTGCTCTCTAATCAGGTGCTTCCTTATGTGTACCTGCTGGCATGTCATGTCGTCTCTGTGAAATGATAGCAACACTTCCTACACTACAGGTGGTAGCAGGAGAAATAAGATTCTGCAGGATAAAATTGTGATTTTGGTTTTATTTATTAAAATGCTAATGTCCTATCAATAATACAGATTGCACGTTTGGTTTTCGAATGTTTTTAGTGAAGAGATTTGAGAGGTCAGCTCAGATGACTTTGGATCTTGTTGTAGCTTACTACATTTTTTCAAATACACTTGATTTCTTTAATGTGAAAAAAAAAAAGTAACTTGTTCTCACAAGCTACTTACACTGTCTTTTCTGTATTTTCTAAAACTTTCTAGTGAGTTTGTCTATGCTACAATAGAACTCTAGTTATAATCAAATAAAATGCTTCTAAAAACAGTACTCAGATGATAATTGAATTGAACAGACTATGACAGTTTTTAGTCACCATGATAATTACTGCAACCTTAATGCCTGTGGGACTTTGACATGATGCTCTTCAATTTTATGCTGCATAGAAGAAAGAGTTACACGAGAGCATACTCTACAGTTTCTGGAATCTTGTCTTTGTTTAATTAAATGTCTAATATCTTTTCTTTAGTCCTAATGATAAAGTGTGGATTTTCATGATTATTACTATAACTTCAATTAAAGCATTAACTCTGTTTGCTTTCAAGAAATAAAACAGTTGAGAAGAATTTATATTTTTTTATTATACCACAGTTGTCCTCTGATGTCGGCTCTCTGACATGCTGTGGCACTTTATTTGACATGCTTGATGCCTTCACGAGGTGGAATTTCATTTAGATACTGAAGCAAACTATCCTATAAAATGCTGTGTTGTAAATATAAACCTTTATAAACCTCTTGGGAGGGTCTTTCTGAACCAAGAATTAAAATGTTCCATGATTCACGCCTATAAAATTAAAAGTTGCCCCTGCTCTGAGTATTAATTTTCAGTGCAAACCCCTAAATCTTGCCTCACGTTGACTTGATTCTTTGGAATTCATACTCAGCATAGCAAAAAAATTGTTGGCTTTTTTTATGATGATTTTACCAGAAAAAGTGCCTTCAAATAGAGACAAACTTAGACAAACTAGTTTCTCTGTAAGACACTCTATTAAATACAGCACGTGTGGAGGGATTATATGATGAATATTTTTGAATCAACAGTTACTTTTCATGTTGCTTTGGCTTTCTTGGTTTACTTTTGTTTGCTTTCCCTGTTTTAAAGAACCACCGTATTTTACGGCTGAACCTGAGAGCGTGATTTTGGCTGAAGTGGAGAAAGATGTGGACATCCTGTGCCAGGCAATGGGTGAGTGTGCAGACGTGTTCAGACTTGGATGAATGACGTACATATATCCAGTACTGAAGAAAGCACCTTGTATAAATTTTTTATGGTTTGAGGCCTCTCCATTATTGCTATTGATCATACATCCCAAGTACAAAGGAGAGGAATGGCCTTTGCCCTCAGAAAATTGGGCAGCAGTACTAGTAGTTTAGTTTAGACATGAGTCATGATGGCATGTTCATGTTTGTTGGGCAGGGCAGCTCCTGCCCCTATCCTGTAGCCTGTCTTTGCATCATACTTGTCACTATATAACAGACACTAGTGTCTTGAGCCAGAAAATTAGCTGAGGGGAACGCACGGTTATAGAAGCCATCATTTGCAGTGTAAACAGTCAGTATTTTCAGCAATTCACATGTCCTTTTTTCTAAGAATTATAAAGAATTTTTATACTGAATGGTAATGTCAGTAACTGACATTCAAGTGTAGTTAGAATTCTGCAGGAGGACTATTACAGGCAGTTTTTAATTGGCAGGTCTTTTAATAACATATAAGGCTTCAAATGTCTAGAATTCCACCTAAACCAAAATGGTTTTTGAGATTTAGTTCCAGAGAAATAAAAGCACCATCTATTTTAACACTTTAGTAAGATAGGAGGCATCATAGTCTTGTGACTGGAGCAGGTTTGTCTGTGTCACCCAATTGCTACGTGACTTTGGCAAGTGGATGAACTTTTTATTGTCTCGCTTTCCCTGATGCTGAGTTTTAACAAGCAATACACATAAAAATGCCATGAAATCCTTAGGTAATAAAGTAAACAACCTTGATTAAAAACCCCACTCTAACCTAACTAAGAATATTTTTGGATGGGTTCTTTCTCCAGATCAGAGCCAATAAAGATATTCTTTATTGTGTGATTATATTATTTCCACTATGATTTAAGCATTTTTTTAATTCTTTATGTAGGAAAGAGTCAACACCACTTTTCTAGAAGGAAGCTTTGCAAGTAGTGCAATAAACAGGCAGGTGTGTAAGGGTGCTCTGACTGATTGGGAATTTCAGAAGCCTTTGATGAGATCTCTTACCAAGAAACTCTTATAGAAATGAAGCTGTAATGTTGTAAGAGACAAGGTCTTGTTAATTAATAGCTTTTTAAATAAAACACAGCAGGACCTGCTGTCAGTGGATTTTCCCAGGAACCTCTGCTGAAACTTGTGCCATTCAGTGTACTCAGAAATGCTCTGGGACAGAGGGTGAACAGTAAGATAATAATATTTGCTGATTATATAACATTATTCAATATAGTCACCGTTAAAACTTATTGCAAACAAGTTGCAGTTCTGATGATTTGAACTGACCAAACTGTAAACTGGCAGATGAAATTATTGACAGAGATGAAGTCTCCTATTACTATGTAGAAAAAGTATGTCTTCTAAAAATTTCTGGTCAGTCAAGTCATGGTTCAAAATGTTAGGGGAAAAAACCAGAATGCCACAGTGTGAATCCATGGGGCACCTCCATCTCAAATGCTTCGCACAATTCTAATCACTCTGTTGGAGAGAGTAATGTAAAAAAACTAGAAAAAATATTAAAAAGTAGGAATGGTATAATTGGAGGTCTGCCGTGGTTTTCAAGTAATGAAAAATTAAATGGACTGGAACAGTCTGTTAAAGAGAACATTGAAGGGCAGGTGCTGTATGGGAAGGTGAGTAGGAGAAGTTGATTCTGCATTGCTTAGTGCAGGAAGTAGAGGAGGCACCCAGCTCAATTTCCAGGTGGGAGATGTACAATAAAGATAGTACATTTTCAGAAAACATAAACTCTGGAGGTCATTGGTCCAGGCAGTAGTAAAGAACAGAAATAAAAATTTAGAAAAACAAGCAAAATTTATGAAGGAAAAATCAAGTAAGGACTATTAAACATCGCTGTGTCTATGTAACCTCTGCCTCGGGAAACAGCTGAAGCACAGATTACTGGAGCTGCAAAGGTGGAAATGGCATTTTGTCCTTGGGCTGTTTTTGCATTTTGTACCCGAGTATCCAAGACTATTTCAGAAGAAGGAAAATGACTAGATAGATATTTATTCTGGCCACGTGCCACCAACTTTGTTTCAGTATGTGGTATCATAAACATATCGGCATTTTTTATTGGAGGTTTTTCTAGTAGCAGAATTAAAATGAAGTGTTGTATCACTGGAGAAATGGAGTTAAAAAGACATTCTGAGATTTTTTTTCAAAAATGTTTCAATACTACACAACTATTTGATGAATCTCTGGACTATCTCACTGTCACTGGAAAAATATATCTGCTGTCTCAAATGTTTTTCATGTATTACAAAAAAATCCCTAGAGGAATTGGGGATTGAAGAGGTTGACTTCTAACTCATCCTTCTACCCTAACTCTTGCTTTGAGCAGTTGAGCTCTCAAGGGGATTAACAGGGCACTCCTAACCATTCTCTCTAGATGAGGCCTTATTGGAGATGCGGGAACTCTTACTAAACAAAGTAATTTATTTCTGCTGAACTCTTCTAGTGCACCTCATTTGCTGATGAACGTGGTGCAGGAGCACGGAAACCTGTCTTCATTTGGATTATTTTGCTGAGTACCTATAACCCAGACTTGTACGGGGCAGGTACTAGTATTATACACAGAGGAATTTTGATCCATTATTACACAAATCTGACAGTTGCCGGAATTTAACAGGAGGGTAAATGAAGGTTGCTGTGTCCCAGCTCTGGGCTAGGAGCTAGAATAAAGCACTAGGGGAACTGCAAAGCTTCCCTGTACCTTTCCTACAAATAGGAAGACAGATTGCATTTCCCCCAGCCCCATCCAGTTCTGTGCACAAAGCCCATTTGCCAAGTCTTGGTGCGCTTTGAACGTGTGAGAGACAGATTAATTTCACAGTATAAGCAGAGATTAACTGTAAATAAAATTGCAACTTGCACAGCCTAGCTTTATACTTCCCTGTAATGGAGTTTCAGTGTGTCAGGCTGTGCAGTAGCCGTGCTCTGCTGCCTGCATTTTCAATGGGTTTCCTCTAAATGCTTTTACTTATTTGCTTATAGAAAGTTTAGAGCTGCAGGCAGTCATGGTGGTGCCTGGGGAGTGCAGTTAATTGGACTTTAGTTCTACCTGTTCAGACAAATAGATGGAAAGATGCTTTTGGGATTCCCCAGTAGCCCACTGGGATCTAAGGAAGGCTATAAAAAATAAATAGCAAAAATGACACAGTGAATATTTTGAGTCTTTTATCCAGTTTCTTCAGTAAGTTAAATTTGGCAAAGAGTCAAGCATCTGTTTCACAGATGGGGAAACTGAGCCTCAGATTGCATAAATTATTTGCCCAAGGTTACAGAGAAAGTGGCAAAGCCAGAACCAGAGTCTCAGTTTCCTGCCTTCCCTTCTCCTCCATGATATTAGATTAATTTGTCTGTGAAAAATTAATAGTGCTGCATACATGCTGAGAAATAAGCTGATTTTATTTATTATTACTAGTCTTTTTGGCCACTCTGTAATCTCTCAAGCAGTAAGGTAGGACTGATACTGCTTGGAAGTCATAGTCTGAAAGGTGTTTAAAGCGTTTTCTTCTGTTTGTAACTTTTCCACTAGAAATGTTTAGAGGATAAGAAGCAATATTCATTTGGGGGTGAGGAAAGACTGGGTGGTGGGAGAGGGAGAGAAGAAATGAAGCCGATTTTAACTATTTTTGTAGCCAAAGAGGTAGCAAAATGATAAAAGAAAATGTGTCCAATTTAGAAGACAAATCTCTCTGGGAAGATCACTGAAGCCCAAATGAATGCTGCTGACAGGCATCAGAGTGCTTAGATAAGATCCTATTATTCAGACTCGTAACTTTGAGTAGAGGAAGATATCCGTAACTGAAATATAGAAAAATAGAGATTGTAATATTCAGTTTGTCAGCTGAGTTGGTGATAGGAAGGTGTATCTCTCAGTGATTATAGGATTAGAAGGTTTGTTAATGCTGTTAGCAGAATGGGATTTATGGAATGACACCGACGTTAAAGGTTCGAGTGTACTGAACGCAGGATTTCATTATTTCCTCGGTGCCTATCAAGTCTAATGTGTGGGAAAATGGAGTTGCTATTATTTAAACTTGAAATCATTTCCAGGCTTCTCAGCATCAGGAGAACTATTCCATTTTGCATCATCTGTTTCTTCATTACTCAGTGATAATTTGTATCTGCCCAGGAGGATTTTCAAGAGATGAGTAACACTCTCACTGAGAATTCTGAACATTGAAATTTACTCTAATTCTGTGGATGGGCTGTTGCATGAATACACTCTATTCTCTATCAGACAATGCATTCTACATAGTAGATCTCTTCCTGAGATGATTACGTGCTAGATTATAAGTACATTTTATTTTTATCAGCAGAACAAAAGCATCAGAGGTGATTGCAGTAGATGCAACATGTTTATAAAAGTAACGGCGGCAATTGAATTGTTCTTTTCCAGTCGTTCCATACATTGTTTGTATATTCTTTCCAGGAGTTAATGCAGCTTTTGTCTGTATAAGGAGGATGAGTACGCTGAGAGAAGATATGAATGGAAGTATCACACAATAGTATTTAACTCTGGGATTTTTAAAATGATAATGATGACAATATAAATCATGCTGTAGCACTTCTGCTCTGAGAACCTTAAGTCATTGCCAGCGTTGCAGTGAAACTCATTGTCTGCAGATGCTCAATTCATCAGTGATATCCCATCCTTCATGCTGCTGTGATACCCTGCTTTTCTCTGTTTGGGCAAATTTCACTCATCCATGAATTTAAGTCCATAATTCCTTACCTTATTAGGAGGGAATGTGAAGCTCTGAGGTTAGCTACTTCTTATGAAAATGCCATGTTTGGGCCTGAGGTGACTAAAATCAACTTGATACCCCTGTGATCCCGTGATTATGAAATCGCATAATAAAATATCTGCTTTGCTTCAGATCCCTGCATAGGGCCCTCAGCATTTGATCAGTTAGGGATTTCTGGGATGTAGAGATAAAAGATAGTCTGGTATGAGGAGTGGGACAGGAAGATCTGTGTATGACTGTTCTAGGCCCCTGACGTGTCTCCAAGAAAAGAGAATCCTACACTATTTGTACATACTGCATTTACAGCCCCTTCATCCCGTCTGACTGGGATATGACTGCAGCAAAAATATGTGTGAAATAACTGTATCAGGGTTTGTAGAATGTGCACATGAAAGAAAACAGGAATAAAGAGGACTGTAAGTTATATCTCAAGTAGGTTTTTTGTTTCTGCTAATGGCTTCATTTTTCAAATACCAGGTGAAGTTTGAGAATGAATAAAAATAATAACAATTTAAAGCTGTTCCACTGTTGGCAACATGTTGTTTGTATATCAGCTCTAAGCTGCCAAATTAGGACTTGGAGCCACGTGAGCACTTAATTTTTTTCTATGTAATTTGCCATTTCCTTTCTATTTTGACATCTTAGCTACAGCAGCACAGAAGAATCTTATTTGGGATGGAACAGTCTTATAGAATTGCTGCATTGCCACAGTGCTGCTGTTTAAGTAGCATGATTCTGGCATTCAATGTGAAATTGCTGTAAATCTTATTTTGTAGTAGCATGAAATATGATTGGGTGAAGAATGTAATTTGATAACATGTTTTCTCAACATTCCCCCTTTTACTGTTTGCTGGTTTTATTCCCACATGTTCTGCAGTGTATTATTACCATTGATAATGTAAGATGCAGCCTCTGTTTATCAAAACCAGCTTGTAAAAATACAAACAATTTGTGTAGAAGGATGGAAAACCAGGGATATGACCATAATAGTACTGGGTATTTTGAGTACCTAAGACATGTTTTGCAAAGATTAATTGTGAAAGTATTCTCTTTTTTTTTTTTTTTCAGGTGTTCCCATTCCCACCCTGGTCTGGTATAAAGATTCTGTTCCCCTCAGCAGGCTGGAAAACCCCCGCTACAAAGTCCTGCTGAGTGGTGGGCTGCGGATCCACGCTCTGCGTCCTCAGGATGCTGGAATCTTCCAGTGTTTTGCTAGGAATAAAGCTGGGGAGATACAGACGTACGCCTACCTGGATGTGACTAGTGAGTGAGGAGTTATGATATGAGATCAATGAGTTGTCATTTCTGTAGGTGATCCCACATCCATCAGATTTCTCCACCTCTCTGTGCTTGCTTAGTTCGATTTGCAGAACCTTGATTTTCATCAAGTGTAGCTGCCCTAGCTGTAAGGTACCCCAAAATGCCTTCTGTAGAAAAACTTTCCATGACTTTAGAGACTTGAGGTGACCTTTCCTGTTTCACACTACTAAAAGACAGCTTAGTGAAAAGGAAAAAAAAAAAAAGAAAAAGAAAAAAGAAAGGTTAATCATGATATATTTTCATCTTTCCTTTATACTTAAATAATTTAGTTTATACTAAGTTTATACTTAAATAATTTAATTCTGTTCTGAATTTGACCTACTGCTTCATGATTGTGCATGGTATCATTTTATCTGCCTTTTGTCTACAACTACATTTAGTACATTTAGTAGAGGAAAAAATTTAGTTCAAGTTAAATATCTTCAATATCTTCTTCTTTTTTTTTTTTTTTTTTTTTTCTTTCCCTTTTTTTCCCCTGGCCAAAAAGTCTGATTAAATGGCTTTGCTAATGAAAGTACTCTCTTCTCTGTGGAAGAATTACAAATCCTAGTAGTGTCTTCTAAAACTGATTATTAACAGGCATTTCTGTAATACTATAACTCCTCTTCAGGAAGCTGATTTTTAGCTCAAGAGCAGTTTGCACATACTGACCAGAATTCCTGCTGGCCTCAGAAAATAGATCAGCCCCAGTTCAACATATATCTAGGAAAGTGCAGAAAAAAAAGTGTAATAAAATGCAACTGGGGGAAAATAAGAGAGAAAGAAACTTGGAAAATGTCTTGGATGAGACTCAGGTTCTAAATTCTTTTGGCTGACATTTAAGTTTCAAAGTTAATGCCTTTCTCAAGTTGCTTTTCATCTTAAAGGACTCTGTTATGAAGATGAAAGAAAATAGTTTTGTTTATCTAGATTCTTCAGCTTCCCCCTAAACACTCATTTTGAGCTTTAGCTTCCTTTTTTTTCCTCAGCCATCTTGCTTGTATATGTACAAGCCCTGATAGATTTTTATTTTCCATGTAGGTAATAAACTGAGTAAGACAATTCCTAGGAGATGTATAATGAAAGGTTACAGTCACTGCTGAAAGGTTTTCATGTATTACTGTCATGTCCTTCTCCATGATCAGCTCTATAAAAGTGGATGTAACGTAGTCCATGATAATAGGTAAAGGATCTTTCTGACAGCTGATGCACTGAATTTTTTAAATATTTGATTCTAGACATTAAGCCAGCATTTATACAGCCTCCAGAAGATACCACTGTTACCGAGGGGATGACCGCTGTGCTAACCTGTGAAGTTTCAGGGGCTCCAAAACCTGCCATCTCATGGAAGAAAGGTAGCCCATTATTAAGTTGGTGTGGAAAAGCGGAAACCCGTGTTTTCTTCTCCATTCCTATTACTGAGATTCTGTAGATCCATTTAGTGCATATTTCCTCATTTCTCCAGTTCTGCGAGCAGAGGGTTTGTTGTGGGGCTGTCGTGAGCCGGTGGCGTGGATAGACTGTAATAGTCTTTCGGAAGAACTAGAATTGCAGGGTTTAATCTGTGCAGCCTATGTGACGCTAATCATGCTGTTTTTCCCTTCTGTGTTTCAGGAAACCAGATCTTAGCCAGTGGCTCGGTTCAGATTCCTCGGTTCATTCTTCTTGAATCTGGAGGGCTCCAGATAACACCCGTTTTCCTTCAGGATGCCGGCAATTATACTTGCTGTGCAGTCAACTCTGAAGGAGCTCTGAATGCTTTTGTGATGCTGACAGTGTGGAGTAAGGATAATGCTTTGTTTAAAGTCTAACTTTAATCAAGTATTAATCAGTTTTTGTTGTGTGCTCAGGAAATTTTCATAAGTAATTATGCTTTTCTAGTTAATAGAGATACTTGTACGATTTAATAGGAATGATGTATCTATTTTAGGAAACCTATCACAAATATCCTTTTTGTTTGTAAAATTATGCATATAAACTTTTATATTTTGGGAAAGGAAGTGCGTTTAAATAGAGCTTCAATCACAATTACCATTTTACTCAGTGTTTGCCTTAGCGAGTCTCGTATTGGAAATCAGACCTTTTAACTTGTAGGTTTGGTTATTTGTGGTTGGTTTCTGCCTCCAGGAGTCTGCAGGCAGTATAGACCAGCCCATGCTGTTACTAAGCCCGTGGCCACAGTTACAACAGATATGATTTTCCTCATACTTTTGTATTTATTTGTGTCCCCGGGCAGTGTTGGAAGTCAAACCAAAGTAGAGCAGACTCCAGCTAGTTTCTCATGCTACAGATTGACACAACACAGGCAACCCAAGAAATTATTTTTTCTTTCCCCATTTGCCCTTAAACTCCATTTGTTTTTCAAATTTATTCTGTCTGATACAACAGGTTTGCCTGTTGTGTTACTCCTAAATGTAACATGGTTTTTGCTACTAAACATGGGAAATGATGATCCCTGAGCTGGGACTAAAAATAATTAGAGACAATGAAGATGGTGATGATAGATATAGAAGTGTCACAGCCTCTCTTCTTCCCTATACTTGAAGTATTGACTGTGCTGCTGATGTGTGGTGCATGTTTGGCATTTCTTAATCTCAAAACTGTGCAGTTAAATCAGCAACGTTTATCCTTTTGAATTTGGGAATATCTGAAAGCAATGCTGGTAGTAAATGTAACATACTTGTGTCATAGGTCCATCATATTTATATCTCATTGACAATATAGAGTTGGTATACATTTCAGAATGTTGTAAACTGAGTGATATCCAGGCATATGAATCAAGTAGAGAAGATCCTTCCTATTATCATAGAATCATAGAATGGTAGGGGTCGAAAGGGACCTCCAGAGATCATTGAGTCCAACCCCCCTGCCAGCGCAGGAACACCCAGGGCAGGCCACACAGGAAGAGATCCTGGTGGGTCTTGAAAACCTCTAGAGAAGGAGACTCACCACCCT
>WUAM01000392.1:851176-913417 GCA_024336885.1 Actenoides hombroni | reverse complement strand
CACGAGGGCAGCAAAAACCAAAACACCCCCTTGCACACTGCCCCCCCCCCCCCTCCCCCCCAAGGCGGGATGAAGGAGAGAATCAGAAAGGTAAAAGTGAGAAAACTTGTGGGTTGAGATAAAGACAGTCTAACAGGCAAAGCAAAAGCCACAGGCGCAAACAGAACAAAACAAGGAATTCATTCACTACTTCCCACGTAAAGGTTACTTGGGAAGACAAACGCCATCACTCTGAACGTCCTCCTTTCCTCCTCCTTTCCCCCAACCTTTACTTCTGGGCATGAAACCATATGGACATATGGTCTGGGAAATCCCTTTGGTCCCCAGTGTCAGCTGTCAAAGCTGTGTCCCCTCGCAGCTTCTTGTGCACCCCCAGCTTAGTCATTAACAGGGCAGTGTAAGAAGCAAGAAAGGGCCTTGAGGTCAGCGTAAGCACTGCTTAGCAGTAGTGAAAACGTCCTTGTGTTACCAACAGTGGTCACAAATGCAAAACAGAGCCCTGTCTGAGCTACTCTAAGGAAAATTGCCTCTATCCCAGCGAAAACCCACAGATACATATAAATGACAGATAGCACCTGCAACAAAATGAGAAAGCTCTGTGTTTGGCATCAAGAGATGTAAACCCACACAAAAGCAATGAAAATACACACCAAGCATCGGCTGCTTCAAGCCAGTGAATATCCTACTATCTAATTGTACACAGGCCTCGCTGAACTCAGCAAGTAACTGAAACAACATAGTACCAGAGTAGGGCTCATGAACAGTGTCATATGGTGCCTCTAAGGCCCAAGCAACGCACAGTATGGCTAAATTAGAAAACAGATTGCTTCCCAGTAGTGTATTGGGCAAACATGTATTTGGTACAGCCGAATTTGGTGCAGCTCATCCCTCGGGGCGTGTGAGAGGGAGGCTGCACACCTATGGACGTGTGGCAGAAGCGCTCTCCTGGTGCGCTGGTCTCTTCAGCCTGATGCAGATGGGGAGTGAGACAGCAGTCACCTCCTCTTCCCTCCTAACTAATGCCCCCCGTCCTACAGACCTGGCAGAACAGAGACCGGACAGCCCGAGGCCACCACACAGGCAGGAACCCCTCTTGACTTGTAGGACCCTTACTCTCTGGGCCTGTGCACGCCTCCGCGCCCGGCACCCTGTGTTGAGAGTAGCACTGGCAGCACCGCTCCACCCGCCCCGCCGCGACCCGTAATACCCTCCAATGCCGGGCCCGCCCGCGGCCCGCTCCTTCCCCACGGCGGCGGAGCTGCCTGCGGCCCGCCTTCGCCTGGGAGTGGCCGGAGCCACGGCCGCTTTCCGCTCTGATGAGGAGGGGAGGGGGGAGGCCGGGATGTGGCGGCCGCAGCCCCGGGCGGGCGGTACCGACAGGCGGCGCCGCGGTAGCGGCGGGGGGGGAGCGGCGAGCGCAGGTGAGCGGGGGTCGACCTGAGGGGCCCGCGGCTGCTGGGGCCGGGGGAGGTGGTGGGTCGGGCTGGCGGCGTGAGGAGGGGAGAGGGGTAACCCGCCGTGGTACCCCCCTCCCTCCTCACGCCGCCCGGCCGGTGGAGCAGGAACGGGTGCGAGGCACCGAGGGAAGCCCGTGAATGCGCAGGGGGGTCGGGGGGGTGAGGCTGAGCCCTCGTGGGGCCGGGGCCGGCAGCTCTTCTCCCGGTTGGAGGGGCCGGGCGGCTCGGCTGGACGCAGCTTTCAGGCTGCGAGGGCCGGCAGCTCTTGGGGCTGGGAGTCGCGTTGACTACGGGGGAATTCAGGGGGTTTTAGCTGAAAAAATACGGGTCTGTCGTTTCGCAGTTTGAAAGTTTTGAGATTTTTTAAATTTTTTTTTCCCTTGAAAGTCCCCAGTGATGTTAGCATTTGTTTCACGGTCAGTGTAGTCTAAGAAACTGAGTAACAACACTGAAGATACATCATTATTATTATTATTTTTAACTCAAAAAAGTCCTTTCATTTCACTTCAGCCAATGTGAAAACAGTTCTATTGATACAAAAAAATGTATTTATATATTTTGAATAACCAACAGCAAAGAGGGAAGTCGCGGTGCTCTTAGGAAAGTCACTCATACAGTAATGCCAAAGTTGGCTTAAAGGAAGAGAAAGGAAATTACCACTTTAATGGAGAGGCCATGTGTATATACTTTAATGAATAATTAATTGAGTTTTATAAAACTGTGACCTCTAGTATGGATGAGCTGCTCCTCCTTCAGAGCAGCAGCCATCAGTTTACCTGAGCTAGAGCTGCCCACATCACTGACACAGGTTCTGGCAAAAGTCGAGTTGTGGGAAAATTCTGGAGAGAAAAACCCCACCTTTCCCAGGAGAGCTGGGGAAGAAAGATGTATCATTCACTGGGTGTGTCCAATGTCTTTTGGGTTGTTTGAGATATGTGGTTCTCGAGCATCATTAGTCCAGCAAGATTTTCTGCAAACACTCCCGTTGTCCTTGCCAATGGTTTAATAGAAAACAGCTCATTCATGTTTTGGTAATCCATGCTAATCTTTGTGTAAAAGCGCTTGGGTAACTTTTTGCTATGCTTCTGAATAGTGATTTAAGAGCTCTGCAGTGAAGTGCTTTTATAATAAAGACTTTGACAAAATAAGCTGCAGAACATATCCCAGCAACCACTACTGGTAATTAAAAGTAGAGAGTTTTCAGAGAAATTTGAACAAAGTACACTGGGATGCATTATCTCTGGTTTTGTCCTTTTGTATTTGTTCACTTACTTGCTAATTTGCAAATTGCCTTACAGTAACTCATGAAAATGGGAGAATTTCTACTTTATTAAACTTTTCTTGTTGCCTAAGTACTAAAGTCCCTTTAATTATGTTGTATGGGTTATTCCCTCATCTTATGGCTGAAGGTAAAGTTGTCGTGGTTCCTTCTAGGTAAGCGTTGACAGTGATTTTTTTTTTTTTTTTTTTTCCAGTTGAAATTACAGTAGATTTTTACTATTGATAGGGCTTTTAGACACTTAGGAAACTGAAAAGTGGGGGTGTTTGAAGTAAATATTTGATTTAAAGAAAAAAAACCCTGATTTTTAGAGGTTTGTGGTAACTTACAATGATGTGGTCATGGTGGGTCTAGGGAATATAGGTGAACACCTAAATGCTTACGGACAGTGTTTTGTACGCTTGAGATTAAGACTGTGTCCAACTATGTCTTTTTTTTTGTTAGTTCCCAGTGCTTATACTTTCAAAGTTACTGCGTTTCTCTGTAGATCTTTGACACTGGGCAGTGAAAAATGACACTGATGATACTGATGATTATAGTGCAGCAGCATTCTGAAGAGCAGTGAGAGGCAAGTATTGTGTTGCTGCTGGCTTTCTCCCTCCTTAAATTTCGATAAATCAGCCTTTGTTCTCTTCAGTAAAATGAAGTCAAAAGTTTGGGCCTAAGCCGGTGCTGCTGGAATTGTAGTGGGGCCACGTAAGACAAGGGGATTTATTATCACCAGGATAAATTAATTGTGACAAACAGGAAGACAGAAAGCACTGCACACAATGCTTTGTACTCATAAAAGTGAAACCCTTAAAGGTTAATTCTGACTTTGTTCACAAATTAGGCACACT
Organism: Actenoides hombroni; assembly: GCA_024336885.1. NCBI lineage: Eukaryota > Metazoa > Chordata > Aves > Coraciiformes > Alcedinidae > Actenoides > Actenoides hombroni. The sequence goes on along the minus strand of WUAM01000392.1, from coordinate 909,842 downwards.
TGGTTAGGCTTTTTTTGCTCACCATAACTTAGGCCTCCGACAGCTACTGAATCCTTTCAAATGAGATTTACTGGAGTGTGTAACACCTCCTGAGCACTCCTTGGGAATTATGATATTTTTTTTTTTTTTTTTTATGTTTTAGTATTGAGTTTCCTTGAGCAAACCTCCTTTCTGAGTGGCAGACAGGCTGCAGCCTTTTCTGGGTTTGGCCATCATGGATATTAACAACTCCTGTGGAAAGAGGTTTTCTTACCTGCTTACTACTTTGAAGGTGAGCGGAAAGGAACCTTCAGAGTTCCCGTGGTGATTTCCAAGTTCATCCTTAGCATCTTCTGTCTTTTTCCCGAGAACAGCCCTTTCATGCTGTGTCACTTAGATTAGGATTGAGCCCAGGGTATGTTGTAATACTATTCAATATTCTTGAAGGAATACTTCTGCAAAACCCTTATGTATTCAGGATGAATGTGCCTTTTGTAAATCAGCAGTCACAGGAGGAAAGACTTGTCCCTCTGGCGCTGAACAAAGGCTAGTGTGCCTATGTTAAGCACGGTAGTATCCTTATTTGGAGGTGTTTACTTAATTCTGTGTAACATTAACTATTTAACACTCCATTTAATTCTCTTTCTTCTTCTCTTTTAGCATATAGGCACAGATTCCATTAATGGCTCACCTGAAAAATGCTTTCAGGAGGAAACGTTTCTTTACCGAGCTTCCTAGCTATTGCTGCTGTGGAAGCTGAAATCCCCCATCGAAGTACTTTGTTTGTTAAACATGAGTTTTCTGTATGGAAATTGAATTGGCTATTGACGTGGAGTTACTTCCCTATTTATTGATGCCGAGAATGTAAAGTGGCTTAATGACTAATCTGAAGTCTGCACAGGCAGAGGGGTGAGATCACGTGCTTGCCTCAAGTAGGGTTTCTTTGTTCAGTGTGATTCCTTTGGGACACACAGAATTTGGATTCTGCCTCCCCTTTGTACATGCTGTACGGTTCTGCTCTCTCTGTTTCAGACCCTCCTTCATCTTATAGCCATGCTTCCATCCAGAGCAGCTTTTATTATCTCTGTGTGATAAATTACTAATTGGGACCCTGCTGCCTAATGAGTATGATTGATGGTACTTTCTCTTCTTTCTTAACCCCTTTTCCCTTTCTTTCCTCTCTTGCTGTCTTACAAATAGGTGTGTTGGTTGTGTGACCCTGGTGTCAGAGTAGATTGTCTAGTTACTCTGCTCTTTTTACCTTTTGTCAATACACAAGAAGTGTTTAAAACAAACAAACGAAAGTTTAAAAAAAATAGATTTTACCTTGAAAAGTAAATATTGACTACATAAACAGCTGTGTATTCAGAATTAGGGATGGGAAGTGGAAATTGCATTTTCTTAATAGTGCTTAGCTAGCTCATTTGGTTTCAAAGGTGTATGCATTACCTGTATTTATAGATCACATCAAACAGGACCTGAGTTGGAACTGCAAATGTAGCAGACATTTGCTAAACACAGTCTATGGATGATCAGATGATAAAATCTCCTTGGAAAAGAGCTGCATGGGAGAAGTGGCTCCTTGAAAGTAAGAGCAGAATGAAATTGATATGTGTGAACTTTCACTATTCTCTGCAATGGCAGAAGAGTTGGTTGCTTGGAGGGGTTTAGTGGGCTCTGGTTGAAAGGTTTCTTTTGCTGGGCTGAGAGGTCACCGGGGCAGGAAACTGTTACAGAGGAAAACCCCTTAATAGAGCAACTTTGAGGCAACCCATGGAGTGGAAAGTCCAGAGGTTGACAGAAAGTAATATAAAACTGAGTAAGAATGAAAGGGTTAGCATCCGTGGGAGAGGCAGGAACTGGAAGTTGACATCATTAGCTTTTCTGAATTGTTTTGCAGGTCTCCAGATCTGTGTGAGGTGAGGCATGCAGCATCCGTGTAGCTTTCCAACACCTTTCTAAATTCTTAATAATAATAGTGGAAAATTAGAACAAAATGATAGTGATGTTTTCAATGTGCCTGTAGATAATGCAGTTTGACAATGGCGTCACAGCATCGCTGAAGTGAGCAGAGTAGTCCCTAGTTTAGCTCATCTATCTGGCAGCTCTTTGAATTTAAGTTGGCAGTCAGGCGTTTGGGTTTAAAAAACATGTTTTGAGCACTGAAGGAAAACATTCTTGGGTCTTTTTGTTTTGTTTTTGGAAAGCCATAAAGTCTCCAGAGAGCTTGGGAAGTGGAAAGACAATTTTTTTTAATATTTATTTTGTACTTAGTGGTACACTGAAAGTATTTTGTTTCCCATCTTTAATGATTTAATGGTAAGCATCTTTTCCACTGACGTATCATCTTAGTTTTATGGATTATCACTACTGCAGGCACCTGGAAAGGTGCTGGTGGAGACTACTTGCAAGGCCAAATGCTTGTAGCCACAGCCTTTTTTCTTATGTTACGACTATCTAATTCTTGTGGTTTGGTTGTTCCCTTTTCAGCACACACAAATGTTTTACTTGAAGGAAACACCCCCAGGTTCCAAGGAAAGAGCATCACCAAACCTGTCCAGTGTGGTAAATCCAGCCAGCCTCAGCCCTGTAAAATATCTCACTTTTTGTTGTGAGGGCTAAGCTGATCATATCAGGAGGGGCTTGTTTTCCCCTGTTGTTGGAGAGCGCAGCTTTGGAGACAAGAGCTTTCCCTTATCTGATAGGGTTTTGGCCGGGGATAGTTACTGAGGTAGCGATGAGGTTGAATTTCATGAACTGGGCTAAAGTCCAGGTGCTTCTTGCTGCTAATAGCCCATAGAGACCCAGCTGATGGAGGGAATGGGCAGCACAGCTGTTTACTGGGGCTTGCCTGTTCCCGTTTATTGAGCAGTGCTTTATCCTGTTGTTATTTGCACTAACATCTCAGGCTGTGATCGGTGGGAGCTGAGCTGTGGGTGTGTTGTGTTCCCAGCTCTGCTCCTGAAGAGCAATAGGCAAACCAATCTCAGGAGAATGGAACAGATGACTGCCAAGTTTGGTGCTGTTTTACATTGCCATAGCAAGATTCTCTTAATTTTAACATCTTGGAGGTTGCTGTGCCTCCAGTGGGAGTGACACAGAACGGGTGCTGACATCTGTGCATAAGCAATGGTGTGGAGTCTCAGGGGCATGAGATGCTCTCGGACATCCTGGATGGTCCCAGGCTACTCTCTCACTGTGGTGGCACAGTGCTGTTTTGGCAGGGCACTGTGCTGAAACTTTGCTCCTGTCCTGCTGGAGCCCTTGTTTAGGAGAGCAGCGTGTTTTTATTTGCTTAGAGTAGCGACAATCTTGAGGAGACCCTCACTGAAGTTGTGTGAGAAGGGCCTGGTCACCATTGCCTGGAGTGCAGCACCAGTGCAGCTGATCTTCCAGGTGTTTGTGCTCCCAAAGTGGTTAATAATCAACAGGTATTGTGTTTCCCCTTTCCCTGGGAAACCTGAACGTGGTCATGGTGAGACAGCTGCTGTAGCGTTCCTATGCTTGCGATCCTGTGATACGGATCTGGCCAGGGTCTTGTACAGACTTGGCTGTGAGCAATGCTGCTCCAGTTAATGGTTCCCCCCGAGCAGTGCATCGATGCTAGCTTGCTTCTTCCTGTGCAAATGAAGATGGGGAAAAAATATCCTGCTTTGTCAGGGAGCCTTTGTTTGCTGTAGTGCCCAGATGAGGATCAGCTCCCACTTCTTCCTTTATATGCAGTGAGCACTAGCAGTAGTTCCTTTAACAGATTGAGAATTTTCCTCCTATGGTGCCAGCTTTTGTCAAGGACAGAATTTTTCATGGGATTGCCTGCTCCAGGGCCAAGTTAGGAACCATTTGATGTTAGCCGAGGAGGTGTTCTCTGCCTGCTCAGTTTTGCAGAAGTACTGTTGTTACCACCTTTCTCTGGATGAGGTGGGACTGTGAACTGCTAACCAATGTTGCTGTTTCGGGAGGAAGAACCCATAGGCCTTCTGATTGCCCTTTGTGAAGTCTGCCGGCTTGCCGTGTTGTTTTTCAGGGCCTTCTCTTTATCCCTTAGAGAGCAGCTGGTAAGATTTTTTTCATCTTTGGGTTGAAGAGGCTGTGTATATTCATGCCATCTACTTTGCAAATTAATTTAATTTTAAAATATTTAGCTTTGTTTTAACTGGTGATAACAGTGTGTAGCAACACTTCTGCTGTGTTTCTGGTGAGCTTGGTATGACGTTGAATTGCTTGATGAGGATCCAGACCTTTCTGCTGGATCTGGACACACGCAGTTCTTATGTTAATGCTTTCTGCTCTGCTGGGTCTTAATGAAACTGTGTGCTTTGCCTAGACATTAATTTGGAAGACTAGGTGTTAAGTGTGGCCGTAGCAAGTTTAGATTCTCTGTGGTTTTAATATTGAAAGGCCAGTGTGACTGCTGAGTGCAAGCTGTACGAGAAGTATATGGGGTTGCTGACTTTATTCCAGGTATCTTTTTAGGAGCAATTGTTCTACATGTTAGCTGCCTAAAAATGATCTCTGACTTGAAACTAATGATGTAAAATATAAGAGATGCTTTTAAAAGGAGGATTACAATGCAGGGAGCTAAGTAGGGAATAACAATAGCAGTGATAATAATAAAAAAACCAGACCAGTTAAAGACAATGCAGAGGACAGCTTAAGGCCATTGTAAGGAATTCTGTGCTGCAGCCTGTGCATGTATTTTAATCCCCAACATTGCAAAGTAGTGGAACAAGAAAGAGAACAGCCCCAGAAATCTCCCAAGTTCTAAATAAAGCCAAGAAAGAGGAGATATAGAAATCACTGTACTTGCACACTCGGTTATATGGAACACATGTCTCTGTGGCATGGTTATGGATGCCTGATACAGGTGTGTGGCAGAGTATTCAGATTTGCCTTTTTCCATGCTCGTGTTCTAATTAGACTTCGTGGACTGGATAGGGCAGAGGCACTATTCCCTGGGCAGAGGTGGTCCTCCTCCTTCCTTTGCCAGGAAATTTGTGTGACAGGCAGGTTTTGTTGCAGCTGTTCAGAGGTGGTATTAGATTATTTGTGTGTGTGTAATGCCCTTGGCACTGTTTAAGGGATGATGTTTTTGAATGCCAAGTGTCTTCAGACAGTTAGTCTTGCAGATGGCTCCGTCTTGTCCTCCAGTTGGCAAGCAGCCTAGGAAAAGACATCAAAGTAATTTTTAATATAGTGAACTGAATAATGCCTTGAGAGAAATGTTCTCCAATGTTTGTATAGCCAATAAAAAAAACCTTGGTAATAAACATTTTGTGAAATAACTGCAGTAGATCAAAGTGATGCTTAAGTGATGCTCATGAGCATCATTTAATCAACAGCTAAATACTAAAGGTCTGCTGCTGTGGAACATTAGGAGTTCCTGTGTTGTTATGCCTTACTGTGATGTCTTGCTTAAGGCACTGACCATCCTTGAAGCTTGTGATTTCTCTGTGTGTGTAGGTGCTGGATGCTTGAATGCTGGTTGAGAACCTATTTATTTCAAGGCCTGAACTTTATTCTTAATTTTGTTCATAGAAAGTCAGCTGTTTCCAGCTTCCAGAATGTGGTGAAATGATTGTTTACTAACTTCCTTGTGAATCCTTTGTGGAGTTGAACTGGATAAATTGCTTTCTTGTCAAGTTGGATGCATCTTCACAGATGAAACTCTTGAACTTGTGTTGGGTGTAGAGATAACTAGTGGAATACTGCAAATTCTGGGACATGTGTTTAAAACTGAGAGGTATGATAGGATAGTTCAGGTTGGAGCGTACCTTAGGAAGTCTGCAGTCCAACTCCCTGCTCAAAGCAGGGCTGACTGAGGTCGTACCAGGTTGTTCAGGGCTTTATCATGTTTGGTCTTGAAAACCTGTAAAGACTGCACAACTTTTCTGGGCAGCCTGTTCCACTGCTTGGCTGCTCTCAGGGTGAAAAAGTTTTCCTTTGTATCCAGTCTGAACCTCTCTTGTTTTGAGTTTCACCCATTTTTTTCTTGCTGTTATCCTCACTACTGCTATGTAGCACCTTAGGAACGGTGTTGTTTTTAGAGTGTAACCAGATGCTATTTATAACATGTTTAGAAGTTTTATAGTAGTTGGCATTCTTTGATTTACTTTTCCTATATCATAAAATAGCAATATATTTGCTGGAATTTATTTCCGCTGTAAATATATCTTTATACCCAAAGAGGGCATTCTAACCTTAAAGATGTCCTTACTTCTGCCTTCATGTCTCCTCTGGTGCTTATGACTCAGACTTAAAGGTAATTTAAGTTTAAGACATTTTAGCTGGTTTTGCTCAGTAAAGCACTATGACACTTTTATTTTACAAAAATGAAAATCCATGTGTCTTCTCAGTATCTCTCACAGTTTTATTGTCACCTCTTTGTTTTTGTAAGACTATTCATACAAGATGTTCCTGCTCACTGAGGGTTTGAGGGAGAGGATTTTTTTTTTTTTAGGTTATGAAACTTTTGCAAGTACCTTCAAAATACTGTGAGTTTTCCTTTCCCCCGAGTCAGGAGAGGATTTAAAAGGCTTCCAGCTTAAAGGTAGCACTGTTTCACTTGGGAATTAAAAGAGCCTGTCAAGGAATTTCTGTTTATAGACTATCTCACTGGACTTACTTGACACAGTATTTTTATAAATACACTTTCCTATATCAGATCTGTGGAAGAGTATAGACTTGTTGAGATTTAGAGTACCAAAACATAGGCAGGTGCAAGTCGTGTTATAGATAAGTTTAAGGAGTCATCTAAATGTGATGTTAGTATTCACTTCAAATACCTGGTGAAAATATAAGTTAAACCTGAAGTTTCCAATTAAACTTGGCTGCACAGAATCCTACATGGAATGGCATTATTTCAAGATCTGCTTTGGGAGGACCCATGACTCCAAGGTGTAATGGTTTTGAGAATATGAAGATAGAATTCTATCTAAATGCTGCTTTTAAAATCTAAATTTTTTTCAATGAAGCCAGGAGTTCTGAAGGTACAAAGCCTTAGGTGTATTCTTCTAGTGAAAATTCTTTTTTTTATAGGTGCCTTTCAGGAGTCTTGTGTAAGTTCTTAGTTCTGTCTTGAGCGTGCTTTGCGACTTGGGTAAGTTGTGTAGCTTCTCATGTGATTTGCTTTGACCATGAACTAATGCATCAAATTACTGCTATACCTCGGGACTGATGAGGTCAAATGTCCCTGAAAACACACTGCTTTCCTTGAAAGGAAGCTACAGCAGCTCTGTCTGCTACTTTATAATAATAATACTTGTCAGGAGTCCTATGTGTAAACCTGAAAGATGCAGGGGCAGAAATCCTCTGCTGCCACTACACTAATACTACCCAGGGGCCTGTCCCATACAACTGAAAGGGATGGGCAAATGTCAGCTGCCTTGCACAGAACCCTGCTAATTCTGGATTCAGGTTTTCTAAAGCAAGTAATAAATAATTTTAAAAGTATTGGAAATAATGAGTTAATGATCTATATTTATTCTGGAAAACAATTTGATTGACACTCAAGAGTTTTCCTCTGCCAAGCTTTTTGTTACTGAAGCAGATCTTTTCAGGTGTGCATGTTTAACACCATATGGTACAATGTGCACATTTTTATCCCTTTAAGATGCTAAGCTGAATCCAGAATATGATGACCTGAGAAACTGCTTCACTGGCTTATTCAAGACAGTCATCTTTTAATGCAGGGAATATTTTTGGAAGGTCAATCTGATTTTTTGAGTTTACTTCTCATTATTTTTTAGTTTGAAGTATTTTGCTTTTTCCTTAAGACTTTGTTTCATTACAGTATCACAGAGTCCTTGGTACCCAAGAAACATCTGCGAGCTGTATCATGCAAGGGTACCATTTCTTTGAAGATTAATACTGTGCTTTACTTGGGTAATAAAAGCAGACAGGTGAGGTTCAACAAAAGGTGACACAGCCTATGGCCTTGTATTTAGGAATACTTAAATGGATTACAAATGGCATGTGACAGAAATAAGTTAAAAAACCTCTGGCAAGAATCTATGCTTTTGTTGAGCATCATAGGCGTATGTTAATAAGCATAACCTGTATTATTAGCTAATATATGTTAGCCCAGGGAGACTGTCAGAGTAAATTGTGGCAGGTAATTGTTAGATTTTCTAGACGTGAATAGCAATGATTTACAGTCACGGGGAAGAAGCTTTTAGAAGACTCTTCTCCCTGAGATGGTCTCAAAGGGGATGAATGGAACCAGCATGCCTTTAGAGTGGGGTTTGGTTTAGATGTTCATACAAACTATGTGTGTGCTGCAAAAGAGGAGGTAACAGGAGCCCTAAGAACTAGCTGAAGTCCTGGTAGCCAAAAGGCTGAGCACCTGGAGGCAAGCTAAGAAATCAGTGGACACAGCTGAAGTGGGGTTGGGCTCCTTTTAAATGCACTTGGAGAAGCCTAGAAACTTCTGAGCCCTGCTGATGGGGAGTGTGAAGTGGGAAAGCTTTGCAGCTGGGAAGCAGTGGGGTGGTCTGAGGAGACTCAGGAGCTGGAGAGCCTGGAAGCTCATGTGGGGAGGATTTTTGGAGGTAAGTTGAGATGCGCTTGTTTGCTGTTGTGAGGGGAGTGCTTTTAGGGGACTGGGGGAGGCGTGTGGATGTTGAGGCTGTGGCAAAAAGGATAAACCAAAAAGGACCAAAGAGGTGGTGTTGAGGAGTGATATTGGGAAAGAGAGTATCTCTGTGTGGCTTTAAACCTAGTTTGGGAGCTTTGTGGATGATTATCACTGTAGACTGCATAAAGTGTGACCCATACAGAGTTCCAGTCAGAGGTCCAGAGCAGGGATTGGAAAGATTTCTGGTTCAACTGTCTTTTTCACTTACTTGAAGAGAAGTGAGCAACTAGTTTATGAGATGTGATTGGAGACGGAGAAGAGAAATGCAATGCAAGTTGCTGGAAAAGAAGGCTGGGTTTGGTGGCAGTGTGCGTGCAGTGTTGGTATTGGCAGAGTTGTGACGATGACAAAAATGAGTGAATGACCAAGTACATCTGTTGGTGTTCATGATGTTGGTGATCCCTCATCCCAGGCTCTAATTGGCTGCTGCTTGACTGTATCCCCGGATCCTTGTTTGCTGCTGGTGGTCATGGCTTTCAAATGTTTGTGAAGACAGGGCTTTGGTCCTGTTGAGTCTTTAGTCTCCAGTCATAGTGTGAGGTACATGGAGTGACTCTCAGCTCCTGCTTGTAGCTGAGTAGGTGGTTGCTTAGATCTCATGTAGTTTTCACTCTGGGAGTCTGGTTGTGGAGGCAGTGTTCCTGTACTGTCTGGTGACGTGGGTAGGAAATACCAATGCCAGGTCTCTTATCTGGGGAAGATTATGGACTGCTAACTGTCTAGCACTGGTGGGTGCCTTTGAGTGCTCTCCAGCCCTTTCTGGAGGTCGTCTCATCCTCTGTATCAGTTGCTATCATTGCTCCTTGCTGGCACATCTTCTAAATTCTGTAATTCAGTGAAGTTACCTTCTAGAGAGAAACTATATTATTTCCTGGAGTGTTTTGTTTGTGTTTTTTTTTTTTTAAAGATACCTAACTTGCTCCAGGTGGAGTGACTTCTGTCCCACCTTGTTTGGAAGGAGCTGTGATTTTTGTTAGAAGAGAGGTATTCTTGCCCATGGTTAGTATTCTGCTGTGGTTTCAGCAATACCTGCTATACTGCTTGTTCATGAGATAATCTCAGAATTTCACCTGAACCGTCTACTTTTCTCCTTCATGCCAGAGGAAAAGGGTATAGCTGATGTCTGTCTTCACTTTTGTGTTCTCAGGCCCAGTAAAACAAACTTCCAACTTCTGTTTTGTCTGTCTACAGCCTTGGGTAATGGTTGTAATGGTCAAGCCACATGCTCACCAAAGATCTCAAAAAGGATGTTATGTGCATCTGTCCCACTTACTAGCGTAGATCTCTAAGGGAACTGCACTTGGCTCGCTGGAGCACAAAGGTTGACCCCTTGCAGGCTATGCCTACAGACTGATGCTGCTGAGTAATCTGCTGGCCTTTAGCAAGGACTTGCATTAACTGAAGTTGTCTGTGTAGCTGCTGAGGGTGGGAGAGCAGTGCTGCAGTCTGTGCCTCGTGGGTTCAGCTGAGAATCTTCATCTTGCCACTCAGAGTGGCAATACATTGTCAGCCAGCAAAAGCACAATCCACGCAGTTGCTGTTGCAAAGAGCAGGGAATACTCGAGTGCAGAAATTTTGTGGGAGCATAAAGAGTTGCAGAGGTTCATGCAAAGCCCTGAGATTTTCTTCCTGGGGGAGCAGAGTGAGGGACCAGCTGCTCTTTGCCTGCTTCCTTGCTGCAGGTGGGCTCCATGTCCCAGGCAATGCTATAACCCTGCCTTGCATACATGCCTGGCTTTTGCAGGATCTGGTATTTACGCTGGATCCTGAGGTGCTGTGCTTTCTGTAGGAAGTTATCGCTCAGCTTTCCTGATGTCTGGAGCTCCATTCCATCTCCATTGTTGTCTAGACAGCATTGGCATCACATCCTGATGGCCTGACTGGGGCTGTAACAAAAACTTCCTTTAGCAGGCAGAGGAGGAGCACTTGTCCTGGGACTTTGGTATTAAATTGTAAAGCTAAAAGCATTCTGACTCTTCACCCTTGACAATATAGGAACTGCCACGTTGTTTTATTTTCATTATATGTGATCACTACTGAGCTGTTAAGAGAAAATTACTTTCTATTTCAGTAAACTCAATCCTGGTTTCAGACTGACTGTGCATCAGATGCTTAATTTGGAAGCCACTCTCCTGGTGAAATTAAAAATTCAAATCTCCAAGCTGGAGCACTCAAACTGTGCTTGAATTAGAAATTGACTGCTGTCAATGTGCTCTCACACTTCACTCTTTTTTTTTTTTTTTTTTCTTTTTCCTTCTTTTTTTTTTAATTCCTCCATTCTCTCCCCCCTGATGAGTTTTATATTAGAGTCTTGCTGTAGATGATCTGACTGAGCAGAAGTAGTGGGAATCCACACTGTCACTCTGTAGACAGAGTGATGAAAGAGAAATGTGGTGTGTTAAATAGACCATCCTTGAAAAGGACTGCTGTGTACTAATTTCATAGTTACATGCATGTTTGGTGAAACACTTGTATGGGATATAGCTGCAAACCCATTAAGTTTTTGTTTGCAAATTAATTTAGGACCTAACCAAACATCACAGTTTCTATGCAAAATCTGAAGTCTCTTATTTCTGTCTAATATTAAAATCGTTTTCAGATCTTGACTGAGAGAGCCAGAGCATTCTTTCTGCTTGAGACATTTGCATGGACTGTCTCTGCAGACTTTTGCACTGAAACTGGGAAGAAAAGGGTTTTTTTCCTCAGGAAGAAAACCAACAAACCTTAAAAACCCCCAAACTACCAAAATAAGCATTGGCTCTCTCTTGTGAGTGTTTGTAGGCTTGCAACTTGTGTATCATCCTGTTTCTTTGGGCAGTGGATAAATTATTCTCAATAACTGTAAATTAAGAAGTATTACACTCTCAGGTTTAAAACAAATTGGGCTGGATATTTGCAGGGTCTTCTGTTATTGACTGTGCTGAAGGAGCCTGGTGCTGGTACTGGCTTGTTTTCCCAGACCTGCTCGTGTTCTCCCCCAGTGTATTTCATTTTCCATCAGGTACTTTATGGGATGTATCGCAGAGCTGAGTGTAGGGTAGGTGATGCCTGGGGGGCCTGAAGAGGTAACTGTTACGTTAGGCAAGTGATTGTGTGCGTTTGGCAAGTCCAGCTGGCCTAGGCTGATAGCAGTGGGTTGAGTGAAACGTGAGTGAGCTGTATAAGGAGGTTTGAAGGCTGAATGTGAGATATAGTAACAGCCTGAAAATGAGATGTGTGAGGAGTGTCTGTAACAGGATTATGCTGAAGTTTAGCACTAAGGTCTTGGGGCTTCCCTGGCTGCTGTTTTGGTTTTTTTTCTGTCCTTTTTCTCCTACTTGAGATTTCTGTAACAGTCACTGACTGCACGAAAGCAAAAATTAAAAGAGCAGAAATGTCACTTGTTTGGCAGTATCATGCTATATAAGTGACCCTGCTTTACTGACACAGCACAGATCACCTGTCTGCTCTAGAGTGAATTTGGCCACTTGCTTTTCTGGCCAACAGAACGAGTTTCCTTGTAATGCTGCAGTGGAGAGTTTGGGTTGGGTAATTTTCATTCAGCTTGGAGGAATGCAATTTTCTGTAATAGCCAAGCCTTGGGGCTCAGGTTGCCAGCCCTACAGTGTTATGAGTTATCGAATAGGCCTTCCCAGTGCAACTATGTGCTTTTGCAAGCTGGAGACTTTAAAGTTAAGTAATTTTAAATGTGTTTTTAAATTTGAAAAGCTCAGGAAGGCATATTTCTGGTTTTAGACACATCGAGGTGTTTAGGTTCTGGTTAACCAAGGCACTTGCTTGAGAAAAAGCCTGCTGCATAGTCAATGCACTGCTGAATACTGGTGGATGCAGATGTGTTTTAAAGTGGTAATAGTACTGAACACAATTGTAATATGTAATTAAGGAAAGGTGTTCTTCTCTTTATTTCCCCTGACTAAATAGATGATTGTTACTGATGTGAGAAGTGTTTGATATTTACCAGCTTACTTTTTAATATATTTTAGATTTTTAAATTTTATTTCTTAGTCTTAAGGCAAAATGATGTTTTAAACCACTTTTTTTTTCTTTCTTGAGAGAAAAAAAAGGTGATAGATGTGTTAAAACTGATACCAGTTTATGTGATTCTTACTGTAGAGAGAGGTGCTACAGTTTCATCAAATGGCTTAAAATGTGTTGTTGCATTGAGGACGTAAGTGGCAATTCAATGCCATGCACATTATGGGAGTGTGTCCAGTGAAAATACAATTGTTTAAACACTGCCTAAGGAAGACCACTTTGGCTTCTGAAATGCACAGCTCTTTAAAGTGTTTTTTTAATGAAGAATAGAAACTAACATGCATTTAGTGACTTCAGAGAATATGATGTCTTGGAGATTTAACAGTTGAATAACTGAACCCAGCCTGCAACCTTAGAAATCACAGGAACTCTTGGTGAGGAAATAATTTGTAAATGGTATCAAATATAATGTAGCTCAGCCATTGTTCTTTTCAACAGATACACTCCATAAAATGCTAGATAAATCAAAGTATAGTTAGCATTCAGTACAATGGAAAAGCTAAATTAGACCTTTGCATTTTAAGAGTTATAAAAATATTCAAAAGTAAATTTCTTTGAAAGATTACTGATGTGAAGAGATGGTACTGGTTTGTTTTAACATTGGCTGTGCTGAGATCAATGTCATCTTATTTTGAGTAAGTGGTGAATTTTAAAGATGCCACTAAATGGGTCAGAATATAACTGATTAGGAACCTGCAATGTTTCACATATTTTTTTATGATATAGGAACTGAATAATAAGTAGCTATTGTCATGTCAGATTGATTAATCCCCAAGAATGGTTCATTTTTGTTACCGATATGTTACACATTTGTGTGTCTCTATGTAAATAACAAATATTTTCATCTCACTTGCTTTGTTTGCATACAGTTTAATGCAGGTGTTCAAGGCTTCCTTAGCAAAAGCAGCACTACAGAAATTGCTTGGAGCTGTGCTTTGATACCTGGCTTTGAATATGACCAAGTGTCTTTTCCTTCACAAATGCTCTGAAGGTGAATTTGTTTTTCTAATAAAAACCAGCTATGTGTAATATATAGGTGTATTCAGATAGTTGAGCTCTCTTTAAAACTGCATCTATAATTTCTCAGTTACTTTCTGGGAGAATTTGATGAGCTTGTAAGCATTCTGCATTATATATTTCAGGCAGGGCTGGGGAGGTGATTACTTCAGAGTTTGTGCCAACCTATAAAGTCCTAGTGGACTTTACAAAAATGTAAGGTAGTTACACGTGTCCACAGATGCCACTGGAGCATATGATTGAAAAACAACTGCCACTTCTGGGGCTGAAAACAAGGACTAGTCGGGTATAATAAATTAGAAGACTTTTCTGCTGTCCTCTAGCATCAGGCTGGGTACAAGAGGATGTGCTCTTTCCATCAGTGGGAAGTGCTCTTTGGCTTCACCTCTGTCTCTTTCTTTTTACTTTTGCAACTAAGATGTGAACAATATTGCTGATTGTGTTGGTCATCAGTAAAAATTGTTATGGTGAAAGAGCTGCTATAATTAGGTTATTTCTGGGCACATAATCTGACATTAGAATATATATATGGCATCATCTTCTAGGATTGTAGCATTTTTTTTTTTTTTTTGAAGTTGAATTGTAATATTACAGTTGAAAGGCTCCTCTTCCATTTGTGACTTTTGTCTTTACACGACACTATAATGTAGAGGTTTTTTTTAATTACCTTGAGCTGTTTTACAGTGTCCCGAGGTTCTGTTTTGATAGTCTTGTAGTTAATCGTTATCAGTTATTTTGTGTGTTTGAAACTGAGGGGAATTATAAGAAAAACTTGAGGCCTGTCTTTTTCCAACAAACTGGCTGAATTGGTCTGGTGTGGTTTCTCTATCTGATGTGCAAAGCAAGGTACGTTTGGAAGGCTGTGTGGAAAAACAAAGTTTTTATAACTAAGTTTCAGATACATGATGATAAACAACTGAAATTATTCTAATTTACAGAAAAGGGAGGTGGCAGAAGGGTAAATGGCACACAAACGGTATACCCAAAGCCATAGTAACATCCTGGCTGGATTTTGTGATGGCTGAGGGCACTGACTGCTCTCCAGCTGGATCCAGGGCCAGGCTGCAGCTGCCTCTTCCCTCCCCTATCCTTGGGAAAGTGTGGGTCTTTGGCTGGAGGTGCTGGTCCCAGCTCTGTGTCCTTCTACTCCTCTTCTGCCTTGTACTCGGGTGCAGCTACACTGGGGCTAAGGACTTGCAGCCCTCATGGTCTAGCATCCTCTGAAGGGCTCGTGGCTTGAACTATAATCTTGAGTATAAATCTGGTAGCCAGGTGAGGGACTTGTGCTGCTGCACTCTCCAGAAGGCAGACTTGGAATCCATAAAGGTGATAATGGTAAACCTGTCCAGAGGGTTACACTGGGAGAAGCGCAGAGATGCGTAGGTTTTGTGTGGATTAGTTCAGGATACCGGAGTTGTACCACTTTGGCTGGAGTCATTTTTGGAATTGCATCCAGTTCACTTGATGCAAATATCTAACCCTTTGTCCAGTTTAAACCTTACTGGCATTGGCTTAGTTTAAATTTTGCGTGTAAAGAGCTGTAATTGTCTGCTCTAGAAATTCACAGTGATTTAATGAGATCAATTTTAAACTGATTTTAATTAAACCAAAGAACCTTTTCCATTTTTACAGCTGAGGCCTGTAACTAGCCTTTGTAAATGGCAATAAAGTATATCAGGTTGAGACTGACTCTTTTCTGCATGACTGATTTCTTCTGCTGAAGGCAAGTTTAGGTTGTTATTTTGTATATCAGCTAAAGAATTAAATTGTAAAGAACATTTTGTTCACTTCTTGTTTCCTTACTCCAAGAGCCGTTCCTATTTGTTAACACTCTATTAAATTACTCCCAGTACAGCATTTCACTGTCTTTTTATAGTAGACAGGCTGATGGAGTCTGTGACCTTTTTTGATTTCTGATTTCTGTGATGCTTTTTCCTCTGACAAAAGAGAAGGTAAGGGACAGCTGGGGTATTCTAATTTATGGTGATACAAAGCAGAATACAGAAACATAGCTGCAGTCCCATGGTGAGATGTGCCACTCTTCTAGTATGTGGAAAATGTATAAATGGCTTTTGTTGAAGGTTATTTGAAGAACGTAGTGAATGTTGGGAAAAGTGTCCTGGGTAATTTTATGTGGAATGCTTAAATTTTTTGTGTAGAATGTCATTGTAACCAAGTGTGTCTGAGCCCTGTGTTAGGAGTTGCTAAAGAGTTCAGGTGCGGTATAAAAGTTGACAAAGGATTGTGACTAGAGATAAATATTAAATATTGTATGTAAAGAAAAAAAAGATCTGAAAGGCATGTTTTTGGAAGAGCTGTGTGTGGGTAAGGAGAATATTTCTAACACCTGAAATTCTGGCAATTGATTCTGTTTCAGTGAATAGAAGACAGCTAATTCAGCTAATCACTAGATCCCTTTGAAGGGTGATTTTGGCAAATAGATCAGTCAGTGTGTTTCTGTTACAAGCTCTACACCACCATCCATTTTTGTATTCCCATTCATTGTGTGCAGGGCAGGTGAATGGAATACCTTTTGAATAGCAGTAGATCCATAAGGAACTGAAAGTAGTCATCACGTAATCTTTCACACGTATATTTTTGTTTAATAGAAATGTACATAAAACAAAGACAAGATACCATATTCCAATCTTTCACTTGTAATACTCATTGTGGTTTTTATCTTGGTTATTTCTACTCTGCTCTGCAAACAGCAAAGTTATCTTTTCATCTATGTAAGTAATGTGTATGTGGGGAAACTGAGCTACTGAGCAGAGGCCCTTTCTTAATGATATTAATACTGTGGTAATGCCACCAAGCATATAGTGGCGTTAGTTTTCTAGGACTGGTGGTCCTGCGTCCAGAACTTTTAACTTTACATTTTTGGACAATAGGTAGTACAGTAAAATGACAGCTTATAAAATCAGTCATTTACAGTCATGAGTGCTACAGTTTCATCTGTTCAGGAAGCAGAATCTGGATGAGCTTGCTCATGCTAATAAAGCATGGATATGGATGCAAGAAATTGGACATGAGCAACAACAAATTATGCACAAAATTTCTTTGTGAGTATGGCTCTCATCTTTTTGATGCAGATTCAGCCCTATCCTAGATGTGCTTTTAAGTCTGAAAATCGTTCTGGATCAGAGAGACTTAAACAAGGTCTGTGTTTCGGTGTGCTGCTAAGCAAATTGAGAATGAAGCAGCAGAGTGGTGCTATGAATAGGGAAGAGGATGTGTACTCAGGTTTGTGTCCTGATGGATGTGATTGTGTTAGTGAGTTCACTTAAAAGCAGGTGCAAACTCTTTAAAAAATGAATGAATGCACACAGTGTTCTATGGCAACACCTTTTCATCTCTACTCTGCAGCATGGTCAAAGTCTTTGTTTAGTTGAAAAGGGAAGCAATACGCTGTTTGAATTCTGAAACAAATATTTTCAGATGCAACAATGAAGGCCAGAAAACTGCAGAAGCACTTTAATTAGACTTTTTTTTTTCTTCTCCCTCAGATGACCAGGAGCACTTAATGTCTGGAGGATCTCTTTGTAAAACAAAACTGGCAAAAAGACCTGGATACATGAGGCCAGAAGCTCAGCGACAGATAGAGTTTCAATCCCTGGGTGCCTGCAAGCCATTCAGCCCAGAAGAGCTCAAACATGGCAGACAGAACTGTGGAGACTTTGAAAACTGCTCTCTACACAGACAATGCCAAAATAACGTAGAATTCTTACGCTGTAGTGCTGTAGTTCCTGCTAATGGGGTAACAACATTGGCCACTACTGGAAATATGCCAGGACACTGCAAAAGTCTTTCTTGTTGCAAGAGTCCACGGTCAGAAAACACAGTGATAGCGGGTTCCTCTGCTGCAGCAATAAGCCAAGGAGATGCTTCTACTGTATGCTGTATGCAACAGAAAAACCACAGTGCTGAAGTAACCAAGCCCCCAAACATGCATGCCTTGGATCAGACAGAAGTGAATAACAACTGTGAATATCAAAATGGAGATGTTGTTTCTCATTCTGTTAGTGCACACGATAGCTTTAGTTCAAGTTTCAGCTTCATACAGCTCTCCCTGAACTTGGCCTCTGGAGTAAATGGTGCTGAAGGCAGGTCAACCATGGAGGAAGCTGAGTCTATGCTATATCCCAGCACCTCAGGAAATCTGCAGAAGCCAGAAGAGATGGCTCAAATTCGTGAGCACTTGGGAGCTTTGGCTTGCTTCTCCAGGCCTATTGAGAATTTGGAGCATGCAAATGAGACCACAGAGAATTACAAACTACAGAACTGTGAGACTGTTTCTCTCTCAGATACAGATGCAACCTTTTCATATTCTACAGATTCCTCAGATGCAGCATCTGCTGGCTCTTCTGTCACCTCAGGCTATGAAAGTAGCTTTACTGTTAGTGACCATAACTGGGATTCTTTGATGAAAAAATATGAACCAGTGCTACAGGACTGCTTGCTTGGCAACCGCAGCACATTAAAGGTTAGTAAACTCTCCTCATCTTTGTTCCTCCCCCTAGCCCTCAAAATGTTTGTATTTATAGTCCCAAAGTCAAAGCTGATACGGGAGTTGGGATATTAATGGCTTTAGTGGCATTTGTTCATAGAGGTTTACAGTAGCACTCTGCATGATAAAAGTGAGAGAACCAGTTTTGGTTTCTTTTTGGTTCTTTAAAAATAAAAAAAGGTGATGCTGCAGTACCTTATTCCTGTGTTTACTGGAACTGTGATCATCATTTCTAATACGTCACACATAAGTTTCTGAATTCAACAAATGCCATGTTCTTTCATAGGTGACTGTTTTGTCTGCAGTTTGGAGTATGTGAAGGACAAAATTTAGGAGGGGGAAGACCTCCTTTCTTGAAGCACCATGATTTAACAACGCTGAACTTTATAACTGGAAATATATAAGTTCAGACAAAGATTTCTTGGGGCAAAGCACGTCTCTGACAGTAGCCTGTCATCTAATAGATGGGTAGTCTCCTTACATGAAATAAAACAGGGATCAAGTCCCTACTCTTAACTCCGACTTGGGAATTTTTTTCCTTCCACCTTAGAGGAGTGCTGGGCTATTGAGTGAGGAGTATTTCTTTTTGCCTATGTGCATACCTACCACATACACAGGCAGTCTCATTCAGTTTGTGCTTTGTGAGAGAGAGACGAGGAAGCTAAGAAGGTTCAGTTTTGTTTTGTTATACAGTTTTTGGGATGATGGGATGGGCATCAGAGGGAAAACATTCTGAGCTTGCCTTCAATAAGGAGGCATATGTTGGCTTTATTGTGCATGCAGGAAGCAGTAATCCACAGGTGAATGTGAACACTATGGATTTCACAAAGTTTTTCAAAGTGCGCTAAGTGGGTGGTGGACTTTATGCTGGTGTGCAGGTGTGTGTGGGTTTTAGGTTTTTTTGGTGTCCCACTAGCACCCCAAGTTTCTGGGGTGCCTTTCAGAAACTCAGATTCTTGGACTTCTCAGCTCAGACATACCTGCTGAGATGCACTGCCTTGCCTTTCAGCCAGATGAAACCTGCTGTGGGGAGACTTTGCTCAGCCCTGCTGTTCTGGGTAAGACAGAAGGTTGAGAAACTTTTACATTTACTTTACTCTCCATGACATCTGACCTGGACTTACAAGGGTCTCTAAGATGTTTTATAGAGGATGCATGTAGGACTCAAACTAGGTTCACTTATTTACAGACTTCACACACATTGACACGAGCGGTTTCTTTGGCTTTGTGCCTGTAATGACAGTGTACCTATAGTCTGGGATGATTTGGGAAATTAATTTGCTGCAAATTTGGGAATATATAACATAATCAAAATAGGAAGTTATTTTTCTGTCTTTTTAGTATGCTTATTTGATAGGCACGATTGAAACATTGCTATCTTTAATTTCTGTATTCATTAATTCATTGAAGGGAGAATTGAGGATTTGGGCCCTCAGATGTCTTTGCTCTTGGTTAGCCAGTCATGTATATTTAATTTGAAGCACCTTCCTATTGTAATGATAATGAGCAAGTCTCAAACTTTTCAGAAAGTAACAAAGGCAACCGTAGTCAAGAAAAGGAGACAGTACCAAAGTTGTTAAAACTATGGGGTTTTTTTTCTGTACTTAAAGGAAAATCAAAAGTGGTCATCACATGGTACAGATACAGGATGTGCCATGTGGAAGCAGCTCTTTGATTAGTTCAGCTATGAACATCTTAAACAGCCTGCAAATAGAAAGCACTTTACTGTGACAGCATCAGTCAGTTTGCCATGGGCTTGCCTGGGCTCTGGTACCCAAACAAACTTAAGTGACCTGTCGCTGTGAGCGCATGATGGAATAAACACTGCAAAGAGCAGCAAAGCTGAACTCTCAGTGTAGATGGCTGTTATACATCATATATATGAAAAAAGTGTCATTTGAATCGTTGCTACTGCAGGCTTCTTTAAAACTCTATCAAAAATATAGCATAAAATACAGAAAATAACTTATCGTGAGGATTCAGAGCTCCTCCCTTCAATATGTTGCACATTCCTCACCAGCCTCAGGGAAAAAAAGACTGGTGTTTCAGGATTGGCAAGCAACTGAAATAAAGCCTTGAGGAAAAAGGAGCATATACAATGTGGTTTGGTTTTGGTTTGTTTTTTTTTTTCTTTGTTTGTTTCCTTTGAGGCATCCTATAGCCTATTATTAACCATGCAGTTTTTAAAATTGTTTTTTGGCTTTATTTTTTTTATAGTTCTTTTCTGACTAGTCCATTTTCACATACCATATTTAGAAGGGATACCATTAATTTACATGTCTTGCCTAATTTGTTTGTTAATTGCGTAGTCATGACAATGGAATGTTTCTATTAATTGTTGACAGACTGTACCTATTTTCACAGAATTACTGAGGCTGGAAAAGTCCTCCGAGATCATCATTTTGCTCTATGCAATTTAGAATTTAATTGTAGGGATTTAAATATGAAATTGTTGCAGGAAGAGTTTATATCTTTTGTAAATGCAGAATGCCTAAAGTATGGATTTTCTTGTGTTGGAAAATGCTTTCTCAAGCACTTTGAGGCTTTGGGCTATGAGAATACATGCTGCTTGTTTTTCAGTGCTGATAATGGCTTGTTTGGTACAGGTCATGTATAAATTTAGTAAGAAAATAACCACTTTTCAGTCTTATAACTGCAGCCATGTTAGGCTGTGGCTGGCATGGCAATGAGGAGAGGACTGCCTACTTTCTAACCAAATTCTTCTAACAGTAAAAACTTGTAATGGCATTTGAATCTACACCTAGCCTTACAAATTTTTAGTAAATCTAGAACTTTGGTCTAGACCCTTTATGTTAATAAAGAGAAGTAGTAACTGTGGAAATAAAACTTTATTATGGTAAGAGGTTGTTGGTTGGTTTGTTGGGTTTTTTTTTTGTGTGAGAGGGCAGTCTGTGTGTGGTACAAGTATTCTTGGTGTTTTGTTTTGTTCCCCCCCTCCCACATTTTCAGTGTGAACATTTCTGAAAATGTAGACATCATCATTATGTAGATAAGCCTCAATTATATTTTAATGAAACTTCATTGGCTGCATATGAACACAGTTTTCTGTGCCGTAACATGAGTATACCTATTCCAAAATATTCATACTGGACTTCTCTTTCTACTTGCTAGAGAAAATGTGGTTTGCATATGGAAATTCTAGATTTGTGCTGTGTAAAACTTATATAGGCAAAAAATTGTTAGAACGGGCTCAAAAACACACTGTTGAGTACAGTGTGATCAGAAGTAGATGGCATGCTGACAGAATCATCTAATAATCCTTACTTTGATTTATTAAAAGGGTGAAAAATATTCTATGACCACATGATCTCTTTTACTTTTCAAGAAATATTGTTTGTTATTCTCTGTATGTGTTTGGACTAAAGCCATGCTTGGCTCAAGTAGCTACAGTTCAGCTGACTTCCAAATAGGCCTGTTCATTTAACAAATGTTGGGCTTAACTCTCAAAATGGGGCCATTCTAGTGATGTAGGAATCCAATAAATTTATATTATGTAGTGATTAATAATCTATATGTTTTTAAATGCAATATTTTAATAATTAACTTTTTTCTCTTTGCACAGATAAAATCCTTGATCTTACGGCTTCAGAGACTTCAGGAAAAAGCAATAGAGGAAGATGACTATGACAGAGGTGAGAATCACTTCCTCCTACCCCTCCACTGGATCATGCTGCCTTTTTTGTTTGTTTTGTTTATTGTTGTTTTGTTTCTTCCTCCTTGTTCCTCAATTTTATTTTATATTTGCTACATAGCAGTGGGTAGGTGTGGAACACTAGTTCAATGAATGGTATTGTTTATTCTGTCATATGGCAGGAAAACAAAGAAAGAAGTAGGTCAGCAGCAGGTAGCAACAGTTTTTATTTTCTTGGGCCATATCACCATGTGGGCAGATTGAAATCCAAATATCCACCATCTGGATCAGCTGTTTTGAAGCAGCATGACTTTAAAAAATGCAGAAATGAATGAAAGCTTTGAAAGGAGAAAGGACAGGCACTGGCTGCTGACAGTGTGGTTTGTTTCTTGCCATGCTTAGTCATGACACTACAGAAGGGCTCAACCACAGAAGTGAGGTCAGTAGCTATTATAATAAATGAATGATACTGTGCTGTGGGATTAACTTGATGTCCACTGAGTTGAATTATAACCAGCTAGTGGTGTTATAGCTACTGGCAAGTATCTGTATTTGAGTAGTGCTTTTTCTTTCAAATGCCTTGGCACCTTTGATGAGCTCTGTGTGTATGCACATTAGTAATTAGAGTCTCTATTAACACACATTTTGCATTTCGTATTGTTTCCTGTTATGGAATATGTGTTCAGGTACTCTTATTTTGATAATCTTGAGGCTCTAGATTAAATTCTTCCTCTAGATCTATCTTCAGTTGGCAAGCCCTGCAAACGTTTCAGTAAAATCTGTATGGGTGATTCAGAGAATAAGGCTGGAGAAAGAAAATTCTTTTCTTGACACTCAGTTTTTAAGGGTTGGGAAGTTGTTAGACTTGTGGTTTGCCTTTCAAAATGAACATGTGAAGCTTTGCAGTTGTACTGTGCCCCAAAATGTCCCCCAGAATGACTGAAAGGTGCTTTAATTGTGTCTAGGTAGTAGCTGGGTAGCCCTTTTGCAAGCACAGTTCTCTTGGCCTCTTAAAGGCTTGCCTATATACAGGAGAAGAGTCTGCTAGTGACACAAGTCACTCGTTTAGCATGTCATCTCCCAGTGGGGAAAACATTTTGGTATGTTAAAAGCTGAGGATGTTGTAGATATTAATGGGTTTAATCTCTGTCATGTAGACATTATGGATGTATATGCTTTACATGTGTAACACTCATAACTCTTCTCTTTTTTTAAGTGCCTGTGGGTTGAGCTCCCAGTTGGAGACTTCCTGACAGCTGTGTACTAAGTGTGTATGGTTCCCACAGATTTCAGTTAGGATTCTCTGGGCAGTCAGCAACTCTAACAGCAGTATTTTAGTATATCAGGTGTGAATTCTGCATGTGGTGCCACGTAGGAAATGGTGACTTGTCTAGCCTTGAACAGAAAGCTCTTGTGTAGTTTTCCTGCACGCTAGGCTTGTACCTTCAAAACAGGACCATCTTTCTGTTGGCTGTCATTTTTATCAGTTACTCCCTTCGGTTTCCACCATTGTTTTCTCTGCTAAGTCTGGCATATATAAGCAGAAAATAATGGTACTGAGGTGCTTGAGAGACTTTGCCTTGGGTTTCTCCATCCCTTTGAAAACTGGAACTCTGTCTTCATGCAGGTGTTCTGAGAAAATGCCATGCTCTATGCATACACATGACCATACATCCTTAATTTTTATCGATTCCTAACTTTGAATCCTTGACTCACTTTCTATCATACTGGACTTTGTTCCATTTCTGATACTGTGTTGTTATTGTTGGTTGGGTGGGGTTTTTTTGTGTGGTTTTGTTTGTTTGTTTGTTTGTGGCTTTTTTTTTTTGTGTGACTACTTTCATTACTTTTGTGGTATCTGAACTGGCTTCCATAGTTTTTCTTTTGTTAAACACAGGCAGTATATCTCCAGTGAAGGACTCACGTGGAGAAGGTACAGTGCTGCAAGGATTAGAGTTGTGACCTTCCCTGTTCCTCTTGCAATGGCAAGCTTTCCACCTTTGCTTTTTAGAGCTATGTCACTTCTCCTGGTGGAGAACAAAGTCTTGCCTGGCATGAAATGAAGTTTGAAAGCTTATAAAAGAGCTTACAGATTGGCCCAGTACCAATTTCTGTTCAAATAGAATCTGTAATTAGCCTTCTTTAAGGGGATCTTATTGCCACATATTTCTAGCAGGGAATGGAACTGCTAAACGTGCAAAGCTGTGATGTAGAGCATAAATGGAAATATAATATCAGGGAGTGGGAGAAACTAACACAGTGTATGTGGAGGGCTGAGGACATTTTAACTGTAACACTAAAAAGAAAATTCCTGTCCCTGTAATTTAGGGGACTTCTTTGAGCGTAGAGTGGGTCCTCTGTTAAGACCGGACCTGTTTTGAACTGGGAGACTCTGGTAGTGTCATGTGTGCTGATTTGGGAGTGCTGCAAGGGAAGGGGAGATCTAGTATCATGTGAGTAGCTACAAAATGTCCTGTACTTGGCAGATGTAAGGAGAGCAGGTGGAGGAGGGGTACGGGTGGCTATACCCTGAATGGAAAACTAAATTGTCAATAAATACATTATAGTGCGTACCTGTGTTGTTGCTTCAGTGGTAAAGGCTCTTCTCCCATAAACAAGAACTCAAGAGATTTTTTCTGACTTGGGTTCTCTAAGAGCCATCTGGTCTTGCAGGAGAGGGCTCAGTTTTTAACAGCAGTTCGGTAGGAGGGAGATGTGTTAGCACTTAAAACTCCTCCAAGTCCCCAGGACTGGTTTCTGCTGTCTGACACTGCAAACTTAATGACAGGCAGGCATCTACTCTCTGACACTGCTGCTTTACCGCTCTCCAGAGCTTTTTGAAAGCTCCCATAGTTTATAGTAACTTTTCAAACTGAGTGTAAGTAAAGTGGCACCCCTACAGAGAGCGGAATGTGATGCACTGGTTTTTTTTTTTTTTGGTTGTCAGAATGAAACTAGGAAATGGCACAGAAATAAAAGCAAGGATTTTTTTCCCCTACCAAGGCATGAACAAATACCTTTTTCCCCTTTGCAGAAATTCAATGCTTGCTGCTTACATCTGTTAGAGAACACATGTGTTTTCCAGGTTCATGTTAAGGAATTAGCATTTATTTCCTGAACAGGTGATGATTTTTTGATGATTTGATTGGTTTTTTTAAGGTGTATTTGGAACCACAACCCTCCATTGTTTAGGACAGAAGTGAATGCCTGTTTACATCTTCAGCTTGTTTCCTCCTAGTTTTTCTTGCCTTTAGATGAATCTGTTTGCTCTGTCTTCCTCCTCCCCTTGAGTTTAGGAGGTGTACAGCAGAAATGTCTTTTGCCATTGCTTGTTTACATGTGCTGTGTCTTCTTAGAAACCTGCCTTGGCATGGTTAAGATCTTGGTGTAGAGGAGCTTCAGTCATTCAAGCAACTGCGGTTTCTTCCTATGCTTTCTGGCAATGACATGGGGTTCTTTTTTTTCGGGGGGTGGGGAATACGTTTGTTCTGAGAGTGCTGGGGAACTGCCTGAGGCAGATGCTGCCCTCATGTCCCATATTCATGTTCATCTGCTAGAGGTGACTGAGCATGATGCTGTGAGACCTGCAGGATATGCTCTCTTCATACTGTGGTCACCATGGATTGTTCTGAACGCAGATGTTCCTTGGCCATGAAATGTTTGTGTGAAACACATGAGAGAGACAGATCTTTTCAGTCCCAGTTTAACTTTAAATAGGAACCATTAGGATGTTACATGTTTTATTGTTCATTCTGTGTTTGTGGATGGTGAAATATCAAGAAGCAGCTTAATTTTATCTGTATTTACTTGTGGTCTCCTCTTGATGGCCACATTACTGTGTATTTTCAAAACAGTACCATGGGAATGTAACAGTGCTTTGCCTTGTGTAGCATATAGTAAAAATTGGTCTGTTCTCCAAGGATCACTTGGAGTGTTGTCATGGCTCATTATTCATGATGGAGCTTGACAGCTCCAAGGTTAAACACACTGCAGAATACAGGAGGTAAAAAAAAAAAATAAATAAAGCTGCATATTTTTGTGTCTGTGGGAGTTACGCTTGCAGTGGAAGCAAGTGTATTTTGCTCAGTACAAATCTGTTGCCCAAACACTTAAAAACCCTTTCCATGTTCTTTGCTTCTTGTGTTTCTCAACCTTGTCTGGTGCAAGGGTTGAATGGATTGGTAACCAAGTGTCAGAACTGAGTCTTGCTGCTGAACTCCACTACTGGTTTTCAAGCCATCTTGTAACTCAGAAAAAAGTTTCTGCAGGACTACTGCTTTTTAAAATATTTTTATTTCTTGTGCACGGGAGAGTGTACAAATTCACTGCTTGCATCTGGTAGGGAATGGTAACTTCCCTGCGCAATCAGATTATGTTCAGAGTTAGATTCTCCAGTGAAGGTCATTGAGTACATCAGAGCAACTCCTCATCAGTCCAGCGTGGCAGCTAGAATAAAGAAACTGGTTACACTGGTTGTGGCAAATGTATCCTGTCTCAGCAATGAAAATTTGCGCTGTAGATATATTTAACATCATGCAAGCCTTCAGTTATTTTAATTGATGTCTCAAAGCTTCAGTTATATGAATTGGTGAGCTGCCATGGACTTGTGCACTCCACAGAAAAGTAGTGTCTGTAAGTTGTTTTCTTTCTGTTCTTCGAGACCTCTTCATACAAATTCTCCTTTCCCTATCTCAGGATCTGCAGGGCATCAAGAATGGAATCCTCTGTTCTGTAAGAGTTGGAGTCTCATTCCACATGTTTTCCATTAATCATGCATGTATAAAGAGAAAGGAAGGACTTTGTAGCTGTTAGCTTTCTGTACGTTTGTAGTAGAAGAGGTGCTTGTTGTTCACTTGAGCCAGCTGTTTGTTTTCTCTCTCTGCAGTTGCCTTAAAGCAATAAGAGTATAAGGTTAGGAGTCCTGGTGGACAATAAGTTATCCATGGGACAGCAATGCGCACTTGTGGACAAGAAGGCCAATGTTATCCTGGGGTGCATAAAGAAAAGTGTGTCCAGCAGGTTGAGCGAGGTTCTCGCCCCCCTCTACTCTGCACTAGTGAGACCACATTTGGAGTATTGTGTCCAGTTCTGGTCTCTCCAGTTCAAGGGATGGGGAAATACTAGAGAGAGTCCAATGGAGGCTACAAGGATGATTAAGGGACTGGAACATCTCTCTTATGAGGAAAGGCTGAGAGCCCTGGGGCTGTTCAGCCTGGAGAAGAGAAGCCTGAGAGGGGATCTTATTCATGTTTACAAATATTTGAAGGATGGGTGTCAAGTAGAAGGGGCCAGTCTCTTTTCAGTGGTGCCCTGTGATAGGGCGAGGGGCAATGGTCACAAACTGGAATACAGGAAGTTCCACCTCAACAGAAGGAAAAACCTCTTTACTGTGGAGGTGACAGAGCCCAGAGAGGTTGTCGAGCCTCCTTCACTGGAGGCTTCCAAAACCTGACTGGATCTGTTTCTGTGTGACCTGCCCTAGGTGATCCTGCTCTGGTGGGAGTTTTGGACTTGATGATCTCCAGACATGCCTTCCAACCTCTACCATTCTACGATTCTGTAATTAAGTAATGTCTGAGCTGAATATGTCATTTGTTAAGTTGTATTCAGAGGAAGATCTTGGCCACTTAAGGTGGTACTTGCAAATGCTAAATTATGCAATAAACACAAATTCTTGGCCAGATGCATAGTTGTTTGGTCTTTCCAAATTTCTTTTTGCTGTTTAAACTCAAATATTATTCCAGTTTGAAGTGGTGTTTCTAGTTGCAGTGCTCAAACATTTAACTGTTTAAACCATCAAGAAGGTGAGCAGTGTGTTTTGGCTTTTTTTTTTTTTTCTTTCTTTCTGGAAGAGCTTTTTGCAGATTAGAGTTGGATAGAATTCTTGCTTTACTGTTCTATTTTTTTAAACTAAAATGTTTGCTTGACAGACGATTGTTAGAACAGGACACAGAAATGAAGTCAAGGTAGCTTCTTTCTGAGGGAGGACTGTGAATTTGAGAGCTTCTGTGTATGGAAATAACTCTCAAAGAACACATTACTTTGGCTTGTACTTTTTTCAGGATGGCACATACCTGTGAAGTAAAATCCTTCAACCCTAGCTGTATATTGAGGGAAGCTCATCAGAGGTTACTGATTAAATAAAAGGTTGTGGATGCTGGAGGAGTAGAACTACTGTGACACAGGAGACATAGTGAGAGCCTGTAACTTGCAGCTGCAGGCCATTGAGTTGGAAGTGGGTTGGGGTAGATGGGACAAATAGGGCTTTCTATTGTGCTGTACTGGCAGAGCCTTGTTTCATTACAAGCTCATAGAAGCTTCCTGGAATCTGTAGGTAAGTCTTTTCTTTTTCTGTGGATTTCACTTTTCATTTTTATAACTTTTCCCTAAAGCTATTAAGATGATGAGGGGAAGGGCTTGTACAAATTCTTAAAACCTTATTTGCATGGGTCTTGTTTGTCCTGTTGTTCTCTGACAGACTCAAATATCCTCCACAAAAGAATTTGGGTGGTTAAGGAAAGTAAGCGCTCATGTGAAGTATAGATAAGACTTGCAACAAAGCAGAGAGAGCACAAGCCTTGTAACACTTCCACCTTGTCTGTGATTTCCTAAGACACGACTCTAAAATGGAAAGGACAAAAATGGTTCTATCTATGTCCATTTATTGTTTGGTGCTAGCTGAAACTGTGCACCAAGATGCTGTTACTTAATGCCTGGTCTTGGCTTCTAGCAGCAGTAACACCACCACTGTTTCTTTTTATGCAGTTCAGTTGGGCTTATCCAGTTGCTATAGAATCTTTTTTTTAACTTTAATCACAAAATTGAGACAGGAGTTTAGCCAGTCACAATGTAAAGATAAGAAATTCCTTATCTTGCTATCAGGTAGACAGCTGGAAAACTTTCAGGCCTTTTTTTTTTTTTTTTTTCCCTTATACTGAAGAATATAGTAACGACCAGTGTTTTGAGAGAGGGCTGGTATACATTTCTGGGTACTTTTGATTGCTGTATTTACTCTCTCTATATAGCACATGCATCTTTAGCAACTTCTTGAAACACTTTTGATGTGACTCTTCATTTTAGTCCAGTTGTTCAAGGTTTGTCTTTGATGTAGAACAGGATCTTGCTGTTGGTCTGCTTATGCCCTCACATTGAAAAACCAGTCATGTTTTCTGCATCTTTAATTCCAATATTGGAGAAGAAGCTGCTGCAGTCATGCAGTATCTCACTTAAATGGTGCAGCCTAAATATTTTTAGGAAGCGGTAGTATTTTGTGAGATTCTACTATGCTCTCTTATTTTAATCCTGGCCATCGTGAAGAGGTTCAGCTACATCTTGTATTTCTGGAAGCTGCTTGACACAAAGAAAATTGCTGAAGTTTTGGCATACCATGTGCTTGGAAGCTTTCTCTGCTTCCAGCCATCTGCTGTCTAAAACTGACACTGTGGGCTACCCTCCTATGATGGTCGGGCTCTATTTCTCAGTCCATGATGCAGCCAAGCTGTTCCCAGACAGCCTGGCTAGTCTTTTACAAACAAACAAGTGATGAGAAAATCGGAACAAAATAAGCAATTATGGATAATTTAAGAGCTTACTTGCTGAATTGCAGTTTGAAGTGTAGAGCTCTGATGGGTGTAACTTGGGAGAAGTGTTGATGTGCTATCTGGACAGTACCCACTGAGTGAGTGACACAGCTCTCCTGCTACCCAACCCATCTGCTTACTTTGCACTTGCAAAATCATGCAGCCCAATTTTATATTCAGGACAGATTTATCATTTCCTTGCTCCTTAGAAATATTAACTCCAGATAAGAAAATTGTCTTTTATTTGCAATGTGATCACTGGAGACAGTATGACTATTAATTCAACCAACCACAAATTGATTTTGCTGCTCTCGTCTTTCGCTTGGGTTATAAACATTTTAAGGGAGTCAGGGAGACACGTGCTCTTTTTAATTACTGTCTGCTTAGTAAACGACTGGACATGGACAGAAACTTCTAGATGGCATGGTAACACAACGTCTATGTAATTGGGGATTAAAACACTGCTGAATGACTGACTACCCTTTGAAAGCAAACACAGAAGTCTTCCTGTGTGAGTCCTCTGTGGGGAACTGATAACACTCCTTGCTGATTCCTTGGTGGTGTCTGGCCAAATTCCTTAATAGAGTGCTTTTACTGGAGATCTCCACACACCTTCCATTGCTTGCCAAACTCCTATGCAAAGTGAGATTACCTCAAGTCGATTAACTTCTCCTTTAAGTTTCCCTCCTGTCCTCCCTATCCACATGCTCATCCCCAACTGCCCATGCTGGAGTGTGTTCATATTTCTGCAGGCAGGCCTGCCCTCTCAGATGCTTTCTTGCCCTGCTTTTGGTATATGCAGGCATCTGTGTGTTCTCTTCTTATCATTAGCCCATGAAAGATAAAAGTAGCAAATGTGCTGTTTTATGGATAACTTTAGTTCTCTTAGGGCAGTGATAGGGTTGTGGCAATGAACATTGATCAAAAAGGCAAAGAGAGCAAATTTCAAATTCCTAGTACATACAATAACATGTTTTCGACAAAGAATTACTGAGTCTGTAGGAAATGATGAAAGTGGGAATATCCAAACTACTGCCAGGCAATGAGAGTTTTAAGCTTATGTTGATACCATCTTACCAGTCTCATACTAGAGAATATATACTCAGAATATATACTCAGAATTCCTGGTAGGTTTTGATTTAAGGAGTGGGAAGCGAGTGGGAGTGTGACATCTCCATGCTCACTGAGATTTTTAAAGTGTGAAAAAGTAGATGAAGTTAATGACTTCGATTGTTTTGATGTATGGCAAAGTTGAACAAAAAGCAAAATGAGGTGCTGTGAATCAAAGGCGTAACAGATGTGATGTTGGGACCAAATACAAATAAAGCTGTGCAGCCTTTTTGGTCAGGTCATTGCAGAATGTACTGTTCATCTGACTTATTTGTGGGTGTTCATTCATGCACGTCTCTGGCATTCCCAGGTGCCTCTGTATGTCTTCCTGCTAGTTATAGCTCAGTGGAGAGATAACATCTTAG
This sequence comes from Actenoides hombroni, assembly GCA_024336885.1. Taxonomy (NCBI): domain Eukaryota; kingdom Metazoa; phylum Chordata; class Aves; order Coraciiformes; family Alcedinidae; genus Actenoides; species Actenoides hombroni. The sequence goes on along the minus strand of WUAM01000392.1, from coordinate 878,965 downwards.
AGAAAAAGCTTTAATACTTGGGTCGCTAGAAGCTCTCCAGGGTTCACTCAGCTTCTTGAGAATCTGTGTCAATGGCAGCAAAGAGCAAAACCAGTTTGGGTTTCTATGTGCTGTGGCACTATACAAAGCGTCTCCTGTATTGCACCAGAGTGTCAGGGACGGTGGTGTAGAATAGAGCACCTGAGATAATGATCTCAACAATAAGATCCACTTATAAATGAGTGGGTCTCTATTGAATTTATTTTTTTCATGGTGTGATTTCTTCATCTCTAGTTTTCCTTGCAGAGATGAAGATCAGCTATGCAGTCACACCAACGATCTGCCACTTTTAGAATTGTATGTATTTTGAAATTAATCATGGCATCAGAAAAAGACATATGAATGTCAGCTTATGTCCTGGTGTGAGATAGAACAGAACTAATTCTGTTTAGTGATTTTACTTTTCAGTCTCTCCTAAGTAACTGCACTTTCTGAAGTTAACAGCATGTTTTTGCAGACAGTGTCTGCTTCTAACAGTGATAACGCTTGATGTTTACAGTTACTACCAAGGATTGGTGTGCAGAAAGGCTCTTGCTTATACTTGCTTTTGTGCAGACAAAGGTCACTGCTGGATCTTGTGTACTGTGTTGGGGGTGCAGAAAGTAAAAGGCTGTACCAGTGGGGAGGAGTGGACAGGACAGGTGACCCTAAATGGACCAATGTGGTATTCCAGCACATAAACATCGTATTAGTTATAAAGCTGAGGGGTCATGAAGGTCTAGCTCTCTTCTTCAATGGCTGGCATCCAAGAAGGACTTCATCCATTCTGCCTTTGATCCCAAAGCATGTGTTCCAGAATCCAGCTCCTGAATCCAGTTCCTGTCTTCTGCTGAGTCCTTTCTGGGACTTCCATGGTGCCTGCTCCATAGCATCAGTGGTGACAGTGATGTAATTGCCATCAGGAGGAGCTGGGTTCAATACTGGTTTTGTACCTATTTGGATATGTTTGTTTTACTATTATGGTTTTCATTAAAGTTTTTCTAGTTTTTTCTTCTTGATGTCTCTTATTCCCTTTTCCTTCTGCTTTGAGGAGGGAGAGAGGTTAAGAGAGCATCTGTTATAGGTCTAGCAGACTGCCATGATCCTAAACCTTGACAACCTAATTCTTGAACTTCAAAACCAGATACAGTAAAGTAAATTATGTTAAAACTATAAAACTAAAAGTAAAGCATATGATTAAAAAAAATGCCAAATAATACAACCTGTAAGTGATATTTTTTCTTGTGTTTCCAAAGGCATATAAAATGTTCTCATGTATTTTTGTTTTTAAAAGGAAATGTTAAAGGTGTTTTACTATTTTCATATTTTTCCAACAAAACTTTTCTCTATTCACGTCTGGTTTTACTGTGTTTATGGCCTGAGATAAGAATTTCGCTAATGTAATTAATTTGTCAGGAAAAATACAGGGCTACCCTTTAAATATATATAGACATACTGTGTTATCCACTGAGGATGTATTTCCTCCTATGAGGACAGGCTGAGGGAGTTGGGCCTGTTCAATCTGGAGAACGTTGTGGGGGAGACCTTATAGCATCCTTTCTTTACCTGAAGGGGACCTATGGGAAAGCTGGAGAGGGCATGAGCATATAGGAATACAGAGAGAAAGGGTTCCTGCTGTATACCATAACGTAGTGTAAAGCCAGCTAGTGGGGTTTATTTCTGAAAAATACTCATCTATCAAACACCATTGAAGAGGAACAATTTCTGAACTGGAAACAGAAAGCTCAATAGCACAGTAGTAATTCTACCAAGGCCTTGTGTTTACAGGCTTAAGAAAATAGCTCTGGTGACTTAGGGTTGCTACACTGAATCTGACCTCCAAATGTGTGCAAGCAGTATCTGCTACCCTGTATTCGTAATCCAAATGTCATGCTTTGTTACCCAGTTTCTTAGAGAATCTACTGTCCTGTCCTTTCAATGAACAAACAAAAGGAATAGAACAAAAAAAGCTTAGCTCTATAAAGCACATAGCAGTAATTAAAATCAAATTCATGTTGAAGTGCAGAGGGTGTTTGTCTGAAATATTTTAGTTATGACCTTTCGTTCCTAGAGAAAACACTTGTGATGAGGAAGAGCTGAAATCACCCCAGTCACAGGCAGGCTTGCTTCAACAGCTGGTTATTCTGGTGCCATCTAACTAACAACAAGAATGAAAATAGTGAGTAGTTCTGAACAGAGGTTCCAGTCATCCTATATCACCTGCCTAGGGAAAGAGAAGTCAAGATGTATGAGTGGTGTTTGTTGTGGTTTTTTTTAAAAACAAACAAACAAAAAGTGTAAAATCTTTTTTGTCATGTTTTATAAATGACACTATCTTCCAGGGAAAGAAACAGTGAATATGCTGAGGAGAAGAAAGAATGAGAAACATTTGGAGGAAAAAATAATCCAAAGTAGAATTGTTCTAGAGTTAGAATTTAAGTTTGTTTCAGAGCACTGAGCCTTCAGAAGCCCTGCTACTGCAATAGCTTTCTGATATTAATTATTCTGCCATCACAAGTCTGTTCACATCTGTCTGTAGATAAGTCTTCTGAATTTTGTGCAGTTTTGTACTTCCTACCTCAAGTGCTTTTTTTTACCTCCCTCCTAACTCCCAGGACTTGTAATGAGGACTACACAGGATGCTGTTATTTCATTTAAATGACTCTTGCATTTCTTCTTTTGGACACTTTCAAAACCAATCACGTGGTACCAAATAAGAAGGAGAAAAATCTGGCAGAAGAACAAATAATCTTCATTCTCCATTCCATGCCCAGTATTTGTGCTATTATCAAATGCCTTATTTTTTTTCATCTGTGTGTCACTTTGCTCATTGGTTGAACGTGACTGTTATTGTATATAAGAGGCGTTTCTCTCTTCCTTTCTCTTGCTTTCAAAATACTTAGGCTTTGCTTACCTTAAAATGTCATACTGACTGATCCATTCAGTCCGAATAGTTAGGGGCAGCCTTACATGTTCAGCAAAACTGTCATTGTTACTAATTCTCTTAGGGGAAGAAGAAAAAAAGCCCTTTTAAATCAAGCAAGGAGAAGGAAAGGCTGCATGTTTGCATGCAAATGGATAAATAGACAAGAGTTACTTGGAAATGGTGGGCAGCAAAGCAACTGAACTCTGTTTGACTGACTTTCTTCTCTTGTGGCACACTTATTTGGTGAGTGTAGGGAAAAAAAATGAAGTGCTTTCCCCCCCCCCCCAATCATAGAATACCAGGGTGGAAGGGACGTCAAGGATCATCTAGGTCAATCTTTCAAGGTAATAGATAAATAAAACACAGTTTAAATGAGATGGCCTAGCATCCTGTCAAGCGGAGACTTAAAACTGTTCAATGTAGAGGAGTCCACTGCTTCCCTTGGGAGATTATTCCAATGTCTAATTGTTCTCATGGTGAAAAATTTTCTTCTGCAGTTCAATCAGAATCTCCCAGGATTAACTTGTACCCATTACCCTTGTCTTTTCCATGTGACTCCTTGTAAAAAAAGAGTCTCCATCTTCTTGGCAGCCACCTTTTATGTACTGGTGCATGGTAATAAGGTTTCCCCTAAGCCTTCTCAAGGCTAAACAGGCCCAATTTTCACAGCCTTTCTTCATATGGCAGGTCTTCCCGTCCTCTGATCATCCTCATGGCCCTTCTCTGGACCCTTTCCAGCCTGTCAATGTCTTTTATGTAAAGTGGGGACCAAAACTGAACGCGGTACTCAAGGTGAGGTCTGGCCAGCACTGAGCTGAGTGGGATAATAGCTGCTTTATTTCTGCTGGTCATACCCTTGTTAATGCAACACAGCATCCTATTGGCTTTGTTTGCCATTGCAGCACACAATTCACTCATGTTGAGCTTGTTGTCCACCAAGATCCTCAGGCCCTTTTCCACAGGGCTGCTCTCCAGCCAGATGAATCTCAGTCTGAACTGTATTCCTGGGTTATGTATTCCCAAGTGCAAGACCTTACACTTGTCTCCATAGAATCTCATAAGATTCCTGTTAGCCGACTCCTTCAGTCTGTCCAGGTCTTCCTGGAGAGTGGGTCTCCCTTCTGGAGTGTCAACTTCCCCACTCATTTTGGTGTCATCTGCAAACTTCATAAGGGTGCTCTTGATCCCAACATCCAAATCACTTATGAGGATGTTAAACAGCATTGGGCCCAATATTGTAACTTGTCAGTTTCTCGAGGAGGAGGCCGTGAGGGACTGTGTCAAAAGCCTTGGAGAAGTCCAGGTAGAAGTGCTTGTTGAAGTATGCTGAAAAATACCGTTTTTGCTCGGATGAAGAAAAAAAATTCATTCAGTTCTTATCCAAGCCAGAGCTCAGTTATGTGCTGTCTACAGGAAGCATGGGTAGTGTAACGGTTGGAGTCATTTGGGGAGATAACACAGCAAGCCTGGTGCTGCTGGATGAGCATCTCCTGGATTGTAACTTTAAGGAAGCAAGCTTGGACTATGACTTCAAGCCTGTAGTGAGAGTTTTCTTGCACCTCCATGTGTGCTTCTATAGGTACCGTGCTATTAGTGGTGTCAGCTGCTTTTCCTGGCCTCCCTTGTGCGTAAGCAACAGCATCGTGTCTCCTGTCTCTCTTGAGTTAGAGGCCAAGTCTGCCTCGCATGCTGTGCCTGCTTTAATTTGTCTAGAAGCCCTTTTTTCACTGCTTTAATTTTATAGGGTATGATTGCTTAATAGAAACTTCCTTGCGAAGTGCCTCTAATTGTAACTCAGAGTGAAGGCTGTTAAGAGCAATGGATAATGAACTGGATGGTTGGCTACAAAACCAATTTTTATTTCAGAAGTTGGGAAGGATGGAAAATTAGATTTCAGAGAAGCTTACCTTCCTTTTTCCTGAAAGCTTTCCTAGGTGTCTCTTTCCTGAGGGGTGGCCTTTCTTCTGTTTCTGTTAGAAAAGTGAACTTTTGTGCTCCTAGTTCCCCACTCCAGAGTTCTGTGTGCCATCTGGTTGTCTTTGCACTTCCCAAGTTATTTCTTTCTATAACAGATGTGGGCAGGTCAGTGGCTTGTGTAGCTTCCCTGCTGCTGGAGCAAGGATCCTAGAAGCTGGGGTGTTCTTAGCCAAGATAGATGTGGGTTTTTTTCATTTTTTGTGTAAGGCAGATGCCTGTGATGTTCATATTTCTTTGTGTGTAGGAAGATCTGAAGAGTTGCTGTTTGGATGGTTGGTTGTTCAGGTATGTATAGTTGATGCCTATTAGTTCTAAGCAATGTCTTTTTTCTTATACTTTTTCATATGATCTTAATTCCTTTTTCCCCATCCGTTACAAATATGCACTGTATTTCTGTCTAAAATTACCAACATTCATTTTTAATATTCAAGATTTATCTGTCATGTAATGCACCTGTACACATTGTTCTTAATATCTCCAGTGCTTATGTAAAAGAAATATTGCTAAGTGTTACCTATGGTGCAGAATTTGAAGTACCCTTGGGAAAGCAAAGAAGGGATTTATATAGCCCTGGTAGGCAACCAGAAACCTGTACCAAAGTACACTGGTTAACCTTTGGTAAAATCAAGAAAACTGTGAAAGACTAGATTTTTTAACACCCCCCCCCCCAATACTTATTTACAGGCTGATTGACTCTTGACAGTTGGAGGTCTTTTTGAGGTAATGTCTAGAGCACTAACCTATCACCTCAGCTTCTGGGTAGACAGAAGACACTAGGACCAGCTAAAGGTCACAAAAATTACCAATCATCCTTTCTATGCAAAGAGGTTTAAAGCAACAACCCAAACCAACCTCCAGAAGAGTGATACAGGGAAGCTGGATCTTTGTTGATGTTAATATTCTGTTCAGCTAAGATTAACTGACACAGAAGTCTTTTGGAAGTTAGGATGAAGCTATGGCAATGCTCATTTCTAGTCAGAGAATGTTCTTCTTAAGAACTTGGGGTAAGGTAAAAAAGTTGAAGGAGTATTTAATCACTGCTAACTCTTGGGAAATTTATGACTGGCTTCCTCCTGTCAGTGAGGAGGCCAATTTGGCCTCGAATACCTGTTTGAGAAAGATCCTGTAGATTTGGGATGTGTTTAGCAGTATTATGATGTGTTGAGTGCTTAACTGCCTGCACGTGGTCTTTGTTCGGGTGATGCTCTTGCCACGCTTGGTTTTCAGGCTTTTTTTTCAGCTTTGTTTTTCATTTAAATGTTCTCTTCCTTATTACTTGGCTGCTTCCAAGAATAGGCGGCTGCTTGCTACTGAAATCTTTGGGAATCACCATAATGAACAAGGGAGTGTTAATTATCAGGATAACCCCAGTGAGATATACAGATTGGTCAGAACTGCTGTCCCCAGGTCAATTCTGTACTCTGGGGCTTTTCACTTGTTCATTCAGAAAAACACTGCTTGTGGTCCTGTTCTGGTGAAAGGGCTAGCAAACAGCTGTTTCTTTACTGCCTTAACTTTGGCCATCAGGAGTTGCCAGGGCTTTGGATGTTCAAATTCAGCCCCAACAGGTGCTCTTTAAAAAAAAAAAACTAAGAAGATTTCCAGCCTTTCAGGTATGGGAATTGTGCACGAAGAAGAGTGCATTCTGTGTGCACAGGATGATATGAGGAACGTTACTGACTGTAAGGCGGGAAGCTTGCTTTCCCATGTCTCCCACTCTGATGTCCTCTGTTCCCACGTCCTCATGCACAGCATTAGGATATTTCCTAGCGTTAACATTTCTTCCTTCCACTTTGTGTTTCAGGAATGTGCTTGGCAAGTGTCTTTTGTCTCCTCCCCGAGTTAAAGATTCTTTCTCTCCTATGCCGTTCTTATGTATTTACTCAGCCAGAAGGCTTTGTTAGCCTGTGCTGCTGCTGTTGCTGCATGTCACCTGGTGAGCAGGGCTTGCATTTGCTCCTCACCTGGTATTTGTGGTCTCCTGGGGGTTGTAGTGGATATTATCATCCTGCTGCTATGCTGAATTTCTGTGGTTCTAACTGTCCTCTGGGCTGCAGGCTCCCAGCTGGTGCAAAATAGTCACCCTGCTGCCTCCCTGTAATCTGAAGTTGAGATTGGGGACATGATGATGAGGTACATCTTCCTTGTCCTTTTCTCTCAATGAATTAGTTTTCACCAGACTAGAAAGATATTGACCTTTTCTTATCAGGTGCTGTTTTCCTGTGTTCCTTTATTTGCAGCAGCCCCCAGGAGCCTGAGGAACAACAGTGCATGTATGAAAGGAGCTGGAGGTCTTGCCACTCTGCTATTTAGTATGGGAGGGAGCCTTGCACAGTGTATCTACTTGCATCAAAATTAGATGCTGGTGGTTTGAATCTGTGCCCTCTGGAAACTTGTAAAAAGGATTTGGGTGGTGGTGGTATGTGTTGTTTTTCTGCTGGCTGTGAATGTTTTGGATTGGATTCTGCATCCTTGGCTCCTAATGAAGTTCCGTGTCTCTTCCTGAGGCTTCAGGCTTCTGTGTATGATCACAGGAGAAGAATTCTGCCAGGAAGATGTAATGGGAAGAGGCAGGGTTAAACAGCTTTATTGTCCTGGAGTGAGAGAACAGGTTTGTGCTTTTGGCTTGCTCTTTTGTCCTTGGTCTTGTCAGGTCTTCTCATTTTGGAAGAACAGTTGGATTGGTTGCTTTAAAAAAAAATAATAAAAAGCATATTTACACACTATGTAATCACTTTTTGCTTTCTCTTTCTCCAAAGAGATGGTGGAGGATGCATTAAATGTCTGTCCTCAAATGTTTTACTTTTCTTCTAGCTTTCTTGCTACTTTCTATTATTTCCCAGCCTAACCTCTCAACTCAGAGCACGTTCCATGAAACCTCTCTGCTTGCTGCCTGCAGTCGTCATTTTTGTGTTTTTTTTTTTTTTGCCATACTTTCTATAGAAGCTGGCAACATTGTGCACCTTCTTAACCCTTTGCATTACTGTTCCTTTCTTTCCTTCCTCCTTCTCTGTTTCTATTAGTCCTGTGCAGTCATTCTGAGTGCTTCCAGTATCTCCAGAAAATTTGCAGTTGGTTACCTTTAGCACTGGGAGTGGAGCACCTCTACTGAGCTGCTGGTGGACGTCTCTGTGGCTTCTGAAGTGTGCACACGTCTTTGTTTTTTTCCTTTCCAAGTCACTGCCGGAAGCTAAAGCTGCTGGTGGTCCAGTTGCTTCCATAGTCTTGATGTAACTGCAGGCGAGCTGGTGGCCTGCAGGTCTGGGGTTCAGCTGGAATTGCCCCTTACTCTGTGTTGGGTGAGCTTCACACTCTGCCTGATGAGCCTCAGCCAGCCACCAACAAGGTTTTAATCCCATTCCAATCCTTTTTGCCAAAATTTGAGGAACTGTGTACTTTTTTTCACAGCTAGGGCTTATTGTTAATGGCTTTAGGTAAATAAACCAAAGTCTTGTTTGCATGTGAAGAAAATAAAACTAAGCTAGGAAAGATGATGTAGTGCTAGAGGATATCTTAATATTTAAGTATGTTAATCCTTTTACTTAGAAAGTAAGTAAAGAGTCAGGTTAAGTATAAGGATAAATGATGGTTGGTTTGCTTACCAAAGGAAAATTGATGAAACTAGATGGGAGTGACCAGGAATGTCTGAATTGAACAAGAGGTATTTTTGCTACTTGCAGAAGATTTTATTTATAACTTCTTGGGAGTTTTATGATAATTCTCTTGTCTAATAACAGTGGAGGAATAAGGTGGATATAAGTCAGAATGATGACAGTGCAAATTTTGCAGCATCAGAGAGAACTTCTGTAGCACTTGCTTGAAAAAATAAGAGGCTTTTGATCATCAGTGAAGCTCAGTAGCAGGGATATAGTGTAGGAGAGAAGGTAGTTATACAGAGGGAAATATTCTGTAGGAGTTTTCTGAAAGAATAATGTTCAGACTTACTTTGAAACCTTATGCAAACACTGTTGCATTTTTATTATACTCTCTCATGTATTTGACATGTTGACCATTGTAGCTGATTGCACCTTCTGCTTAAATCTGTTTAAAAAATATTTCTATAAAAGGTTTTGGAAACTTATCACAATGGAATTTTTTTTTTTTTGAGGGTTTAGTTTTTTAATATTCACCATAGCATAACTGCATTAACTATAAGGTATGGCAGCCTGCTGAAGAGATCTGTAGGATTTCCTGACACCAGAAGCATGTGCAGTGTTCCAGAGGCTGGCAGGCTGCCCTTGTAGGCCTTTCTCCCCATCCTTTGATATGCTGAAACATCCAGTTATCACTGCTGCAGGCAGGATCCTGTACTGGATGGACCCGAGTCTGATCTAGTCTGACAATTCTTGTCACTTCAAGACTGGTTTTGTTTCTTCTGTCTTCTGCTGGGGTAATATGCCCGTGTTTTGTTTTATTGACTTACGTGCTGCTGGATTGTGCTTGGAAAGGTATATGATATGGTCTGTAAACTTTTGTTTGTAGTTCTTTATAAAAATATGAAACATTTTTCTTCTGCAGCTTAGGCTTCTATAACCACTCCAGGCTGCACACATGAGAATCCCACTGACTTCAGTGGATATCAGATTCTTTATAATTAGATGATGAATTTTTAAGCTTTCACCCCTTCAGGTAGGAGAGAGCTGGCTAAATTTTATTTACACAGCAATGCATCTATTTGATGAAGTTTCCAAGTAAACATAAATAACATTCTCCAGGATGGGGGAGGAGGGCGATTATATTGTATTGTGTTAATGGAGTTACAATTAAAGTATCCGCGTCTCAAGGGGCATTCATCAAACAAAATGCTTTGTTAACCTTAGAGTAAAAGACCTGAAAATTATATTTCCTGTCTGTTACTGAACAGATAGAAAATAAAGAACTTTGGGACTAATTTTGCTTTTTTTTTTTTTTCCTGGATGTGCTTTACTGCAGCTGCTTGCAACCTAACATTGTGATGCTGCCATCATTCATAGTGCTTGTCACTAAAGAAGCCATTATGGCTTTCTAAAGTCTTGATAGTGTTGTTATTGAGTATCTTTGAATAACTAGTTGAATTTGACATACTTAGGAAATGGCCCAGAGGGTAAAACAAACATTACTCCCATTCTTGCATGTGGCAGCTGAAGGGGCAGTGAAGAGGTCTGTGAAGAATGCTACCCTGTCCCTTGGCCAGCTTCCAGCCTCCTCTCCCCTGTGAAAGTGAAAACCTATGAAAGGAGCTATATGTTACTATGCCATGCCAGATTATGTTTTTGTTGTTTGTTTTTTGTTTGGTTGGTTGATTGGGTTCTTGGTTGGTTGATAGGTTGGTTGGTTGTGAGTTTTTTGTTTGGTTTTGTTTGTGTGGGGTGTTTTGTTGTTGTTGTTGGGGTTTTTTTTTAACAAAGCAATAATTCTTTGAAAGAGAGATCTATGGCTTCAGATACCTGTACTCTATCTCTTATGGTACCCATTAACAGGATGTCCTGATTATCTTTTTAATGTTGGTGATTATTCCATTAACCCCATTCTGGAGACATTAAGGTAGTTAATGTTTATTCTGTATTTTAGGGACGGAGTTGCAGCTCCCTCTGGCTAACTTTTTGTTTCTTGAACAAAAAGTTGTTTCTTCTTGATGTAATCTAAAGCTTGCTTAGGATGCACATGGTTTTTAGTTATATTCATCTGGCACCTGGGAAATGTAGTAAGACTTAAGCAGCTTTGCAACAAATCCAGAAGCCCCGTGCTTGCAATTAGAGCACTGATTGCACACTATGGTGAGAAATGTTTGCGTGTTGTTTTTTTTTTTTCTTTTGGAGTCCAGTGTGTAAAATCTTCCTACCATTCTTCCTAGTAACTGCAATATTTCTTTCAAACTTGTCTTGATGATACAGGATCTGAATCTTATGCACCAATGTTCAATTTTTCATCTGTCATTAATAATGGAAACTGAGAATACACAGAGTTGTATATACATCTCTTTTGGATTCATGTAGTGAGAAGAGGTGAGCCTGACGATCTTCATTGCCCTTCCCTTCTGTCATTGCACAATACAACTCAGGCCTCCTCGGGTGATGAGGGTCATGTGTCTGTATGTCAGGTTGTTGCTCAGCCTTAGGATTTCAGCTCCAGCATTAAAATGGCCTGATGCTAACTTCTGTGTTTGTACACGTGAATCGTACATTTTACAACACACTGTGATGTTCCAAATGCTAGAGTGATAGTTTTTGGAGAAGTAGGTAAGTTTTGATAGGAGAGAATGAATTATTTTGCAGGAGTAGAGAGATAAAAGGGGGGGGGGGGAAGTACAGCACAGCAGTTTTTCTGTTGGTTATTTTTATGTTAGAGTATGTGATCATATTTGCTTCTTGCTATTTTAACTGTAGGCAGGCTACTTCACTCTGCTTCAGATGAGCTATCTGTAAAATGGATATATCATCACTTTGCCATAACAGAGTCTTCTGAGTTTTAATTAAAGACTGTAAAGCCTTTTGAGCTCCTATCATGATTGGATCTTCAGGGTTGTAATGCTTATATTTCCATAAAAACGTGAATGTTAAAAAGTGGTCCTTGTGCAGTTTTGTGTATTGTGATTTATGTACTTGTGAAAGCTATAGAACCTGTAGGTTAAGCTGTTCTCATTAGACTGTATAGGCTGTAAGAAAATGACAGTAGTGTTATTCTATGATTCTGTATGACAAAGTGGTTTGGGTTGGAAGGGACCTTAAACATATCTTGGGGGGGGGGGGAAGAAGAATTTTAACTGCCCTTTTTTTTCCTTCCCTCTTATCATGTAGGTGGCAATGAAATTATTTTCTGTAGTAGCAATTATTGGATGGAGTGACCTTTACCAATTTATGACATTGATGTAGTGGAAGGGACATTTTTCCACTTGACCTTTATGCAATGTGTCGGCTTATCCTGCAGTACCAAATGAGCTGCAATTGACAGATTTGATGGAACGCTAACTTGACAGGAGCTTATTGTTTGGAGGAAGATACGTGTTGAAATGTGAGGACTCTAGTAAATAACACAATAAAAGTTATTTTCCTGTCTTTCATTACTAATGAACATCTTGCTTAGAAACGACTGCTGCATAAGTTGTAATTTGAACACTGCTCTAGCAAAACAGTCATCAAATAGTGATATTTCAGAATCAAATCTATTGTTTTAACTCTTTTTTTTTTTCCCCTTTCTTTGTTCTGTAACCATATAATAATGGCTTTCTATATTTTAACTTTGCTTCTTAACACCTCTGTCCACAAAAGGGGAGGGGGAATAAAAGTGAGATAAAGTTTTCAGTATATGACAGGAAAGACATGTCTCCCAAGAGGATGGGAGGATGTGTGTATGTATATATACACTCCCCCCAAAGACAGAGATATGATATATAGGTATGAGTAGCTTCTTTTGTTATCAGTTAAAGAAACAATGGTCAGATATAATTCTGGGAAGAGAGAGGTTCTGGTTGTGGGGAGGAACGGGGTGCTATGCGAACATGCTAGGGCGAGGGTGGATAAAGAGAACAATAAGTGAGGGTCAAAGCATCCCTGTCCCACTGCTCCATCTGAGATGCACCAGAAGTCAGCTGTTCTTCAGATCTGCCAAAATAAATCCGGGAGAAGATTGTGCTTTTTGGGGAGAAATTTAAAAGCAAAGAACAAAAGTCAGTTATTTCAGCTATCTTGTTATAATCCAGTATTTCTTTCTGCCCTGGTTGAAGGTTCTGATACTTTCTCTAAATAAAATAATTCCACTACAACTTTGACTTACCCATTTTGTAGTGGAACCCAGAATCTATCAGGGACTATTCAAGTAATGAATTAGCATGGCTTTTAAAAACTATTGAGCAGCAGGATTGATAAAAGAGCAGCAAATACCATCTGTCTGACATACATATTTTACCACAGTTCTTCTCAAGTTGTCCAGTTGAGGTAAAGTAAAAAGGAGCTGAATGGGTGTAGGAGGGGAGAGCAGCTCAGCTTTCTTCTGTTGCATTTGCAGTAGGAATTTGGAAGGAGAAAAAAAAAAAAAAAGATGTTTATAGAGGTTGCTGTTGGTTGCTTGTTATTTCAAAGAGAGTTCACTCAAACAGTTTCAATAGAAGGAGATACTGCTGGACAGAGTTGAGGTGGGAGGCTGGATAGAAATATTTATTTTGCTGTGCTACACCAGGTGTTGTGAGTGTACTGGAATGGAGTGAAATTCATAGCAAGATTGACTACTGTAGCAATACTATTTAATTGTAACTCATGAAAAAAGTAGAGATTGGTTATTGTGAAACTGTATGTTAATTAAAAACTGATTTCTTGCAGTAGCTTAATTTGTGGTCAATGCATGCTACAGAAGATAGTAGGCTTTAATGCATTTATTTTATATGCTTGCAGGAGATGTGTAGAAAGCCCAGCTGTGGGGCTGGAAGCAAAACTTGCATCTGGTGAACTCCAGTTCTGGGGCCTACAACAGAATCACACATGAAAGCCATCCTGTCTCTTCTATGTGGGTTCAATGGTAAATCCCTCATCCTTTCTGGAGCACCTGCTTTTCTGAACGCCTTCTGGAGAGTGTGGCAATAGCTACACCTTTCTCCCCGAGCTTGGTTTCCAGCAGGTGCTCCTGCCCTTGTCTCTACAGGCTAAGTCCCAACAGAGTCCCAGTCTGTTCCCCTTTCCTCTTCCCTCTGGGCTCTGATTCTCACCTGGTTCTCAATCAAAAGATACTTGTCTGACAGCTTTAATGTCCAGCCTAAGGAGGCTCTAATGAGCAGGTGCAGAGGCTGCTGGAGGCAGTGAAACTTCATGAGCTCAGGATGGAAGAAGGCAATGAGCCTGTATTTAAAATTTTACAGTCTCACAGCTTGAAGCATGGAGATCAGTGAAGGTCCTTTGGCAGTGCTGTGCTCCACTCAGGTTGGACATTCGAGAGGCTTTTCTGTGGATCTGTGTGCTGGAGGAGGTCAAGCTTCTCTGCAGTGGCTGTTGTTGGTTGGGCTCTGCTGTTACTGTGTGAACACACTCCAGCCAAGCTTCTGACTGCACTTGGTGGTTGATGGGATGTTGTCTCATTTGTAACTGCTTTGCTGAATGGGGACCTAGGCGAAGTTAAAGGGCTGTAGAACTTGCCTAAAGAGCCTTTTGGTCTTCTCCTCACTGATCTCTGCCAACATCCTCGTGTGCAGCCCTGCCTGCTGCCTTTTGTAATTATTATGCCTGGAACACTCTGAGGAGCTCTCTGCTGGGACAGTGGGGACTGCTGCAGAGCTAGGATGAGAAGAATATCATAAATGTGAAAAAAAAATATGTGTGTGAAAGGGAGGAAGGTTAGAGGGACAGTGATTTGGGGGGGGAAGGCTCTGGGATCCATTTTATTCAAATAGGAAAGGGAGGCTGGGCTTTATCTGCTTTTGAAATGTGAGAATTAAGGGGTGATTCCAGGAGGTAATCGTCTTTTATAGGGAACAGAGTCCTATAAAAGAACAAAAGGGCACTAACTTTTAAGAAAAGGTCAAATTATCAAAGGGATAATACAAGGTTTCTTATGCAAGAAGCAGTTCAGATTGTGTAATTACAGCAATCCTTTTATCTGAAGGTCTCACACAGGTGTTAATTAAGTCTAATGAGGCCCCTATGGAGCAATTGTTACTATCTACATTTTTACAGGCAGAGGACCTAGAAGCTGAAAGAAATGGGGTTATTCCTGAGAGATTGTGTAACACAGCACTGTAGAATGGGTGTTTATGAGAGAATATGCAGAGTGTGACTTGAAGCCACCTGGCACAGCCATGGGTGGAACCCTTTCCATGAATCCATGCTCTATATCACTGCTGTTTTGGTTTTTCATTTGTTGTTTTTTTTTCCTGGAAATGTAGGTATGTGTAGCTGTATATAAAGAAATTGTCGACTAAAAAAAAGCTACTCTTTCTAGGTGGGCTGTCTTGATTATGCCTGCAACTACTCCTGGTTTCATTCTTTTTAATTATTTTCTAACTCTTGCTTAACATTTGCAGGTTCCTCTGCTATTTTGTTTAGTGTTCAGTGTTTTGAAAGCCTTATGGGAACCAGCGATAAGGACAATACATCTATCTTGGTGAGGTTTTGTATGTTAATTCCTTTCAGGTACTCATGCCAGCCTTTCCAATGTAGGGCAGACAGAGATTGTTTTGTGAGCTCCCTACAGGGAAATCAAACAACTCTTAATTGTTGTTTTTCTTCCTGTAATATTCCTGAGCTGTTGATAATTCCACAAGAAATTCTGTAAAAGTACTGGTGCATGGATGAGGGTGGGGAAACAGAATTTTGAGATACTCTCACAATGCTTTGTTTGTAGGGTGTTAAGACACTTGAGCAAGCCATCTAAGCTTTTTGTCTTTTTCTGACCATACCCTGCATAGTGTGGGTAGTTGCCTGCCTCGTGTTCTGTTGTTTTATTCTGTTTCATGGGCAGTGGAATTTGGGCCACTCAAACACTAAGCCTGTCAAAATTTCCATTTTTCTTGTGCCCGGAAGCCTCCGTAATGGATTGAATATGGCCCTTCCACCAGCACGTCTTGGTGTAGCTCTGTTTCAGAGATGTGGTGTCCCTGAGTTTCCAGCTCTGTTTGAACCCTAATGTCACACCCTATGGACAGGATAATTTATATATGAGAGTGTTGTGGTGAAGATCGCAGTGTTTCAAGGCCCCCATGCACAACACACAGCCACTGTTTCCAAGGAAGCATGTTGTATCTGCTCATCTTCCATAACAGAGACTTGCAGGCCATGAAAGGGGAAATAGCTCAGCAAACCAAAGTAATTTTTTTAGAATAAGAACCTGCTAGGGCTGTTCTTCTGCTTGTTTGGTTTTGGTTTGGCGGTTTTTTCAGTTGTTCTTTTTGTGTGGTTGTGTGTGTGGTTTTATTGTTTGGTTGTATGTCTTGTGTGTTTGGTTTTGTTTGTGTTTTTTTGTTGTTGTTTGGGTTGGGTTTTTTGGGGGGTTTTTTTTTTGGTTTTTTTTTTTGGTTTTGTTTTGTATTTTTTTTTTACAATTTTCAGGTCTTTGTGTTGATTGAGAAGCTATTCTATTTTGTTAAGAAAGTGGAAAAAAAAAAAAGAGGCTCGTGCCTTTGTAAAGAAACAAAATAAAGTTTGTACTTGGTTTTTTAGAAGCTCGGTCCCAGTGTTAACCTTTTTGGCAGGGGAACACAGGGATGGATCTGGCCCCTGGTCCCTCTGAGGGGGACCTGGGGCTTGTGGGGAGTGCTGCCTGCACTGGGAACCAGGCAGGAGGTGAAGGCAGAAGGATGCTGCCTGGGCTAGATTTAAAGGCTCTGCCTGGCCAGTGGTGCCCCCATGTGCCATGAGCACCTCAGGACTCAGTTGGGATGGAGTGGGGGGATCTGAGGCTGGTTTTAGTGAGGCCACTGGTCTCAGGGGGTGGCCAGGGTCAGACTTTGTGCCCACCTGGTCTGGGGATGGCACTGGTGGTGCCCCAGGATGGGGGTGTCCCCATGGCTTACGGAGGGGGGCACCCATCTCTGCCCCCACCTTGATGGAGAGCCATGGACCCATCTCTCTCCATGGCTTTTTTGGGAACACACACCCATTTTTCCCACAGGGTACCCACCTCTCAGGATCTCTCACAGCTGAGGGTCTCTCCTGCTCCCCCTCCACACAGCGACCCTTCACAGTGCCCAGCCAAGGACTGGCTCCTCCCATTGCCCCCTCCCTGCCACCCCTATCTTGGGGCCAGGGGCTCCCCCAGCTCCCATGCTTGTGGGGGGAGCCAGGCCGGGGGAGGGGGTTGTTGTTCTTTGAGTTTGGCCCCTTCTCCAAGAAAAAGCTGGGTTGCAGCCCCCCCAAAGTGCCTCCCCAGTGTTGGAGGGGGCCATTCTGCACGGCCAGGCTTTGGGGACAGCACTGGGTGGCTGTCCCTTGTGAGTGAGGGTGACAGGAGCTGGTAACCCTGTACCTCCAGCCACTGCCATCCCCCATGCCATACTGCCAGTCTGGTGACGATGGGGATGCCCCCAGGGTGGAGGGGACATGTCCCCTTGCCTATGGGCTGTGTGGAATTGCCACCCGTGGCAGCCCCAAATCAGTTCAGGAGGGGGTGCCTGGGGATGCCTGCTTTTGGGGACGGAGGGGAGACACCACGGTGCTGTGACACTCATCTCTCCACACTCCATGAAATCCTCCAGCCAAAAAGGTACCTACGGGCTGCGGGTTCCCAGCAGGGCTGTGAGTACCCACGGGGCTGGCTGAGGCTTCCCAGTGTGACCATGGGTACCCAGTGGGGCTGTGGGCACCCTTGGGACTGTGGGTGCCTGTGGGGCTGCAGGAGCTTGGGGCAGCCCAAGGAACTCCACTCCCATGCCAGTGGGATGCCATGCTGGGGGACAGTGACCTCGTAGGGGCAGGGCCACCCCACGCCAGGGGATGTCCTGTGCCAGCACACCCCTGACACGAGCCTTTTGGGGTGCTGCTGCGCTGCTGCTGTGCCTCGTCCCCATCCTTGTCCCCATCCCCAGGGCCCCTGGGAGCGGAAGAGCGGCGGTGGCAGCATCTGTGCTGGCCGTGCGGCAGCTGCCTGCCCTGCCCCGAGCCCGCCCGACGTATAAATAGAGGCAGCGAGTGGCAGGGAGCTCCTGGCAGCCACCATGAAGGGCCTCAACCTGCTCTGCTGCTGCGTGGCCTCGCTCCTGCTCCTCGGCACCGCAGGTACAGGCTGCAGGGTCCCTGTGGGGCTCCACGGGGCTGTGGGTGCCCACAGGGCTGTGTGTGGCCACGGGGCTGTGGGGTCCTCGTGGGGCTGTGGGTCCCTGTGGGGCTATGGGTCCCCAGGGGGCTGTAAGTTCCCTCAGGGCTGTGGGATCCCAAGAAAGCTGTGGGTCCCCATGGAGCTGTGGGTCCCTGGGGAGCTGCAGGAGCCTGTGGGGTTGTGGGTGCCCACAGGGCAGTAGGTGTCTATGGGGCTGTGGGTACCCAGCAGGGCTGTGGGCACTCATAGGTGCCTGGGGGGCCATGGGTGCCTATGGGCTGTGGGTGCCCAGTGGGGCTGTGGGCACCTTTGGGACTGTGCATGCCTGTGGGGCTGTGGGTGCCCACTGGGACTGTGGGTGCCCACGGGTCTGCAGGTGCTCATGGGGTTCTAGGTGCTCACTGGGGCTGTGGGTGCCCTGCTGGGTTGCAGGTACTTGTGAGGCTGTGGGTGCTGGTGGGGCTGCTGGTGCCTGGGAAGCTGTGGGGGCCAGTGAGGCTGTGGGGTGCCCAGTGATCCCAGTCGGCTACTCAGGGCCGGGTGGGTGCCAGCCGGAGGACAGGGTGGCAGGGTTACAGCTGTCTCGGCTCCCTGGCAGCTCTGCCAATGCTGCAGAGTCACCCCAAAATATGTGGGGAAACATGGTGGGGGGCCTTGGCCAGGAGTGTCTGGAGGCGGGGGGGGCACGGGCTGGGGTCACCTCTCTGGAACCCAGGTGGGTGCAGGGGCTGTGCCGCCACCAGCGTGCCCAGGGTCACTGTCACCCACGGGTGCTGAGGTAGCTCGGTTTAGGGCTGTGAGGACTTGGGGGGGCTGCTGGAGTGCTGGGGCACCCCGTAGCTGGAACAGGGTGGGGTGAGCTCTTTGCTTTCGGAGTCTCCCACCCCACCCAGGGGCCTGCCAATCAAGACAGCACTTTGGGTGACCCCGGACCCCCTTCCCCAGCCCATCCTGTCGCCACTGAGCACCCCATCCCCAGCTGGGTGTCCCCTGGGGCCGTGCGGTGGGGTGTCATCACTGGTACCCTTGCTTGCCCTTGAGTTAATTTGGGCCAGTTCTCTGCCTGGCTGGGCTCCGGTGGCCGTGCTGCTGGGACGGGGGCAGCTAAGTATGGAAACAGCCGTGTAAGGGGACACTGTGCTCCATGCAGCCGCCCTGCCCCCCGGCCCCCCCTGCCCTGTGCTGCCACAGCCCCGCGCACGGGCACCCGCAGCTGCCGCCTTCCAGCACTCGGCACCCCCAGTCCCGCCGAGTTTTGGCCTTTTAAGGGCATCTTGGACCATTCTTGTGAATAAGGGGGTTTGGGGGCCAGCAACACAGCTTGCTGGTGGTGGGGTGACCTCCCCAGGGCCGTGGGTCAGGTCTGGGGACAGAGTGGATGGAAAGGTCCTCTATGGGCATAGCTGGCGGCTGGTGCCACCCCAGGCTGTGCTGGTGGTCCCGTGGGACGTCAGGAGTTTGTCACCAAGGTGGGTGACCACCAGTCGAGCTCTTGGTTGTGCTGAGGCTGGGACAGCCTGAGCTGTGGCAGTCAGCGAGGGAGCAGCCTGGGTGATGCCATGGGACTGAGCACAGTGCTGGGCACCTCAACACCAGTGCCCTGCTTAGCCCAGTGTTGGCATCCCCTGTCTCGGAGAAGGCTCTGGGGCCAGGAGGCAGGTTGGGATCTACAGCCCCAGAGCTGGCTCTGAGGGGTGGCTTGGAGGCCCCAGGAGCCCACCCTCAGTGTCTCCTGCTTATTGAGGGGGATCCCATATTTCACCCTGGTCCTGTAGGTTGGGGAAAAAGTTCTAAACTCCTGCCATGGTTCTGCTCCACAGGGACCAGGGAGGTTGGCATGATGAGATTTGCTTTGGTGCCAAGCAAGGCTCTCAGACCCAGCTACTTTGGGGTTCAGGAGGTGGCTCAGGGAGGGGGTGTTTTCTGTTTTTTGGGACTTGTCTTCCCATTGAACTTCCCACTTTTGGGAGGAGAAGGTGTGCAGAACCCAGTGGGGAACTGGGTGCTTCACTGATGCAACACAGAGAGGTGAGGTTCTTGGGGCGAAGGTAGGGTTTGGTGACACCTGGGGCCCTGTCACCGCTCCCAGAGACCAGGGGAACGGTAAGTGCCCTGCACCCATGCTCATGCAGCCCTGGCCAAACCAGTCAATGGCCCACGGCCCACGTGGCTGGGGCTGGCAACACTCCCTGGTGTCAGCACCCACTGCAGGGCTGGGTGGTGGCTCAGAGCAAGGTCTCCTCCTCGCACTCACACCTTGGGTGGCCACAATGAGTCCCTGTGGTCACCGGGAATGGTCCACGGGGATGCTGATGAGTCTGTGTGCAGTCACTGCACTCAGCAGCTTTGCGCTGGGGAGCCTTTGCCCTCCGACCCCACCCCACCCCAGCTGTCACAGATTTTGAGTGGGAGGGCTGTGCCAGGCTGTGCCGTCACCACCTCCAAGCTGGGCAAGGAGTTGAGGAAAGCCCTGGCACAGCAGCATCCTTCTGCAGCAAATGCAGAGGACACCACGGGACTGGCACAGACCACTCCTGGTGACAGTGACTGTGGGCCACTGTCCCTGGGACTCCTCATCCTGCCTCAGCCCGGGATGTGTCACCTTGGCATGGGCTCCATCACCTGGAATGTGTCGCTTGAGGGTGGACTCCACCTCCCAGGACAGAACACCTTGGGGTGGGCTCCACAACTTTGGGTGGGCTCAGAGCCCAGACCACAGCACCCATGGGGACCCTGCACCCTGAGCATTCCAGGCAAATGTCCCCCAGAACAACTTGCTTCCCCAGAGTCACGGGACCACTGTGTCCCAGTGACACCCCATTGGACTCACTTCACTCCTCCGCCAGTATCAGCACAACTGTAGGCACCACTGCCATTGGGTGCTGGGGTGGCCATAGTGAGGCAAGGGGATTGGGGTGCCACAGGCATCCATGGACCTAGTTTGCTTGTGCCACCTACATCCCTGTCACACTGCTGGTACCTCGCCAGGAGGAGATCCTGGCCTTCGTGAGTGCCCCACATCTCTCCCAAACTGTTGGCTAAGCAAAGCAAGGCAGATGTCAGGCAGGCTGGCTGCACTGTGACACCCTCTTTCACCAGCCATCCTCGTCTCAGTGTGTAGGTGACAGTCAGATGGGCAGGATGGCCAGGACACCTCGCTCATGCACTGCCCCAGTGGCACAGGGCCACCAGAAGCTCCCTGTGAGATGGCACTGGGCTGGGAGGGCTGTGCTGTGTCCAGGGACAAAGTTTGGTAGGATGTGCTCTTGCCACGTCCCTGCCGTGTCCCTGCTATGTTCCTGCTCGCTGAGGCTGGGAGTGTGGGCTTGCTGGGGTCCTGAGACCCCAGCCCCACCAATGGGTCCAAGGGTGTCCAAACCACTCGTGAAATCACCTGTTGCAGGAATAGCATCGGGTTGCGGTGCCTCGGCAGGGTTCCGCCGGGCTATTTTCAGCCCGTGGGGACATTTCCCTTGTAAGCGATAGCCCAAGGAAACCAGTGAGTTTGTGTGCTGGTGCAGGCTGGTGGAGGGGCCGGGGAGACTCCATCCAGGCACCCTGAGCCAGGCCAGGGGGTTGGCAGTGGTGGCAGAGCCCCAGTGCCAGCCAGGCATGTGGCTTGACCCTGCTCAGCTCCCTGCTCATGGGGGCATGCTGTGGAAAAGGGCTCAGAGCCATGTGGCCCCACCCCTGTGCCACTGGCCAAGTTGGGGTCCCCCCTCCTGCTGCTGGGGGTACAGGTGAGACCCCCAGGGCTGATGACAGCAGCTTGGCATGGCCAGGAAGCTTCTCTGTCTGGACATTCCCATGGATTTGAGGATCTTGTGGGCAACATCAGGTATTAAAATCCAGGTTGACAGGTCTGGGGACTCTCCCTGTCCATCCCACATGCCCAGAAATCCTTGGGATGACCAAAGAAGAGTGATGGGGAGTCTTCACCCAGGAAGGCTCCCATTGAGAGCATGGAGAATGTCCTTTGGGGCCAGCAGAGAAGCTCTGGAGTGGGTCGGGGAAGCCTCCCATTGCTGCAGGCCCAGGGACAGGACCAGCAATATCTCTCAGGACTCCCTCTGGCAGAGAGGTTGAAACTTGATCTCTAAGGTTCCTTTCAACCCAAACCATTCTGTAATTCCATGATTCAGGATCTCCCCTGGGGTGTGGACCCCACCAAGGACACCATGGTGGGGGATGACACATTCCTCAATGTATAATGTGACACCCACCTGTGCCAAAATACATGTTCTCTCACCATCTGCTCACTTACCAGACCTGGATCTCCCTTGGCCAGGGAGTGGTGGCTGCTTCATCTTCCACCACCCTGATCTTTGTGACTTCTGCGATTCAGGAATTAAGGTTTTCTTCCAAATCTTTAGGGTGGGTGCCCTGTGGGGAGAGAGACAAAAAAACAACCAGCAGAAGTGATTCCCCATTTTCATCTCTATATTTAGAAAGTTCCAAGCCTGGTTTTAATCCCTGTGGTGCATCCCAGTGAGGTTTCTTTACCCTCTCTTAATCAAAATACCGTGCCATTCTACCTGTCTATTTATAGCAATCAAATCAATTTATATTTTTTTTTTCAACTAAACTTAAAGCCGCTCCACGAATGAGGTCAAGTTAGTCTGACAAAGCTGTTTCCTATATTCCCGCTGGGCTCTGCTTTGAAAAAAAATGGAAAACACTTGCTTTTTGCAGGTGCCTTGGGCTGATGAAGCCTCTAGGATGGGATACTGTGGCTGGGTGTCCTGGGCTTAGGGGCGCACAAGGGTCTGGAGAGCCAAGCCGATCCTCAGCCACCCTTGTGCTAGTGTCCACTGGGCTTCTTGAGGTTCTTTGTGACACTTTCCTCTCCCAGCTGGTAAAGGTGTTGGCCTGGTCAGCTCAGAACTGATGCTGGAGCTGATCTCCTGCCCACCTGGGCTGCGGTGAAACATAGGGGCAATAAACTAATGGCACTTTCCACCAGGCTGGGGAGCAGCACTGGGCTCAGCTGGGATGGTGCAGAGTGGGAAATCAAGGCATGGGAAGAGTGGGGAGAACCTGAGCCTGCGTGAGGGGCATGGCCCCCACTTTGGGCTCCCCTGGCCATGGCAGGGTTACTGGTTGCCAAAAGATCAGCTGGAGGAGCACCAGGGGTACATCGCCAAACAGAGGCTATGGGGACTCCAACCAGCCTGTGGCACCCAGAGCCCTGCTGTGAGCTCTCCATCCTTGCAGCTGTGCCCTGGGGTGCCATCACTGGTGGGGAAAGGGTCCCCAGCAGCTGACAGCCCTCCTAGCCCTGCAGACAGGCATGAGATTCAGGGCAGTAGGGGCAGTGCAAGCCAGGGACCCTCTGGGAGGTCAGGTCCCCAAGGGGAGTGGGGCAAACGCTCCTCTCCAATGCCACCCGGCCGCTTGGCACAAGGCAGGGCGTGAACAAGGGGAGCCCCGTGTCACTTTACAACGTGGTTGTCCCTGCTCCCCCTCCTGGAGTCCACGGGGACCCAAAGGACAAGCCCCAGGTGCAGACGTCACGCTTTGGCTGGCAGTTGAGTGAGGGGCTGGGGCTTCACCCTCCACACCCTGCTGAGCTGCTCCTTCTGATTCCCCGGACATACAGTTGCTGGGCTGTATTTTTAACCTCCGGCAGATGCATGGAGAGTGTTAAGCTCGTAACCTTAGGCCCATTTCTCTGCTCATCGGCCGGCCATCTGCAGATCAGCACAATTCACCTTGGGATGGATTTGGAGACCATGTAGGGGAAACAGGAGGGAGAAGGAGGTGGAGAGGGGAGACACACTTTATATAAGACCTTGAAGGTCACAGGAAATAAAGCCTGTGACCAGCACACCAGCAGGAACACCCCAGCCAGAGTGCCTGGGGAGTATTTCCCTTTTCCCTTTAGGGTTGCTGGAGTTGCCATTGTGCCTGGCCGTGACGGGTGACAGCCCTGCTGTCCCCCTGCATTGGGTCAGAAGGGACACCCAGAACTCAGACAAAACCCTTGGGATGCGCAGGGTCCCACTCCACTCCCTTCCCCAAGGCCTGCCTGAGATGCTGCACTTCCTTCCCAGCCCTCCAGGTCACTGGCTATTTTGGGGCCAAGCTGAGAATATGTCCATTTGCCAAGGGGACCCTCAGGAGACCCAGGCTGGTCTCCAGGCCACCAGGGCCAGGCAGAGGCATGCTGGCCCCCGGCCACCCAGGGCTTTGCAAGTCAGATGCAGCACATTCCCCTTCAAGTGACTCCTGACAGGCTGGGCACCCTGAGGGGTCCCGGGTGTCCCATGGGAAGGTGATCTGAAGGAGAGGGGTGCTCGAGGTGGGAGGGAAGTGGGTGAGAGCTGTGCAGGACCATCTTCCTCCAGCTGGGAGCTGAACTGGGAGCCTGGAGGCACCTGTGAGCTATGTGCCAATACAGGATGAGGGAGGTCAGTGAGGAGAGCAAGGGTGACCTGCGCATCCGGTTTCAGCAGGGCAAAGGCTGGCAATGGCAGCAGCTCCTCCATGCCAGGCTGCACATGGAGCAACTGGAAGCCCTGTCAGGCCAAGGTGCAGCCTGCCCCTCCCAGCTGCCTACCACTGGCACAGCTCGGCTCTAACATGAACCCACCACTGTCACCAGCCCCAGCACAGATAGACACTCGACTGCCTGCCCAGCATCCCTCATCACAGCAAACTGGCTTGCAGTGGGCAGAGTGGTCTAGGGCTGGTACCACACCAACCCTGGCTCACCTCCTCCTGTGCTTGGCCACCACAGTGTGCTTTGGCCAAGCCCATTGAGCCCCAGTGCCACGTCTTTGCCGATGCTCTGCAGGACACACAGCCCCGTGGCTCTCCAGACGTGGCACAGGAGCCCAAGGAGAGGGCTGGGTGCCAGCCGGCTGGCTGTTCCCAGTGCCACCCATGCCCAGCGCTGCCTATGCCCAGCACAGCCTGGGTGGAGGTGGCATTTTTTCCTGGTTGGCATCTGCTTGCCAGCTGGAGTACAAAGGAATTATTTTCCTGTGAAACGTTTCTCTGGTATGCAGGCATTAGACGATTCGGAGGATTATTTAGACTAGCAGCAACTGTTTGTAACGGAGACAGTATAGCTGGTGATCTTTTATTTTTGGCACCTGTTGACTAATGTTGAAGTGCAGTTGGAGGCCTATGGAAAATACGGATGGCTTCTCCCGGGACGCAGAACAAACTCATTGTGTCCCCGCCAGCCGCACAGCGCAGCAAATGCTTTCCTAGTGAAAGGATGCTCACAATAAATAGCTCCCGAGCCCTGCTGCCGGGGTCAGGAGGCAGGGCTCTGTGCTGGGGAGGCCCTCACCCCTTCCTCCTCCTCGCCCCTTCCCCCTCCTCCTCCCCCTCCCCCAGACACCCACCATGGCCGGTGCAGTGCTCTCCCAAGGCAGGGCTGGGGAAGGACTCTTTTAACCTGCCAAGTGCCCGTGGCCCCTCGAGCTACGCTTTTTGTTTTATTCCTTTCCCCCCCCTATTTTTTAGGGCTGCTTTGCCACCTTTCTGCAGCGCTTTGCAGCGGGTGGCAGCCACGGCCCTGGGCAGCCATGGCCCGCGCAGCCGTAGGGCCCCACGCTAGAATCAGCTTTGCCACTCCAACCCCCACGACACCTCTTTGCATCCAGCTTCTTGCTACAGGGACAGAAAATGGAGTTGGAACTAGAGAAGGTTGAGGAAAGAGTTTAAACCTCTTGGTAATGACCACACATCCTCCCTCATCCCCCCCCCCCAGAGCTGATGGGGGGCCGACGGGTGCCCCAGTAGCCGCGTGCCGGCACGGGTAAGACTGACTGAGCTGTTCTCATCGTTTAGAGCCACGTGCCCCTGGCATGGACCATGTCAGTGGTGCTGCCGAAAGCCCCTTGCCAGCCACAGAGCCCAGGCTGGAGGAGAAGGCGGACAACGGCAGCCCTGAGGAGGACCAAGATGGCATCCCCGCCAACACCTCTTTGCCTGTCACCACTGAGGAGGGACCCAGAGAGGGGGAGGAAGAGCTGGCAGGTGGCCTGAATGGGGACCTGGGGCCAAGGGACAGACAGATGGAGGAAACCGCCACAGAGAAGGGCCAGGAGCAGTCTGGAGAGGCCCAGGGCCCGGGGAAGGACACCATGTCAGGCACCCCCGAGGCAGCACATCCTGAAGGGCATCAACGGCCTGGCAAACAAGATGGCTTCCATGCCCGGGATGATGAGGAGCCCAGCACTGAGAAAGAAGCCTCTGAGGAGCAAGGGCATCCTGGGGAAGAGAAAGTGGAGGAGCCAAGCGCAGTGTCTGCTCCTGAAGGGAGAGAGGAAGAGGAAGAGAAGAGCTCAGAGGAAGATGATGAGCAGGGGGAGTCTGAGGAAGATAAACATGGCAAGTCTGAGGAAGATGGAGGTGAGAGAGAGTCTGAGGAGAAGGAAGAGTCTGAGGAAGGTGGTTCTGGGTCAGTGGAGCCAGAGAATGGAGCTGAAGGGAGTGACATGGAAGGAGCTAAAGGGAGTGACAAGGAAGGAGCTGAAGGGAGTGACAAAGAAGCAGCCAGTGCTTCTGGCAAAACAGGCCATGGTGAACCAGCAGCTGCCGGCAAGAGGGAAGACAGGGATGGCCCTGCCAGCTGCCATCACCCACCTTGTGGGGATGCAGCAGAAGACCCACCAGCAGTAGTTGAAGACCCACCAGCAGTAGTTGAAGACCCACCAGCTGTGATGGAAAACCCACCAGCAGCAGAAGACCCGCCAGCAGCGGTGAAAAAAACCCCAGCAGCAGAAAACCTGCCAGAATCAGTAGAACCGCCGGCAGAAGAAGACCCACCCACAGCAGTGGAAACCCCCCTGGCAGCAGAAGACCCTCCTGCAGACAAACCATTGCTGGCAGAAATGGAAAGCCCAACCAGCCACAGTGCTGGCCCAGCTGCTGCCGAGCTCCGGCGCAGCCAGATAGGTTGGAGTCTTTTCTTGTCGGTGTGCTGTAGCGGCGAGAGTGACCTACTATCAACCGCCGGCAGAGCTGAGCTTGGCACATTAAACCACGCCTAGTGCATGGCCCTCTCCTAATGCTTGTGCTTCCCGCGCCTGCCCCTAACCGCTGCACGGCCAGGCCAGCTCCAGCATCGAGGGCACAGGCAGGAGCCCGCAGACGCCCGCCATGCCAGCGCTCGTCGCAGCGATACCAAAGCTGGCCGACGTTTCCCTCACTGGCCAAGATTTTTAACACCCAAGCCCCTTTCAGCACCCACAGACCTCTTAAAGGCTCTTTATCCTCCACCCTCAGAGTCCTCCAGACACCCAAGCTTTCTTGGTGAAAGGTCAGGATGCTGTCCAGGATAGCGGGTGTCTTGTCCACCAGCCCTTGCCACATAGGGAAGGTGGTAAAGAGCTAATTCAGACTGATGAGTTGCCAAAGCACTGGCTCTGGCCACGTTTGGTCAGTGAGAGTCTAGCTAAGGAAAAGGGGCACCCCCTTCCCATGATTTCCTACAAATTCTTGTCGACTTTGGCCCACAGGTTGGGCAGCCACCTTTGGACCCAGCTGAGTCCTTTTTTGCTTTCATCTGTGTTGTCCCAGCTCAAAAAGAACCCATTTGTGCCAAAAGGGAAACCCAGTTTGGTCTCTGTGGTTTTACTTGGCAAGTCAAAAGGTCTTCCTCAGCCTAAAGCTTGGTAGGCACTTGACATAGCCCCAGGGCTCAGCAGTGCCCTGCTTAGCCCAGTCATCCCCAGCCCAGCCAGTGCACATCTGTCCCCAGGCCGGTACCCAAACCCCTACTAGAGCCCAACCCACAGCCCGATGTCAAAAAGCACTTGACGCTGCATGAGGCCCTTGGTGTGCCAGCACCTCCAGGGGAAGGACACCTCTGTCTCCCCGTCTCAGGGACATCAGGGTGCCTATCCCAGGCAGCATTAGATGCCTCATGCTCTCCAGGCGTGGCACATTGCTGTGGGGTCCCCAAGGCCACCTTGAGCCAGGGCCCCATGCAGAGGGCTTCAGTCTCATACGGAGGCAGAGGTGGGAGAAGCAGGAGGCAGGAGAAGCGGTGAGGCAGCCAGGATGGGTCAGGCTGGCTGATCTCTCAGGAACCAGCCCCAGCCTTGCTCATCTTCACATCTTTGGCTCAATGAATAATTTTTTGGGGGGGCAGACAGAGTGAGAGGCAGAGCAGAGCATACCTGCAGCCAAGGCTT